>WOXC01009143.1:0-434158 GCA_011680675.1 Gymnobelideus leadbeateri
TACCTATTTCCCTCCTTCTAGATTCTTATTTAAAGTAATTCTCCATATTTGTGACTCATATATAACACATTATGCTCAGTCTAAATTTCCTGATGTTAGAATCTTTGCTCATTCCCTCATTCTTTTAATTGTCCAAATTTTTGGCTTTCTACACTGCCTCTTCATGAAGCCAAAAGTAAATTCATGCAACTCTGAAAATACCAGCCAAGATGACTGAGGTTTTCATTTTTCTACTGATTGTACTAATTTAAACAACTTTAGTGCATCTCGAATTTAAGCAAATCATTATTTCATAATGATTATTCCAGGGCAGAAGTTTAAAAACTAGATAAGCTATTTTCATATGAAAACTAGTATGCCTTGGACATTATTAGAACTGACAAACCTAAGATCTTTTTTTATTTTTGGAGGGGGAGGGCAGGGCAATTGGGGTTAAGTGAAGGCCACACAGCTAGTAAGTGTTAAGGTCTAAAGCTGGATTTGAACTCAGGTCTTCCTGACGCCAGGGCCAGTGCTCTATTCACCATGCGGCCTAGCCACCCCTAAACCAAAGATCTTAAGATTCCACGTGCAGTTCTTAACCAAACCACCATCTATGGTTGCCCTTAAGAAAAACCTGTCAATCAACACAACTTTATTGAGCAATTACTTCTATGCGTAAGGAGTTACCCCTTAACAAGATTATAATTTGAGTTATATATGCACATATTAAAGACAGCAAGGAACACAAGGCAAAAATTTAGGTAGTTTGCTATCAAAGAAAGTGTTGATTTTAAAGTCATTTGGGTTCAAATGACACTTTTTAGATACACAAGTCCTTCAAACTTTATGTAACTCAGTTCTCTCATCTGTAAAGTGATGGGGGTTAAGCTAACTGGAAAATTTCTAATGTTCCTTTCAATTCTAAATCTTATGGTCCTATAATTTTATTATAAGCTCCAATTGTTTTAAGCAAAATGAAGGTGTTGAACTAAACAACCCCTGAGCTCTCCTCTAAATCTGAAATGATGTTCCTATGTGTTTATGCTTCTATATGCCCAATGTTCCTATTTTCTAGATAATGAGTATTCTTTGAGTTCAGAGAAGAGAAAAGATTACTTGTCTGTTATGTTCCAGAGAATATATGACAGAAAGGATTCCAGAGGGAGAGAGGAGAGAGAAAGAATGTGATCAAAGTTATGAAGGTAAGAATGTTGTCCACAGAAACTCCTAACTCTTCTGGAGTAACCAAAGGGAGAAAAGACACAATGACATTCAATATAAGCCTTGGGCTTTACTGTCAATGAAAAAGATATCAAGTCTGCTTGAGGGAATTTTTTTTTTTTTTTTTTTTTTTTTTTTTAGAGCAATTGGGGTTAAGTAACTTGCTCAAGGTTACACGGCTAGTCATTTGATTTATGCGTGGGTGCTCATTTTCTGAGGCTGGATCTGATCTCGGGTCATCCCAACTCCGAGGCCGGCGCTCTTACTCACTGCGCCACCTAGCCGCCCCTTTAGGGCAATTGGGTTTAGTGTTGCCCAAGGTCACACGGCTAGGTTTTTTTTTTGTTTGTGCGGATTAAGTGTCGGAGGCCGGCTCCGAACTCAGGTCCTTCTGATTCCAGGGCCGGCGCTCTATTCACTGCGCCACCTAGCCGCCCCGGGAATTTTTAAAATGTCGACAAGGCTAAAGATTGCACCCTTCATTTCATCACCAGTGTGAAAAAAGGCATTAAAAAAAGACCACAATGGAAACAGTGGAGTATATTTTGCAGCCAGAATGTGTACATGTTCTGCCAAGTTAGTAAGGAAGATGGTTTTCCTCATTTCTTTTGGCAGTCAGAATAAGCCTTTTTGGTTCTGCTCCATAGTTTAATAACAATAAAACCTCATGAAATGAAACTGTTTGTTCCACATAAAACATTGTTAAAATGTAACAAAAGGGTATGGTGGTACTTCAAAATGCTCTATTCAACAAAGGGAATAAAAAGTAAAAGGTCAAATACATCCTATTACATGATGATACTGTCTTTAATATTTCTGTAATCATGTTGGTACTGATTAACAAACCATGCCTTTCATAACCTATATCTGGGACTAAAGAATAAAAGCAAAATTAAAAAAAATAAAGCCATTTTCAGGGCACCCCATTGGGTCTCATAATGAGAGCAGAATTAAGATTATTACAGCTTATTATTATAAGATGTTATTATGACACCCAACAGAAGTGTAAGCAGGCAGGAACAAAATGACAACGATGAACAGATTTTATTGCCTAAATGAAAAGGATCATTTCAATAATTTTCCTCATGAAATGGCTTATTTAATTTCAGCCAAGATTAATGCAATATATTTTAAGTGAGCCATTCCACAGTATAATTCTATTCAAGTTACACCTTCTAATTTTACTATTTCAATTCTAATTCTTGGGCCGTTAGGTTTATGTTTCTTTGTATGGATGGATGACACATATGTATCCAGTATTGCTTCCCACAATGTGTATTTTACTTGCCTGCCTCGTGGGCAAATATTGTTTAAAGGCAATAAAATGGACTTTGTTTGCAAAACATTAAAAGTCAGGTACTAATTAGTGGTAAATGGTACCCTTTAACCTGCCACATGTTCATTGTCTTGGTGTTTAGGCTTTTAGACTTATTTATAATGACTGTAGTCATGATGTTTCAAACTGGTCATGTGCCAGAATTAGTCTTTTGGCTCTTTGGCAAGACTTATCGTTCAATGAGTAATTCCCCAGAGCATTTGTACTAGAACAACATTTTAACAACACAAACTATATTGGTCCAATATATGACCTTCTATATGAATAGTTACTGCTGTCATTAATGTAATTTGCCACCTGACATCAATATGCAAATTACATCCTTAATGCCTTTTCCCACATCCAACATAAAATTAATCTCACCTCTATAATATGTAGGGTTGCATTACCTTTACAAGATCATTAAGCTGAATAATTAAGGGAAGTATAAAATAAAATTGTTGACAAAAGATTTCAACAATTATCATATATGCCCTGACCTGAATGTGAACAGTATGACTTTATGGATATGATAGATGAGAAATAAGTTTTTGTTAATTTAACTGGATTGCTTTTTTTGTATCAGAATTTTAGGGAAGAAATAGAGATAAAGTTTTGGGGAAAAAGAATAGAAAAATTATTATTAACAATATACAAGTAAGCTTTAACAAACATGGATTCTCTTTCCTCTTAATGCAAAAGAAAAACAAGAATTGTCCAACCCTTGTCCAATGTGCATATTTGGAAGAATCAAAGACTTCGTGGGGTTCAACCTTTATAGAACATTAAAAAGACTGTTCTACCATGCAGCACTTTATGAGATCTTGTGGGTGCCAAACAGTTCCAGTTTACCAGTGGGGCACTTGAAGTACTCCCCATAAATCAATATGTATGGTTTCAGGCAAAACTTGTCTATAACTATCACTCTCACTAATACCCATTATCACTGTCTATCCTCCATTCTCCTTTATGGTAGAGGAAAGGGAGCTCCTTAATAGTGAGCAAATGGCATGGGCACCTAATAATTCAAGTTATGTCACTGACAACTTGCTTAGCCCTAAATGAGGACCCAATGGTGACATGTCAATCCAATTCAATTTAACAAATGATCAAGCCCCTACTACTTACTAAGTATTGTGTAGCGTTTATTGTTGGCAAAAGAAAAATCATTGGCAAGCATACAACTAGCAATGTAAGAGAAGTCATACTTCTCAATGAAAGGAAGATTGAGTATTTAAGAGTACATTTGACTGGAAAAGTAGTTAAGAGAGCAATGTCATTCTTGGCACCAAAGCTGTGCAAGAAGGTATGGCCAGGCTATATGAATATACCTGGGGATTTGGGAAGCATGTTCCTGAAGCTCAGTGTCTGCCTTCTGATATCTTCTTGAATGAAGCAATCAAAATAAGCTTCTAGATCTTGATCCATAAGGAATCCAAGAGGTCATCTAGCCCAGTGGACCTCAGGTTAAGAACTCCTGGTCTAAGCATTCCACTAGATTTGCAAGTGTGGGATCATTTTCTGAAGTACATTTCACCACATTAATCCAGTTAGTTTAGCTTAAAAATAGGACTTTTCCCAAAGGTACAGTGGAATGTTGTTTGGATTCCAACCTGGAATATCATCTCTGATCTTTTATACCAATAAGTGTGAAGTAGAGGAAAGAAAAAAAGAAGGAAATGAATTGAAGATCACTATATAATTCCACCGCATTTTAAATATATTAAAAATGAAACAAAGGGTAAGGTCAACAAGTAGTTCTTCTTTCTGGTACTCTACTCCTCCCTTTTTATTCCTGCTGGCAAGCAAAAGTACAAGAAGAGTGTGGAAAAGTAATACACAAAATTAAATTTATCTAGGAAAGTATGTCCCCTCTTTATCTGAGGTTTTGCTTTCCTGTGGTTTCCTCTAATTCCAGGTGAATTAGGGAGGCAGGAAGGGGGCCAAGCGCCCATGAATGGAAGAGGCTAACCCATAGTTCAAGGACACATGGGGGACTGGGGACTGACAGGAGGTACCCAAGAAGGGCAGGCAGAGAACAGGAGGGAGAGCAAGGCAAAGGTCTCCTCTCTTCATGCAGTTGATCTCAAACCAAGCCTCAGATCCTGAGGTGGTAGCGGTCTCTCTCTGCATCCATCTTTCTGCTTTTCCTTCAAGAGGTTTTCAGGCTTTTTTGTTGTTTTTTTTGTAGGGGGGTGTTGGGGAGGGAGACTGATGAGTATGAGAAGGAGGGCAAGAGCTGAGAAAGAGTATACAGTACTGTGCAGTAAAGTTAAAATGTTTTTTAATGTGAATTTCTTTTGTAATTTTTATGTAAAGTCAAATTTGCAGAATATGAAGTTACATAAAATAAGAACTGACTGTATAGGTTCTGTCCTATCCTTAGTTTCAGGCCTCCTCTGGTCCTCTTGGAAAGCATCCCCGAAGAGAGGGGAGGACTAACATAATAAGAACAGACTTATGCACAATATTTTTAAACTGTATTTAAAAGCCCTGAAAATATTTTAAAGGGATTATAAATCTCTCCTTGATGATCTCTCCTTTAATCTACTCAAAGCAAAAAGACAAATAAATAAACAAAGAAAATCGAATCCATCCTTTGTGCTTATTGCCACTTACTCACTTGAAAATCTTCTAAATCAACTACAATTCTCTTCTCCTTTGCTCTATTCTGATGAAAAGACTTCTCATCTCCTAATGAAAGTTAAAGTCTTGTGCACTTGATCTCCTCTAGTCCTTTGATTCATTCATTCATGTTTTTATATGCTCTGTCTCTGTCTCTCTGTTTCTCTGTTTTTCTCTCTGTGTGTCTCTCTCTGCCTCTATCTGTCTCTCTCTGTCTGTCTGTTTCTCTCTGTCTGTCTGTCTCTTTCTCTGTCTTCTCTCTCATTTTCTTTCTTCCTCTCTCTGTCCCCCTAAGCTTCTTTTCTGCTGGATTCAAAGATGCCCAGGTCTTCCTACTTCTTAAGCAAATCTCATTTGACTATGCTTTTTCCTCAGGCCAATAGCTTATCTTCCCTCTGATTCATAGTAAACTCCTCAGGAAAAACAAAACAAACAAAAAACTTATATATCCTTATTGCCTTCAATTTGTCCCCATTCCACTGACTTCTGGCTCCTTTGCTATCCAGCTTCCCATTATGTCACCCAACTCAAACTGATCTCAAATTTGGCAATGCTTCTCAACTATTTATCTTTTCCCAGGCCTTCTCCTTCTTACCATCTCTGTAGCTTTTGCTCCCCTTCTTCCTGGATTCTTTCTTGTCACTTGGCTTCCACAATCCTCTTTCTATCTCTTTGTTGTGTTCCATTTGTATGATTTCTCTTCCCCGGCTTTGTTTGCTGAATCATCATTACATTTCTGAAACCTAAAAACACTTTTTGCCCCTTGTCCAGTTTTCGTGTGTGTGTATTTGTGTATACACCACCTCCCATATGTGTATATTACTGATTATTTACTCTAATTAGCAAGTCACAGAAGCAACAGTGAGTATGGCATATCTTCAGATATTTTATATACATTTATATTGGTATAAGAAAATATAGAAAATAGATATGATATGATATAGATATCTGTACTTAAATATTATAATAAAATGGTTCCTCTCCCCTAAAATGATTTTTGATTGAGAAAGGATCCTAGACTGCTTTGACATTTGTGCATTAAAATGCAACCTTTTTCCAGTTGTCCAAAGATTAATTACAAACTGTCAGTGACCATATGAAAACAGCTAATTCAGTAACAAAAGAAAACAATTCTGAAGATGCACCTTACACCCTGAAAACTAAGCTAAGAGTGGTACAGCTTAGGAGTTGTCACAAGTGTTCTGGAAAACAACTTGAAATGCATCTAGAAAAGCATCTAACTTGTTTATAATTGGTGGTGCTCTTCACTCATTTGCAAATGGATATTCTTCATATGGACAATTCTAGTGTTCTCTTTGAGGAGATGTCTATAGAATGTGATGTAATAAAATGAAAATTAGATTCAGAATTTAAAAAATATTCTGGGTTTAACTACAAATAAAGACTTTTTAACTGTGCAATTGGGCTAGGCTTTCAAGCTCTCAGAACCTCAGTTTCCTCATCTGAATTAATACTCATAGACAGGTAAGTTGTCCAGTGGTTTCTGGGCCTGAAGTCACAAAGACTCATCTTCTTGAGTTCAAATCCAACTTCAGACACTTTTGAGCTCTGTGTCCCTTGGTAAGTCACTTACCCCTGTTTGTTTCAGGTTCCTCGTCTGTAAAATGAGCTGGAGAAGGAAATGGCAAATCATTCCAGAATCTTTGCCAAGAAAACCTCCAATGGGATCACAGAGTCAGACAAAACTGAAAATGACTGAACAGCAACAACAACAAATTAATACTCACAGTGCCTACTTCACAGGTTGCTGTGAGGATCAAAGCAGTTTTTTAACTATAATCAATTATTATTAAGAAGTATGTCAGGGTGGCTAGGTGGCACAGTGAATAGAACACCAGCCCTGGAATAAGGAGGACCTGAGTTCAAATCCAGACTCAGACATTTAACACTTACTAGCTGTGTAACCTTGGACAAATCACATAACCCCAAATTACCTGCCTTTCCCCTCCAAAAAAAGCAAAACAAAGTAAGAAGTATGTCTCTTTAAAAAAAATGTTGCCATCAGTGCCATATGGTTAATCTCAACCCCCCAGATTACGGCTTCACTGAATTTTCAGATACACTGTGAACATTTTACAAATCTATTTTTATAAGCCACTTTCCAACATTAAAAAGAAATTCCCAGGGTGGATGAAATTTGAGTGGGACTATACTGTTTCCAGGAAATAAAATCTGGGTGCTATAACCATACACCTCCTGAAAGTAGGTGTGACAGAAAGTTTTATAGTTGAGAACTATGGAAAAGAAGATGAATATTGGCTACTCTTTTTCCACCCTCAAAGATGGACCTGCTGTAGTCCTTAGCTTCACCCTAGAAATAGATTCTAATATAAAAGGAATCAAAACTAGTCTTGGTTCATAGAGAAAGTACATTAGAGATGCCTTTACAATTTTTTTTATCACATTCTATACAATAACATTATGAGACAAACAGTTCAAGTGTCATTATTCCCATTTTACAGATGAGGAAACAGGCTAAGCAGATGATGCTCAAGGCGCCAAAGCTAGAAAACAGATGAGTTGGGGCGGCTAGGTGGCGCTGTGAGTAGAGCACCAGCCCTGGAGTCAGAAGGACCTGAGTTCGGATCCGACCTCAGACACTTAACACACACAAACAAAAACGTAGCTGTGTGACCTTGGGCAAGTTACTTAACCTCCAATTACCCTCCAAAAAGCAAAAACAAAAACAAAAACAAAACAAACAAAAACAGATGAGTTATATTGGGAACTCAAATCTTTTGATTCTATATCTAGTACTAATTGTATTATATCGTGTTGTAAATGTGTCTCTAACTCCAAATGTCCCTATAGTTTAGACTGACATGACATTATGTGCATCATTGAACAAAGTAGGCTTACTTTGTTTAGACACAGAAAGGACATAGAGCAAGGATTCAGAGGCACTAACTTCTCTGGATGTGCCTCCTGACCTCCATCTGGAAAGGCATCTAGTATGGCCAATTCCATGTTCTCAGGATCCACTGAATGTGAGAGGCCCTGAGTGCACATGGCTAGGATCATTTCTAGTCCCAGTCCTGGAATCTGTGTCACTGAGGCGGAGGCCAGTCAGATTGCATGGGAAGGGAGGTCAGAGACGCTGTGTCCAGAAAACACTGGTCCTATCCCTACCACATGTTCTTTTGTACTTATATTTCAGTTCTTTAGTGGATATTGATGATCTCCCAACATGGGTACTCTATTCTATCAAAACTTATTCATATATTCTCCTTCTATGTGATTCTTGACTACATCTGTAAAATCTTCCATAGGGAAAGTTCCTATATTGTTGGAAGAATTTCTCCAGCTCTTTCATTACATTATGAATGCAAATGTTTTTTCTTCTTTTAGCCTCTATGATTTGGGAGGGAACATTAAAATATTATTATTCATAGAAAGAAATAAGAATAAAAACAAAAACAAAATCCACTATGTCCATTGTCTTCCATAATAAAACTGAAGAAGACATGGGTATGAGGGAGCAGGGAGCTTTATAAGAGAAGATGATAAAAACAATCTAGAAAAAATAGCTATCAAAGATTTCAGGAAAATATTTAAATCAGGGGGCAGCTAGGTGGTGAAGTGAATAGAGCACTGGCCCTGGAGCCAGGAGGATCTGAGTTCAAATCCGGCCTCAGACACTTGACACACTTACTAGCAGTGTGACCTTGGGCAAGGCACTTAACCCCAATTGCCCTGACTTCCCCCCTCTCACTACCAAAAAAGATTTCACTCAGGATCTGATGTGTCACTGTGTTAATCTTATTCAACTCAATTCAATTTAAAAATCATTTACTAAGTGCCTTCTATGTGTCAGGTATTGCACTAGGTCTTGGAAATACAAACACAAGAACTGAACAATCTCTGTCCTCAAGAAGCTTATATTCTTCTGGGGAGGGAACAACATATATATATATATATATATATATATATATATATATATATATATATATATATATATATAATTAAATAAAATTATAAATAAAGTAATTTCTTGGGTAAGCACTAAAAGCAATTGGGGGTATCAGGATAAATTTCCAGTAGGAGATAGCACAAGCCAAGCTCTGAAGAAAGGGAATATATTCTATGAGGTAGAGATGAATAGGGAGTGCAATCCATGAATGGGTGAAGCTGTGAAAAGTCACAGAAATAGGGATTGTAGCCTCATGTGACCTGATCACTTAAAACAACAACTATTTTTGAGAGTCAAAGTAGTTTAGTGTAGTAGAGAGCCGGTCTTTAAATTAGGAAGATCTGATTTCAGATCCTGCCTCTGACACATCCTAGGAGGATTATTATCATGAGCAAGGAACTTAATGTCTTAGTGCCACAGAATATGCTTTATGGGTATTAATTACAGGTCATTTGCCAGTCTTCATCAATGGAAGGGTTTTCATAGTGGGCATTCCATAGCCTGATGATATCACAGGTTCAGCTACTACATATATATATATTTACTATTTAGAATACTTTCATTCATTTTTCTCCCCCATTGTCTACCTCATTTGTTATAATCCTTTTTAGTAAGTGACCTTATTAGATCACTTAAGGGTCACTAATTTATGCAATTATTTTGAGAAAAAAAAGTAAAAACCACAATTCAATAGGCTTAGTCATATTCCATTCTTTAAATATATTGAAAACCAAGGATGGTGTTCTATTTCATTTTTGTTTTGTTTTAAGGATTAATTGAAGGATATACATTTCTCACAACAGAGTCAAAGTCCATAATAGAAACCCTTTAAAACAATCACTAGATGGGTTAGGCATACTTCATGTTTCAATCACATCTACCCTTTGAAATCTAAATGTATTTCAAAGCCATTCAAGTGATGTTGCTACTTTTCTTACCATGTTCAATTTACTTACATTTTCTATAAATCACTCAATTCACTGTATAAACACATATGACTAATTAATTTTATGCATGTACACAGATTAACTTCATGTTCTTCAGATTTAAAACCAAAACAAATTCTCCTAGTTATGAAACAGAAAGGAATTTGCTTAAAGAGTATAAAGAAACCCCTACGTCCTCAGTTGGGAACCCACTGACATTCTAGGGAATCTGATCTTGCTGCACTAATTTACTACAATTTCATAACCCTTTGTGAAAACGTTTCTGAAATTATGAAAGGTATAAAAACAATTATAATAAAAGAAGCATATGGAAAAACGTTTTCTACTCACAGCAATTTTCAAATATTTTGATTGAAACTTGAAATTTATGATTCATTATTAAAAGAAAGGGGTTTGAACAATGACAGATAAGGAATATGATAAAGAGTGAAGGCGACCCAAGTGCTATATTGACACCCAAAACACTATTAAAAGACCTACAGAGGGGATTTTAGCACAATGGATATACATTCTCAGGAGGTTCCATGAGAGAATATAAATAAGGATCCCTACAAAATGGGGTACCAATGTGATGCTGTTTGTACAAATTAAAAGAAAATTTCTATTAATGAAATCACCAGATCCATTTAAATAATGAAGCTGATGGACAATTACATTGTCTTCTGAATTACATATTCTTCTGAAGCAATTATATCTATAGTTCAGAGAATTCTCACATTATACTCTGGGAACTTGGATAATTTTGCAAGAAAACTATTTACGGATGTCATGTTTATTGTCATCTAAGTAAAGAAAAAAATACAAACTATCATGAGCTTCCTAATTTACATAAGGAAGAAAAGGACTCAACTAGAAATCACTTGTTGTATTGCTGGAAATGAGTCAAGTTATCAAGAAGTAGAACATTTGATACATGTCAAAATTTTCTTTTTAAGCAAACAAATCATATTGTCCCAACATCATACAATGCTTTTCAATTCCATTCAGCACCTAATATGTGCAAGACTCTATGATATATATGGGAGATGCAAAGGTTTAAAAGTGGTATAATCCATGCCCCAAAAGAGTCTACATTCTACTTGTGGGGGGAAGTGAGGGGTTTTTTACAGGAGGTAATGTGTTTCCCTAATTGGAGATCTTTGTGGAAATCCTTGATGACTAGCAAGGATGTTGTAGAGAGAATTCATGCTCACGGTTAGGTTGAACGAGATGGCTTCTGATGTTTCTTCTAATTCAGAGATGCAATGATTCTAGGGGAATTATTATATTAGTAACACAAATTATAATAGTTGGAAAGGGGTGCCAGTGCACAGTTACCAAGAGTCCTACTTTTAACATGTTTAGTTTGTCGTAGCAATAAACCTTCAAACTGAGATATATAGAAGATGATTTAAAAATATGTGATAGGACAGAGGAAAGAAAGAGTTCAGGTTGGAAATGTTGATATGGGATTAACATAGAAGGGGATGGCTGAAAACATAATAGTGGATAAGTTCACCAAAAGTCTCAGTGTAAAAAGTGACAAGCAGAGGAATGAAGGAGAATTCCTGGAAAGATTCACAATTAAGGGTAGAGTAAGAAGATTTCTGAAAAAATGAATCACAGAGAAAGAAGGCAATCTGAAAAGAGCAAAAGAGGGAGAGGGAAGGAGGAACGTTGGCGGGGGAGCTGTTAGGGGAGAGAGGTAGAGAGAAAAGCAGAGGGAGAGGGGAAAGGGGGATAGAAAAAGGGAGAGTGGGGGGTAATTTCAAGGATGGGAGGTCAACAGTATTCAATACCTCAGAGAAATCAATTGCAAAAGCAATTGAATTAGGTTAGAATAAATTTATAAATATCTTTAAGAAAGCAGTTTCATTTGAGGAATGGAGGTAGAAACATGATTGCAGGGACTAAAAATGGAATGGACAGGGAGAAATGCAAGCAGTACATATCCATACAACACTCAAGCAACTTGGTGGGGAAAAGAACAAAGAGTCTGGATTTTAACTTATAATGAGTAGCAAGTTTCTAAGGGTGGGAATTTTTTTCCCCTTAACAATAGAAGAGATCTGAGCATGTGTAATGGAAATGCAAATTTAAAGATCTTCCCTGCCCCTAGCTTAAGTGCACCTGGAGCCTGTGGTGGGAGGCTTGTTTTTCAGGAAAGCCCACACCTTGATACTTTGTGATTGGGCTGTGGGTCAAGAAGTTGTTACAATCTCTGAGCCAGGAGAAGGCTATATAAGCCCTGAGGAGAGGCTTTGCTTTGGGGCTCACTTTGAGAAGTGTCGTGTGATTTGACCAGATGAGACTCTGGGAAGCCGTTGTTGAGAGCCCCCCGGCTTTGAAAACCCAGATGTTGATGCTTCCCTTTCTGGTAACTGTGATTTGGTATTGATGTATGTAATGTTGGGACAGTTTGGAAGCCTGTCTGTAACTCTGAAGTTCTGTAACTCTGAAGTTTGGGGTGCTGACCTTTTTCCCCTGAACTAGGTCATGTGTGTTTGTTTGATTAAAGTAAGCTTGTTAACCCATTTTGAGTTGCTTTCCTTTTGAAAAGCAGATCTAAGAACCTGTGTTGGCAGTCACCCTGGGGATATTGGGGTGCTTGCTGCTACAGCATGTTTGAGGGAAGAAGTCAACTCATGAATTAAAAAAAAGTGCTGACTATACAACAGGCATTTTGCTAGGTGCTAGGATAAAAATATAAAAATAAAGCAGCTCCACTTCAAAATTCAAGGAGTTAGGAAGATACAACATGCATAAAGGAGTTAGGTCAAGAAAGTGGTTTTGGTCCAATGAGTTGCAAGGATTGTAAATTGAGTCATAGGTCTATTGTTTGTAATCCTTTTTTTTTAATTCCCCAATGGTATCATTAAAATGATTTCTGTTCCTAGAGCAAGAGGTAAAAGCAGTTGGGGAGAGAGAGGAGATACGAGTAGGAAAGATTTTAATGTGGACACTTTGGATAGACCCTAGTTTCATGGAAAATGACTGAACAGGATATGACATGTGGTCTGCAGCCAAATAGATATGACAGGTTACATAAATTTTAACCAATTCCAGAATCAGGATAGTTACTGAGGGAGAGAGAATGGAGATGCTAAAAAAAGGAAAAAGACAATTATAGACAATGATGCAATATATAACTAAAAAAATTCCAGTCTCAATTTAACTGTATAGTATAGGAAAGTGTTTCTGTGGCATAAATTTTCAAGATTTTCAGCTCACTTTTACACTCTGTAAGTGTAGATATAATCTATTAGTTATGGTACATGAATTGTGATGGATTACTACTATGCTGTAAAAAATGATCAACTCAATTTTCTTAGAAAAACAGGGATTTACATGAAATGAAGAGCAAAATGGGCAAAACCAAAATAATAATATATACAGTAATAGCAATATTGTTTTAAGAACAACTTTGAGTGAATAAATCATTTTTGATTCTTATAAATAACCAAATTAATTACACAGGACATATAAAGGAAGATGCTATCTGCACCTGGAGAAAGAACTGATGAATAGAAGTTTATATAGAATGATTTTACACAGAGGCACACACACACACACACACACACAGGTATTTGTGTCTAATAGTAGTCAGCTCTGGGACAGGGTGGGGGGAAGGGAAGAAAAAAGGGAAAAAAGAAATTTACATAATAACTTTATTATATATTTACAAGGAATAACAAATTTCATTTTTATTATGTTATATTATGGGAATGCTTATTTTAGTTCATAAATTAAAGTTTAAATAAATGATTTTTAAAAACCTACATTTTCCTTACTGTCAACAGTCTTTCTGATAAAACTGTTGTATTTTGTTATGTCAGTTCCCTAAGTCTTTTACCAATTTTGATTTTAAGATTCAAATCTTCCAAGTTCATTCAGAGTCTAAGTAATGTAATTGAGGCATTGCTACAAGATTAATGCTGAGGTCACATGTCCACATTTCTTAAGATGTCATTAAACCAGCTATTGACATTGAAAAAATCCAGGGAGGCTGATAATAATTCAAGATGTTGTACACATAGGTCTCAGGACAGAGGGTGTGGTTATAAGGAGGGATGTCATACAAAGAGAATGCCAAGTGCAGGAGTTAGAAGCCTTCTGGGGATACAGATGGGACCAGGATTTGCTGAAAATGCATTTGAGATGTTTTCCAACTTCATCTTAAATGTTGATTATTGTTGGCTAACAGCTTATTTCATAAAATAATTATTTCCCAAATAGAACAAAGATGTCAAAGGAATAATAATAAGTAAGCATGAATATAGTGCTTTAAGGTTTGCAAAGTGCTTTAGAAATATCTCATTTGGATCATAAAAAGGGAAAAGGACCAATAAGTACAAACATATTTATAGCAGTTATTTTTTTGAAGGGGGGAAGCCAAAGCAATTGGGGTTAAGTGTCTGAGACTGAATTTGAACTCAGGTCCTCCTGACTCCAGGGCCAGTGCTCTATTCACTGCACCACCTAGCTTCCCCTATAGTAGCTCTTTTCATGTTGGCCAAGAATTGAAAATTGAGGGGATGGCCATCAATCAGGGAAAGGCTGAACATGTTGTGGTATATGAATATAATGGAATACTATTGTGCTACAAGAAATGTTGAACTGGTGGATTTCAGAAAAACACAGAAAGATATATATGAACTGATGCTGAGTGAAGTGAGAAGAACCAGGAGAATATTTTATCTAGTAACAATAACACTATGCCATGTTCAACTATGATTCAACTATGATTGACTTAGCTCTTCTCAGAAATACAATGATCCAAGACGATCCCAATGGGCAAATGAGAGAAAATGCTATCTAAATGCACAGAAAGAACTATGGAGTCTGAATGCAGATTGAAATATACTATTTTCACTTGTTTTTTTAATTTTTTTTCTCATAGTTATTCCTTTTTGTTCTCTTTTTTCTTTCACAACATGACTAATGTGGAAATATGTTTAACATGACTGAACCTATATCAAAATGCTTGCTGTCTTGGGGAAGGGAAAGGGAGAAAAAATTTGGAACTCAGAATCTTATAAAAATGAATGTGGATAACTGTCTCTATATGTAATTGGAAGAAATAAAATGCTATTTATCTATTAAAAAAGAAACATCTTATTTGATCCTTATAACAACATTGGAAGGCAAGTGTTATTATTCTTATTTTACAGATGAGGAAACTGAGCCAAACAGGGCCACATAGCTAGTAAGTGTCTGAGGCTAAATGTGAACTCAGCTCTTCCTGGTTCTGAATCCAGTATTCTATACCCTGTAACATCTAGCTACCTGGATAGAATACAAAATAAACTCATGCATTTTTTTCTAAAAATAGAGCTTGATATTGCCATACCTCTCTATAGCCTTCACTGACTTGATCCAGGTTGAGGGAAAACACCAGATCCCTGCCTCCCACAAAGAGTCGTTCTTGATATTCATCCAGCAACATCACATGGAGGTCGAGAAATCCAAAAGGACTATGAAAGATTGATGTCCTATTTAAATCCCAGAGCTCTGAAATACAACCAGGATATTTATGATAAATATAAAAGAAAAAAAGCAGGTCCCATGTTTATTCATTTTTAAGAGTTTTGTTTTTGACATTCAAAGAAGTTCATAAGTAAAAGTTTCTTTTGACAAAGATATAGATGAGATATAGATATAGGTACAGATATCTATCCTTTAGGTTAAAAACTTAAAATATTTACCTATCAACATACATATAATTTATTTATTTAAATACACAGCATACCTGGGAATAATTTTCGAATGTGTACAATAAAAAAACAAACAAAAAAACTTGTTCATTTAGATTTGAAGGTGAATAAAAAAAACCGGTCTTTGTTTACAACCAGAGAAAGGTGGGGGAATCCTGTGTTATAACCCTTACTATAAAATGAAAAGGGAACATGTATCAATGGAAAAATCATTCGGTAGTTTCTCTACTTGCCAGCCAGAAACTCCAAATCCTGGCAGACCCAGGTGCCCATTTAGCTCCAGATGAAAAACAATTCTGAAAAGGCCTGTAAATTGTTGTTTTGAAAGCCAAATTTATATTCAGATTGTCCTAAGTCTGGAAACCATCAGAATTGCTAATACAATGAGGTAAAGTTCAGTTTCATTTTTCTAGTGAAAAAGAAGGGGAGGGGTATCTATTTTCTACCCCCTTGGTGATTGTGTTCAACTCTGGTTAGTGTAAGTAGTGGATTGGGTACCTGGAACTGTGCCTACAAAATAGTTCTGAATATACATAAACATACACACACATATATATATGCATGCATGTATATGCATGTGTATGTGTAAATATATAGTATGTGTGTATGTGTGTATGCACTATAATATAATATGCATGTATGTGTGTGTGGCACATATTAACATAGTGACTTTAAACATCTGAGTTGACCATTTTTGAAATGTTATCAAAGAGCAATTCATTTCTAAAGTCAAACCCTTTGTTGTTTTTGCCATAGTTACCTTAAAAAAAAGTTTCTTGTTTCTATTGTACTACCTCAGCATTTAAATAGGGTGAGGAAGGAGGCCTAAGAGCTTATGCAGTTTTTGAGAGAGGATAGAAAAGATTTTTTTTTCCAGCCCCAGGACAAAGAAACCTCAGCATGTTAGTGATTTTTCCAAGCTGTCAAATAGGAGAGTGGTGATTACTTAAGCTGACAAAACAGCATAAGTCACATTTACTGGACATTTTGCCTGAGGTTCATCAGATTTATAGCTGATAGGGATCTTAGAGGTCATCCTCTCATTTTACGGAAAAGGAAACTGAGGTTCGGGGAGATTTAGTTAATTGCCCACGGTCACACAGATATTAAGTGGAAGAACAAGGATTTAAACATACGTCTGCTGACTCCAAATTGAACACTTTTTACTATATGACATATTCCTTATGAAATGTTAACTGGGATAATAAAATTCAGATCAAATAGACAATTAAAATATTTGCTCTTAGCCTGATAGAAAATATACTCTTCTGTAGTGCCAGGTCACAGCCAAGACTGTGAAAGTGGATACTCTGAGAGGGATAGAATCAGAACTATCTGCCTGAACTTAAATTCTGTTCACTGACTTGCTCATGTGAACCTGAGTATGTCACTAACCTCTCTTGGCCCTGGTTTCCTTACTTGTAAAACAGGTATAATAAAAGAACCTCCTTCCCTGGGATTGTTATGAAGATCAAATGAGATAACTGATGTACAGCATTCTGCAACATTTAAAATGCTATATAAGTACTAGCTATAACAATTGTTATTAAAAGGGAAAGTTGTTTTTCTACTTTCTCAGTCTATCCCTTCTCTATGCTTAATATTTCTCTGGTGTTTTTCCCTTTCCAAATAATTTGTTCTCTTTTTCCTTCTCATTTCCTTCTTTATTTGCACTGTGTATTCTCTGAAAATTAGCAAAAGCAAACATATTGAAACAAAAGAAGCCTAAGACACATGAAAACCTAATCAAGTAAGAAAATAAAATAAAATGGGGGCACTGAGAAGGAAATGGAGGCCCTGAAACTAAAGAATAAAGAGTGGATTACCAGATTATTTCTCTTGATTTTTTTTCTCAGTGATGAGTCAACATTTATTAAGCAGTTACTATGTGCCCAGCACTCTACTAAGCTCTAGAGATACAAATAAGAGGAAGAAAGACAGCTCCTGCCCCCCTGTGGTTTATAATCTAAAGGGGAAAGACTGTGCAGTCAAAACCAAGCAGAGCAGCTGATGGGAAATGAAGAGCTGGCTGGAATTCTGAGTCCTCTACAGAGAAGCTCTGCGAGGAGTTTTTGTTCAGTCCTTCAGCCATACATTAAAAGGGAGAGGCAATTGAGAGTATAGAGCAGATATTGAACTACGGAAACTGAAGCAATCTCCATTACAATGAGTCTTCTGGTGAGGAGCTAGAGCAGCTGTTGGGAAGCACCAAGAACAAAAACAAGTTAGAGCACTGGGCCTAGAGTCACAAAGACCTGAGTTCAAATCCCACCTAGACACTTACTAACCATATGACCCTGTGCAAATCACTGACTTACTCAGTTTCCTCATCAGTAAAATAGGAATAATAACACCTGCTTCACCATATAGTTGTAAGGACCAAATAAGATAACATTTGTAAAGTGCATTGTAATATCAGAGTGCCAGATAGTCCTACCCTCCGTGCTTTACATATTAATTCATACTATCCTCACAAAAATTAAACTTGGCAGGTAGATGTTTTCATAATCATCATTTTAAAGATGAAGAAACTGATGCTGAGAAGAGGCTAAGTGATTTGTCTAGTATTACACTGGTAAGAAGTCTAAGAAAGAATTAGGAAGTCAGGTTTTTCAGCCAACAAAGCTAGCACTCTGTCCACCATATCACCAGGTTTCTTCATAAGAATGTAAATTGTCAATCTAATCCTAATGCTACTTTGTAGATATAGTAATACTTTTTCCATGACTTCCCCAAACTTCTGACTGATGTCTGAAACTCCACTGCCAGAAGGCTTCAATCAGTCTCACAATGGAGATAAATTTAACACTAAATTATGGTCAGTCATTTAATACATTAATATGAATGAAGGCTTTGAGAATATGTTTTCATGAGGAGAGAAAAGGCAAGAAAGTACTCGAGGCAAGAATAGGGAAAAGCTAATGACCTTGGAAAGAACAAGACTGAGAATGAGGAAATCTAGTTTCTAGTCACAGTTTTGCTATTTAGCTGTGTGAACTTAAGGAAATCATTGAACTTCTCTAGGTATCTGTGAAGGCAAAGCAACTTTTATTTATTAATTTATGAAATGCTTTATCTATGTATCTATTTATCTGCTTATTCATTCATTAGTTTATTCTTTTTTTTTTTTTTTTGCTTTTTGGAGGGCAATTGGGATTAAGTGACTTGCCCAAGGTCACATGGCTAGTTTTTGTGTTAAGTGTCTGAGGCTGGATTTGAATTCAGGTCCTCCTGACTCCAGGAACAGTGTTCTATTCACTGTGCCACCTAGCCACCCCTAGTTTATTCATTTATTTATCTGTTTGCTGGTTTGCTCATTTATTTTTGGAGGAAGAATATCAATAATTGAAGACAATTATAAAAACATAATAAAGACATAAAAAATGGACTTTGAGCTGAGTCTTGAAGTAAGCTAAGAAGAAGAGAGATACCATTCCATTAAGGGAGATGGCAGAGGTTAGCAGTATGATGTTATGCACAAAAAATCGTCCTAGAAATGTAGGTTTGTAAAGGTCTTTTAGAGGCCAAATAAAAAAGCAATGATGTAGTGGAAATAATGAACAACCTCAAGTCAGAAGACATTGGTTCAGATCCCAGTTCTTATAATTTTGGGCAAGTTGTTTCACCTATCTGGGTATCTGCTCTCACATTTGTAAAATAAAATGACCTTTGAGGTTCTTTACAACTATAATTCTATGATCCCTTTTTTAAAAAACTGTAGAGCTGGTAGGGAATGAGCAGTAACATGGTTAGAACTATGCTTTAGGAATATCAGTATGGCAGCTTTGTGGAGAATGATTTCCAAAGGCCCTTCCCACTGCAGTGTTCTATGATCTAATGAATAAGAGCTTCACAGGAAAACAAAAGAAAAGAAAGAAAAAAAAAGATGTGCTTCACAATTTTGCCTAGGGCTGACCCAGACCTTTAAGTGTCAAATAATTAAATTATAAGCTTCCAATAACACCAACAATTCAGATAACTTTCCTTAATTCACTGTCTCACACATGCATGCATGCATGCAAGTGCGCACGCACACACATACACACACACACACACATGCACCCTCATGTCTTCTCATCTCTCTATAGCCTTGTCTATGAACATCTATGGTTTGATTGAAGTGTCAGCACCCCCTGTACCATCCCTGTTGTGAGGTTATGATATTGATAGGAATAGGCATTAGATCAAATTGAGATGCAAGCTTTTTAAATGTTTGACTTAAGAGAAGTCAGCTGGTTTCTCATGTTTGCTTCTATATACTTTAGATGAATTATATAAAGAAAATCCAGTCTCACACAGACATGTAGTTGGAAAAGGGGGTATGTTGATAGGGTAATAACATCTTAATG
Source organism: Gymnobelideus leadbeateri (assembly GCA_011680675.1). Taxonomy (NCBI): domain Eukaryota; kingdom Metazoa; phylum Chordata; class Mammalia; order Diprotodontia; family Petauridae; genus Gymnobelideus; species Gymnobelideus leadbeateri. Next base: position 20,064 of record WOXC01009143.1, read on the forward strand.
TTATCATGAAAATAGTTTTCACTGTACAGACCTCCCCTCCCCCACAAAGGATCCTTGGGGACACCCAGGTTTCTGTGCACTACATTTTGATCACTCTTGGACTACTGAAAAGTGAAGTGACTTGCACAAGGTCACACAATGTGTCAGAGATAGAACCTGAATTCAGATCTTCAGCTGGGAGACAGCTCTCTATCTCCTACACTATATTGTCTCACCAATATAGATAAACAGATCTGTTTTGGCAGCTCTATTGTAGGATAGGCCATCCCAATGGATGTTTGTGGGAATGAATCACTCAAATTCTCTGAGCTAAAATTTCCTCATATATAAAACAAATGAGAAAAAGTAAATGATCTCTAAGGTGCTTTATAATGCTAAAACTTGTTCTACAATTTTTTTTATAATTTAGACACATAGTATATTGTATATTATAAATTCTAGGGAACATACTTTAGACCCAACTGGAACACAGAATACATATATACATATATGTGACATATATACTTACATTCCTTTTTCTATCTATGTTTTAGGAAAAGTTTTAATCTACTAAAATTTGAAAATTCACCAAGATTTTTGGGACACCCATTTTAAATGTCAAACACAGCTGACTTAAACAGACTTAATCCCCATTCCCAGGCTCATGAATTGCCTGAGGCTGACCAGACATTATCACTTCTCAGACAATTTTGTAAGTATCCTAAACTCTCCCCTCCCTAATCTCAAACTTTCTCTATGGACTTTCAGCAGTTATGCAAAACAACTTACCTCATGAAACCATAGAATGTCCCAATCCCCTACCCTCTACTGTTCCTCTCTCTCTGATAAAATACTTTATATGAACTGCATGTCCAGTCCCCAGCTTGGGTTCCCCAGCACTTACTGCTACATGGAACACCAGTTGTACTCTTTGCCCTGCCCTGACTAAAGATCATAATTTTTGCTATGTTGACTGCCTTCTCATTAACTTTATGGGTATAGTGCAGGGGTGGGGAATCTGCAACCTCAAGGCCATATATGGGCTTCTAGGTCCTCAAGTGTGGCCTTTTGGTGGAAGGTGTGCACTTGAGGACCTAGAGCACCACATGTGACCTCAAGGCCACAGGTTCCCAAACCCTGGATAGTGTCTATATATCAGGGAGAAATGCAGTGAGAGCTAAATGACAACACTATAAGACAGGAGATGGCATGATTTTGTTATGAAGAAATTACAGGTGTGAGAACTTGTTTCACCAAATAAGATCACAAATAGTCTGTGACTTAGTGGGTTAGTTCTAGCATTCCCCTAAAGGACATAGAAATTAAATAACTTTCCTAGGGTCACAAAATGAATATGTATCAGAAGCATAATTTGAAAACAGGATTTAAGAGTTGAACTAATTAGATTATCCATAAGATCACTTATAGTTCTAAATTACATGAAGATGTAATTTCTGGTCCAACTAAAATTAAATTTATTTTTAATGCTATTTCTCCTATTAAAAATGCATTTTCTCACCTGTCATAGCTATTTAAACACATACATACATTCATATATACATGCACAATGATCACTATGTAAAGAAAATTTGAACAGATCTTCAATTTCAGAAACATGAAAAAATACTGAGAAATCAGTATTGCAGAAAGAGAGAGACAGAGATAGAGACAAAAACCTTCCCAGTTCTGTGAATATTTTTAAGCAATAAAATAGTGATTTTTATTTTATACTTGACTCATTACTCCTGGGAACATTTCCCAAAATATTTTTATATTTACTCTGCACTCACAAAATTCAAACATTAGATTATGGTCTGCCTTTAAATTTTACTATGAGGAAAAAGTTAAGAATGCTGGGTAATTCATTAATCCCGTATCACAACTCTCCTATACCAAGTGCTAAATGAATTGTCAATTCAGAATCTTGTCATTAGCCAAATTTCCTCACTGTAATTTTACATGTTTTTTCTGCATTTTCTTAATCTTCAGATGAATTTAATAAATATTTATTGAATACTACCTTGTGCCCCTTATGATGAATAGAAAAATAATAGTCTTGAATTCAAGGATTTGGAGAGTCCAGGTATGAAATAGTTAAGTAGCTAAGTAACAGGACAAAGCATACAGACAACATTAAATGAATTTAGAAATGTAAAAAAAAATCATTGTGCCAAAGTGGTCAAAAGGTTTTCACTAAAAAGTTAAGACTTTAATTTGCTTTGAAGGGTGACTAATGTTGAGTAGAACTTGGAAGAAGTAGGACATGCAGTTGACTTTAAAGTAACTACCCCCCAAAATTCAAAATAATATAAAAAATCTAAAAGTGCCTTCTGGAAATAAGAGGATCCTGACTGTGCAATTCATGTAGGCAGAGCACTATTCATGGAAGGAATAACCCCCTTTGCACATTTCTAATTGTTAAAAATGGCCTCGTCCTGCAAGGTCCAGCTCAGGTGCCATCTCTCCCAGAAGCTTTCTTTGATTTCTCCAAATTGAAAGTGATCTCTTTCCTCCAATTTCTCTCATGTGAGGCTAGGCCTCACATTTGCCTTTATCACATTCTATTTCATATAATACTTTTTCATGTCTGATGCTTTCTTCTAGAGTGTAGACTACTTGAGGGCTAGGGCTCTGTTGTGTTTCCTTCTGGTATTTTCAGTACATAAAAACAACATACCTACATAGAGTTGGCATTAAATGTTCATTGAATTTATTATTTTTAAGAACCTTTGCCATGTATATAGCTGACATTTAATAAATGTTTACAGAAATTAATTTGTTTTTTAGAAACTAGTGGCAATAACAGTTCTAAAAAAGGACATGAGATTTGTGTTTTAAGCAATCAAAATATGAAATTGAAAATGCAGGTTTTCTACTTTGACCTGGTCTAAAGAAGTAGAAGAAATGTAGTTAATCAAGTAGAGGGTTTGCTCAGTGAAATAGGATACTTCAGGTTAATGTGGATTTATTTTTTTCTGAAAAGCTCAAAGTAGGTTTTCTAGAGAGATTCAGGTAATTGGTGAACTTTCTATTTTGCTTTGGCTTGGAAAACAGTTTGTTTAAGAAATCATTTTCTTTTATAGTAGATTATACAGAAATTCAGAATGTTTTTATTTCACTAGATACAGACCAACAAGAACTAACTAGTTCTTGCTTTATCCAAAAGGCAAAGAAAAACTTTCATAGTTCATGCAACTACCTCCATCCACCCTCACACCACTCAGTTTCAGAGCAATACTTTAAACACTCCTAATGCTTTTAGCTCCAAATCACAAATCAGTGAATCTCTTGGATCCCAGTGTCTACTCTACATACATCCTGAACAATGTCACTTACTTCCTTTTTCCTTTTCAGAGTTTCAGGCTTCGTGAATGAAAGGGACTAGGAAATAGACAGGAGAAAAGGACAAAAGAAAGTCTAATCCCAGGTAATCTCCGGAAAATACAATCCTAATAATGGACCTTGCTGACTCTATTTAAAACAAGCTTGCTCATCACTTCTTACTAGGTAGGAGAGAGGGGATGGGGCTGGCGGTGGAATGGGGAGGGGTAGATAAGGAAGGGAGAAGATGAGTGTGGTAGGCATAAGAATAAACTGATTTGCACCAACAAAAAATTTGTCCAGAATTTTTCTAAAGAAGGAATATGTTATTATTGCTATAAGACAAACTAATTATTTGTGACCAGTGGAGATGTACACTGGAGAATTAATCATTTACTCTTGTGGTCTTTTGTTTGTTGTAGTTTTTCCCAAACTGCAAAGCAAACACTTTTTCAAATTGCCTTCATCAATATATTAGAGAAATAACATTTTTCCTCTATTTAATACTTTACATTTTAATATCAGGCCTCTTTCAAATAAAACAACAACAACAACAACAACAACAAAAAACAAGAACAAGAAACACAATTTATCCTTGGCTAAAGGCAACATTAATGGATCACCAAAGGAGAGAAGACCCCTTTCTTCACTTCAATGTCAGTAGCTTTCCCAACTCCTATTTCATTGTAAACTAGGAGCTTTCAAAGGTTGATGTCTCAAATCTGTGTTTTTCTTTCATCCCTGAACCCAATTCTACTTAAGTATTGAACACATGTTTTTAAAAGTAAATTTAACAGCAAAATTCCGAACCACAGTAAGAAATTTTTAAAAGTGCATTATTGAAAGCAGTGTTAGTATTTTTGTACTATTGCTTTATAAATTCATTTTACTTTTAAAAAATATTTTTCTAGGATGTGTTTTAATGAATTTGACAGAGCTGATGGATGGTCTCTAATGGATTGTAATCCAGGCAAAAGAAGTTGGGTTTAGAACCAAGCAATTAACTTGTTTGTTTGGAGTGTAAACAGAGAATAACTCCCGAATTTGCTAATTGTTCTTCCCTGTTATGGACAATTGTGGCATTCCAGCATTCTTGGGACATCTACCTCTTTGCCTTTCTCAAAGCACAAAACCTAGGCCAGTTCTTTTGAACTCTTAGGTACTCACAACTTTTTCAATTACAAAATGCTTAAGGGGAGAGTAAAAGAAATCAAAGATAAGTCAATTGACAACTTGAATAGGTTTTGATTTATTTGGATGACAAGAACAAAATAGAATCATTGAAAATTTTCTCTCTCCCCCCATCCCTCCCTTCCCTCTTGTCACTAAGGAAGCAGGAGAAGATCCCTTTTCTTCCACACCCACTAGTTCTTTTTTCATTCTCTCACTGTGAGTAAATTGAAGTGCTGTCTGATATTATAAATATGCCTAGGGCAAATGTAGCAAATTGAACTCCAATAATGAAAAACATACATCTCAAGTCTTTAAATTTTGTTCTATTTATTCCACTGGGAATGGGAGGCCATGTCCCCAACATATTCTTTCACTTTTATACTGAGTATGGCTGAGTCACAATCATAGAAAACATTTAATGCTATGTCAAAATTCCGGCTTTGGTACTTGATATTTGTATGACTTCCAGAAAGTCACTTAACATGCTGGGGCTTCAGTTTCCTCATCTGCATAATAAAGGAATTAGAGTCAATGAACAATAAGGTCCCTTCAAACTCTAAATCTGGGATCCTATTACTTGCAAATGCACAGTTACTCCATTTTTAATATAAACCCCTTTCACAGATTTTCTAACTTGCAAAGTTAATAAAGGAGGACACATTAATTTCTTAAAACAAGAACTCTTGAATTGAGGGAAACTTGAGTGATACATATACATCCTCTTTCCTATGGGAGGACCTATTGATAAAGTATGTTGTGATACAATTGAGTAGGACTGTATGGAAAGTTTTCCTTCCTCTTTCTTTTATTTCATCCCTTTGTAAGAGTTGGACAAGGGTAAGAGGAGAGCATGTGAAAGTGAGGAGGAGCTACAGAAAATGTCAAAGGTAAAAGGCTACATTTCCTAGAATGCCATAGGCTGAAAATACAGAGCATAGCGACACTGAAGCAAGGTACCACCAGGAAGAAAGAAGAAGGCTAGAAGCTTATGCAAAGCCATGGAAATAAACAGAAAATTGAAGAAACTTCCTCACTGGCAAGAAACCATGAATGGTCTGTAGATAAAGATGGCTAGTTATCTGAGCAGAAATGCTGAATATGCCTTCACTGTAGTTTTTCCAACCCTCAATTTTGGTTACAAAGGAACTTTGCCTCTTAGATTTGGAGTGAATGGAGCAGATCAATGCAAAAATGACCCTAAGAGGAAGTGAAATGAAAATGAATTGACAGGAAATACAGATTATGATTTGCTGTTGCTGTTGTACAGTTCAATTCTGTTGTGAATAAATGTATTATATTTTGGTCAATACACAAGAAATGAGCAACTGTCACAAAGCTATTAAATACAGATGACTGTAAAAGATGCCAAAGAGAAACTCTGGTAGCAATCCAGTTTGTCTGTCAGAGGATAAGGTCTGACACTTGACTTATTCATAGACACTTCATAAAGATGATAAATTATATGTTCTAAATAACTAAATGTTATTTACATCTAGGCAGCATGATATGATATGGACATCCTTGGACTAGTACTCAGGTGGCATGGATTCTCATTCCCAGTCTTCCACTCACCAACCCAGGTAACCTTGGGCAAGTAACTAAACCTTTCTGAACCTCAGTTTCCTAATATTGAAAATGGAGGATCACTGCTGTCCAGCCTACCTGTCTGAGCTGCTAAAATTTAAATGAGAAAATTTATGTAAAAGTACTTTGTAAATTGTAATGATCTTTCTAAATATTGTCTCAAACATCCTTGATAAAAGTATTTACAAATTGTATTATACATTTCCCTGTTTTATAGAGTATGATATACTAGAAAACCTTGAACTTCTTATGGATGACTGAGAATCATAACTACGAACATCATTACTGGACTTTATATTATATAGATGGTTTATGATATTGGGATGAAATTATGGTCCATAGGACTCTGAAGGTTGCTTTCTTTTAAGTCAGTCACTCATATCAGTTTCCTCTCTTATCATTGGAAATTTTCATATAAAATAGCATTCCCTCTACCTGGTCTTGGTAAGAATGATTTCCATTAAAATAATTATTAGCTCAAATGGTGACTTGACTTTTTTCCCTAGACTCTCCTTAATAATATAGTTATCTTCCCGATGTCTATTCATATCATGACTGGCATCATTCTGAACACACACTTTTATTTCAGCATCAGTATTCCCTTTGATTTCCTTATCAGCTTTAGATTTCTATATTATCAGATTTTTTTTTTCCTTTTTTGCTTAGGTGTGAAGAAGAAATACACTGTTATCATTTAAAATGTTTTCACTACCATAGTTTTGTACACTCTTCTTCCCTCACCCACACCTCTCTGTAGCCAGGCCTTCAGAGTATGCCTTAGATTGGTTCTAAAAGTTTACAAGTTTTCTTTTCCATATTTCAAGTAACTGTTTTTGCATTTTCCACCTAATTGCTGAGCCTTCCTTTTCCTTCTGTTCTTGCTTCCCCTTCTATTTCTATCACTTCATTTCTACCTCTGGTTTCTATGAGATAAAGTTGCTGAAGTGGAGAATAAGCTGAACAAGATGGCCAAGGACATTGTCTATGCCCAAATATTTGTATATATTCAATTCCAGATTGAGTGGGGAGTGGTATAAATGAAGATTAAAGAGAATATAAAAGAATTTTAAAAGATGGAAGGATAGGTCTTGCACAGGAAAAATTCAGAAGAATCAGAAGGAAAAGATATATTCAATTAAAGGGAAGATTGAGAAAAGGTAAGTAGAAAAATTGAAAGCTAAAGCAAATTGACCAAATAGTTTGGTGGATGTGGCAAAGTGGAAAAACAGGAAGTTAATATGAAGGAAATTGGAGTGATGAGAATAAAACAATGAAGTTAAATAGGATAGTCAAATTATTAAAAGGCGATAATTGGTTATACAACATTAACAAAGTACTTAATGTATCATATCACAGACAATATAAGTAGGTCCTGCCACATGACACAGAATGTGGCATTATAATACCTAATGTGACACTAATAGGAAAAAGAGAAAAGTATAAACACTGAGAAACAGTTGTTGTTCTTTTGTTTTGTTTTTTAAACAAGGCTGAACTTTTCAACCAGTATGAAGGGCAGGTGAATTGCCTTTACCCAAGTGACTGCTACTTGTGTAGATTGAGCTCTCTACAAGAGTTGAAAAGGTAAGGGAGATCAAAGATTCTCTCTCCACACTTCAAGTTGTTAGGGACAATGAAGTGTTCTTAAATAAAATAGAAGTGAGACATCATCTATGGGAAAATAATGTAACTGGGATGGTCAAAGGGAAACTTGAACTTGGTAATGATGTTGGAAAGTTGAAAACTGTAACAGAGAAAGAAAAAGGAATAAAATTATATTTGCTCACTTAAAGCTTAAAATAAAGATTTGAAAGTCTTCTTCAGGAGGAGGGAGAGAGATGCTCTCATAGAGAAGAGTCACATAAACTATCAAATAAGAGATCATCTAGTAGAGACCAGACAAAGAACTGAAGAGAGGTACAAGTTGCTGTTATAGGGATAGGAATCTTAAGATCTTCCCTGCCCCTAGGACCCTTGATAGGCTTAAGTGACTCTGAGAACCTTCCCTGATTTGAAAATATACTCTGCCCCTAAGGGGCTGAATGTGGTCACATGGAGCCTGTGGCAGGAGGCTTGTTTTTCAGGAATTCCCACACCTTGTTGCTTTGTGATTGGGCAGTGGGTCAAGAGGCTGTGACATTCTTTGAGCTAGGAGAAGGCTGTATATACCCTGATGTGAGGTTTTGTTTTGGGGCTCACTTTGAGAAGAGTTATGTAATTTGACCAGACAAGACTCTGGGCAGCCATTGAGCCCTTCGGCTTTGAAAACCCAGATGTTGGTGCTTCCTTCTCTGGTAACTGACTAGGTATGGATGTAGTGGTCAGACAGCTGGAAGCCTGTCTGCTGATCTGTTTCTCTGTCTCCTTGTAACTTCTGCTTGTAACTTGTTTGTATTCTCTGAAGTTCGGGGTTCTGACTTTTTCCCCTGAACTAGGTAAATGATATATGTTTGGTTAAAGTAAGATTGTTAACCCATTTTGAGTTGCTTTCCTTTAGAAAAGCAGGCCTAGGATCCTCTGTTGGCAGCCGCTCTGTGTATGCTAGAGTACTTGCTGCTACAGTTGCTGATTTAGGATACTGAGACAGTTAGCTATTTGCTGAAAACCACAAAAGAAAGGTCTATTATTTTCTCTGAGGCATGTATCCAAGACATAACAGAGAACCTCCCAAGACTTATCAAATAAAACAGAAAACAATTACCCACTTTCAGTGATGCATGTGGGCACAAATAATGCTATGAGAAAGAATCTGTCAAGTATTCCCAACAATGACAAAGTCATAAACAAGAAACTGAAAGTACAGAACTCTACTCATGCTGTGTTCTTCCAAAATGATGAAGTCTTGAGAGAAAAAAGAAAACAAAATCAAAGACAACAGGAGTTCGTGTTGTATTTTCCTCAATGTTGTCAACTATGGGTAAAGGATGAGAATTAGAAAGAATGGCCGAATAAGGATAGTGAGCAAAATAAGATTAGGATTTCTGTACCATGGCTTAAAATATAGGGAAAATAGATTTTCAAACTTGCAAATTAATAACATAGGACACATTAATTTCACAAACCCCAAAATTCTATGTTTAAGGAATGGTAAAGGTAGATACTGTCTCCATAGAAGGAACTAGTTATCACATGTATTGTGCTAGAGTTGTGCAAAAAGATATAAAAACCTTTCCTACCTATTTCTTTTCCCCATTCCTTATCTTTTCAAAGGGTTCAGGGGAAAAGACAAGAAAGCCTTGGGACAGAATGAAGCAAAGGCTGGATAAAAAAAGAAAAAGTACAAATTAAAACAATTGTGCTGTTCCACATCACATCTATCATTCTGGTGAAGATGAAATAAAGGAAAAAGACTATTGTTAAGATGGGTTGATTGGAGGATAAACACACTGATGCACTGTTGCTGGAACCGCAAGAGATTTAGCCATTTTGGAAAGCAATTAGTAATTACAACCCTAAATTTACTAAAATGTGCAAACCCTAAAAACTAGCAATACCACTACTAGGCTTTTATCCTCCTACCCCCCAAAAAAGATAAAATACAAAGGAAGAAGATGCTTCTGCACAAAAATTATTTGTAGAACCTTCTTTTATAACAAAGAAATGGAGACACCATGAGCACCCATCAAATTATGGTATCTAAATGTAATGGAATAATGAGGAAATGGATCTCTGCAGAGAAACCCAGAGACTTGTATGAACTGATGAAAAGAGAAGAGAGCAGAACTAGAAGAATAATTTCTATGTTGACCACAACACTGTGACAACAACTTTGAAGAACCCAGTAACTCCACAATGCTAATCATAATTCCAGAAGACTGAGGATACAGCATGTTTCTCACCTGTTTGTGGAGAAGTGATGAATTGTAGGTTCAGATTGAGACACATCTTTAGAGAAACGAACCAACACAGCATAATTCATCCTTATAAAAATCTGCTTATGAATGATATGTTAACAGACAAATAACTACTACCAAGACTCTGTATATGTCAGCCAACAAAAGTAGAGTATTGCATTATTCTGCAGGAAAACTGATTCATATATATAGCTACTCTAAATATTAGTCAATAAATGCCTCTTTCTCGAACAGCATTTGATGGTGTTACCTTCCTTTTACTTTAGGATACAATAGGGCTGTGGCCTTTTCCCTCTAGGTAATAAATTCATGTTTTTGTGGGGGAGATTTATTTCTGTAACAGTTGTTCTTGGTATATCTGCATTAGTAAATACCCTTTTTGGGGGGGGGGAGGTAGGGCAATTGGGGTTAAGTGACTTGCCCAAGGTCACATGGCTAGTTTTGTGTTAAGTGTCTGAGGCTGGATTTGAATTCAGGTCCTCCTGACTCCAGAACTGGTGCTCTATTCGCTGCACCATCTAGCCACCCCCAATTCATGTTTTCTTTACCTTTGTGTGATTACTTTCATAGATCTGTTTCTCTCTTTTTTCATTTTATATTTGGAATCTTACAATCAGAATGTTATGGAAGGATCATTTAAATATATTTCACTATTAATTTTTAACCTTGAAACCTTTTCATGTTTCTGCTATTTCTTCCTGATGCTGGTTGAGGGTTTTTCTTCCCTCTTTTCTGTTTTTTTTTTCTTTTACAAAGAGAGTGACAGAACTGTTAATTTCCAGACAGGTGTAGGGCTTGATGTGACATTATAAAGTCATGACTGAACAGCCTTTGCATTCCGCTTTGGTGACCTCTCGTAAAAATCTTCAGTGCCATCTTTAAGGTCTACAGAAATATAGCCTTCTCTCAGCCCATATAATTTAATCTTGGAGAACATTCTTTCTAAGAAGATGGATTCCAGATGTACCCATGAAAAACTGCAGCTTCAAATCTGACACACTAATTATGCTAAAAATACAAGGTGGAACTTAAAAAGACTACTTCTATTTAGCATTATATTCCCCAATTGTGTTATTATTATTTTTATTCCCCACCCAATAGTTACATAAATGGTAACATAACAATTACATATTAATATTTGGAAATATGAATAATACCTTTATACTACTTTTAAATTCCATTAATATAGTCAAGGACTGATCTCTTCATGCACAAATTCAAAACTCTATTACTACATGTGTCCTTGAATAAAAAAAAACATAAGTTTGTATAGAATTTGCCTATGCAAAGAAACTTGGCAATGGAAGACTAGCTAGCCCTACAGAAGCTGATTCTCTCCCAGAGTTTATGCACCTAACAACAGTAGCAAGCCCTAGATAAATAAACGTCAGTACCTCAGTATGAATGAGTGAGGACAGTTCAGAGTCTTCCCCTAGGTGTGGATAATTGAGAGAACAGGAAATAGTATAATAATCAGCCTAACTGTGCCTCTTTCTATAAAAATGTAAGGCTCTTTAAGGGTCTAAATCATCTCCTCGATCTGTTTACTACTTATTTTTGTTACAAATTTGTTGATATGATACAGAATGAAATTTTAAAATATATAAAGCACTACATTCAACTCAGCTATCATAGAGCCATAGTGCTGGAAGATGATTTAAGGGTCTAGTCATACTCCTCTAAAGGAATGAAAGAAGAAAAACCAGGGAGCTTGCTTGAGGGTCCCAAGGTCTCACTTCTGGCTAGGGGCAGGGCTAGGATCAAGATTTCTGATTCCTGTAACAGATCTAGGGCTCATTAGTTGCTAAATAAAATTTTGAGATTACTTTTAATTTCAGAAAAACTTTGACTTTTTCTAAAGGGATTGGGGGTATAGGTGCCCGAGGATGAAAGGAAACAGACATTTAAGAACTCCCTACTATGTGCCAGGCCACTCTTTTAAAAGTGCTACAAATTCTCATTCAATCCTCACTACAAAACAGTGAGGTAGGTGCTAAAATTAAACCCATTTTACAGGAAGAAGAAACTGAGGCAAATAGAGGTTGAAAAATTTGTCAAAGCTCACACATTAGTGTCTGAGGCTGGATCAGATATTGAAAAGCTTCAGGCCAATACTATGGGACAGCAAGGTATGCAGTAATAGAGTGTTGAACTTGGAGTCAGGAAGACCTGAGTTTATATCTGTCTTCAGATATAAACTTAAACTTTATAGCTGTGTGACCCTGGGCAAGTCACTCAACTCTGTTTGCCTCAGTTCTTCATCTGTAAAATGAGCTGGAGAAGGAAATGATAGACCATTCAAGTATCTTTGCCAAGAAAACTCCAAAAGGGGTCATGAAGAGTCAGTCATAAAGTAAAAAAAAACAAACGACTACACACACACACACACACACACACACACACACACACACACACACACACACACACACCAGGACTATGCCTTTTAAATAGTATGAGTTTTAATGAAACATGAACTGAATTAACTAGCTTGGTTTCCTCATATTGGTGGTCAGTTCTTACTAATTAGTTGGCTGTCTTAGAAAATTAGTTTACGAAGTTCAGGTAAAACATTGAACCACCAATCCCTAAATTTCTCTATTCTTTGATATTTCCTTAGGTTAGAAACAACAACAACAACAACTAAAGCAAATAAAAAGACCCAGTTTCCATCACTTCTTCCCCACTGGTTAGATGCTTTAAGCTTCTTTTCTAAAAAGAAAACATTGCCTTAACGAGAAAATTAGTAATATTGCCATTCCTCCCTTCTTCCTTTATCAACGATTAGGATTAATTCCCTTCTTAGTTAAGCCCTACATTAAAAGAAATTGAAATGGAAAGATGAATTTGGGAAAGATGGCAAAGTATTACAACCTAGATCAGTCCAGATCCCCCAATAATACCCCAGTAAATCCCTAAAAATTCACCAGAAGGAACAGTTACAAATAAAGCCAAAGAAAATCATTTTATCCTCTCTAGGATTGTACAAAAAAGGGTGCCAGAATCCTGAAGAAGCTCTGAGTAGAGACAAGACGGTATAAGTAGATGATGAAGTGTGAAGCAGTCTGGTCCCACAGCAGGAGAGAGGGCCAGAGCAACATTCAAGGAGCCAGCACCCGACCCAGCATACAGAAAATGTTGGAGCATGGTACAAGACAAGGCCAGACAATTCAGGCCTAGTCAGCCACAAAACTGAGAATCAAGAAGATCCTGTCCTAGCAATAGGGAATAGAGTTTAAATCAAGCAGACGCCTCTTATCCAGAATGTGAAGCTGGAGATAGAAGTATACAGAAAAAAAACCCCTACAAATAAAATAAAGAAGTACTTTGGACTAAGAGAAGCCCAACGTTTGCCCTTAAATAATCCAGAAGAATGGAGTAATTATACAACATGTCCAAGTTGAGCCTCAGATAAAAGGCCATATGGACAATAAGAGAATCTAAAAGAAAGGAAGAAAAGATATAAAATAAAATAGCTACAGAATAGCAAGGAGGATGAATACCTTAGAACAGATGGTGGTAAAACTTACCCAAGAATTGAACACTGAAAATTAGCATGTGCCAAACAGAAAATAGCAATTCCATGAGACAAGAAATGTTGAAACAAAATGAAAAGAAACTTTTTAAAGTAAGGTATATCATAAAAAAAATTGGCCTTGAAAACAGATTAAGGAAAGATAATTTGAGAATCATAAGCCTACCTGAAAATCATGACCAAAGAAAGGTTGGATAATGTATTTCAATAAAATAAATAAAAATTGTCCAAATCACTAAGAACATGAAGACAAATTGAAAACAGAAATAATAGAGCAGTAATCTTCTAAAAGAACGCCCCCCCACACACACACTCACAAATGAAAGAACACTATAGTCAAATTTCACAGCTTCTATCTCGAAGGGAGACAGATAGACACAGAGATAGAAAGACAGAAACAGAGAAAGACAGTCACAGACACAGAGACACACAGAGAAGACAGAGATCATTTGTACTCAAAGTACTAAGGATACAGGATCAAGATCACACAATACTTGTCAGGTGTTACTGTAATGAAGATCCAAAAGGCAAAAGATAAAAGGCATATCTGATAAAACTGAGGGGAAAAGGGGGAAAAGAGACCTCTGCTGAAACAGACTTCCAAACATTGCTATTGAAAATGTCAGAACTGAGTAAGTACTTTGAAATGGAAAAGCTGAGATAAATTTGTATTCATATTGTATTGATTTTCCAATATTTTGCTTCCTCTTTCACAAAAAGTCACCTCTAATAAACTAGAATAAAATAAACAGGAAAATTTTCAGCAAAACGAACCAACACATCAACCAATACTATATTTTCCACATCTCTAGTTCCCCAATTTTGAAAAAGGAAAAAGGTAGAGTGGTTAAGACCTATAGTTTTAGAACCTGTTTAGGCCAACTTATGTCTTAAAAAAGCTAATGAGTCAACTCTGGTTGTAATTTCCACATTATAAACAGAATGGAGTATAACAAAATAAATTTTAAACAACTGATACAATAATTTATTTGTAGGATCTGATTATATGATAAGCCTTTTTACAGTTAAACATCTATGATCCTCTCCAATATCCTACCCTTCTAAAACACCCTCGCCTCTCACTTTATCACCATATATCACATTTCCCATATATATTCTATACCCCACTCTTCTAATCACAGTTAAAGTCTTATGTTTCCCTTCTAGAAATTTTAGTTACCAGCTTAAATTACATTGTTTTTCCTTCTACTGCCACATCACACACAATTAACCTATTCCTACTGAATTCCAATTATCTTTCTTATCTATCACAGAGAAGCAGAATTTCACAAAATCACAATATTATGCAGTATAACATGTAACATCAAGACATGTATAAATAAATATATATATATGTACATGTTATCTCTCAGTCTTCCTTCACTTGTATTTTGACACTGTCATTTTATTCAGTCTAGTTATTTTTTGTAGCAACACAAGGCACAAGGCCCTATTTAAAAAGTGAATCTATTATTTTTTAGCATTCTTTTCTTCTTAAATTTTGAGCTCCACATTCTTTCACTCCCATCACCTCCTACACACACTGAGAAAGTAAGCAATATATCAATTACACACGTGAAATCAGAGGAAATATTTCCATATTATACATATTTTAAAAAAATAAAACCAAGAAAAATGAAGTGAGGAAATTGTACTTCAATTTGCACTGAATTCATCTGTTCTCTCTAGAAGTGGATAGCATTTTTTAATCATGAATCCTTTGGAATTGTGTTGCATCATTGTATTAATCAGAGTAGCCAAGTCTTTCACAGTTGATCATCATCACACTGTTACTGTACACAATGATCTGGTTCTTCTGACTTCACTTTGTATCAATTCATATAGATCTTGCCCTGTTTTCCTGAAACTGCCTCCCGTCATTTTTTACAGCACAATGTACTCCATTACAATCATATGCCACAACTTGTTCAGCCATTCCCCGATAGATGAGCATCTCTTCAATTTCTAATTCTGACAGCACAAAAAGAGCTGCTATGAATATTTTTGTGCATGTAAGTCCTTTTACTTTTTCTTTGATCTTTTTTGGGTACAGATCTAGTAGTGTTGTTGCTAGACCAAAGGGTAAGCTTAGAGTTATAGGCCTTTAATCCTAGTTCCAAATAGTTCTTCAGAATGGTTGGACCAGGTTACAAGTCCACCAATGATTCATTAGTGTACCTATTTTTCCTCCATCCTCTCCAAGTTTTGTCCCTTCTGATAAGGTGGTACCACAGAGTTGTTTTAATTTGCCTTGCTTTACTCAACAGCGAGTTGGAGCATTTTTTCACATAACTAAAGATAACTTTGATTTCTTCATTAAAAAACTGCCTGTTTAAATCCAGTGACAACTTATCAATTGACAATGACTCTTACTTTTTAAAAACGTGACTCAGTTCTCTATTCATCATTTATTTGAGAAATGAAGCCTTTATCAGAGAAACTTGCTGTAATTTTTTAATATTACCTTACTGTCTATAGTACTGTTTAGCAAAATGTAGTTTCTCTGATTATCACTTTTAATTAGATCTATTTTTGTCTTTGCTTCATCTAAGATCATAATTGCTACCTCTGTCTTTTTTTTTTAAGTTTGGCTGAAGCATATTAGATTCTGCCCCAGCTCTTTATTTTTAACTCTGTGTGTCTTTCTGCTTCAAGAGTGTCTCTTGTAAACATACTGTTGTATATTGATTTCTAATCAGTTCTGCCAACCACTTCCATTTATGGGTGAGCTCATCCCATTCACATTCACAGTTATGATTGCTAACTGTGTCCCTCCACCCCATTTTCTTCTGTTTCTTTTTCTCTTTCTATCCTGTCCTTCCTCAAAAAAAGTATTTTGATTCTAAACAGTACCTTTTTCAAAATGTTTCCTCTACTACTTTTTGTGCTTTCTTTAATTCTTCTAAGAAATCCCTCCTCAGAGTGCATTTTGCTTCTAACTACTACCTCCCTTAATCTGTCCTTAATTCCTCCCTCTGGACCAATTCTGATAAGAGTGAGGTTTCCTTAATTTCAGCTGAAGAATATTAGATTCTGTTCCAGTCCTTTCTCTTAATTCTGTGTGTCTTTCTGTTTCAAGTGTGTCTCTTATAAACATATTGCTGGATATTGGTTTCTAATCAATTCTGCTATCCCATCAGCACTTTTCTTTGAGGCTTTGTTTGTAGCTGTTTATATACTATTGTCTTCTGAGTTTATGTCTTAATCTTCCCTGCTGCCACAGTAGCTTTTAATTTTCAAATTCGTTTTTTTTTTGTTCTTGTTATTATTGTTTGTTCATTGTTCCACACTATTTCTTGACTTTGAGCTTTATATTAAAGTTGAGCTCAGTTCACTTGGGGATTAGGAGGCATTGTCCCAAGCTTCAGGCTTTTTTATGCTCCTGTTTGCAGACCTAGTTCTTTGAAGGTCTTCAAGTTTTTGGTGTGATACTGGAAAAGGTATGGTCACTGCTTTTCTGGTCTGCACTCTGGTCTTGAATCAGGAAAGGTCTCTTGTCCCTGCAGCCATAAGTACAAGTGCTCTCTTTTGGCCTTAGAACTGTGACCAGAGCCCTTGCTCACTTTTGATTGACCCCCCCAAGAACTCCTTTCTGCCCTAGAACTGTGACAAAGCATATGGGCAATAGAGTTGCCAATCAGGGCCTGCTGTACCCAGTGCCAGCAAAAGGTCCCCTTTAATCTCTTTCTGACCAGTTAACTGACCCCCATAGTATCACTAGACTAAAGGCTCCTAAAGTTGCTACTGCTGCTGCTGCTGCCCCTTGTATGGACTCTATATAATTTCCATTCTGGTGTCACAAACTTCTCCTGCAACCTCCTAAGTTTTCTTAGGCCAGAAAAATGACTCATCTTTCTCTTTTTTTGGCTCCACTGCTCTAAAATTTGTTTGAGGTGTTATTTTAAAGTTGTTTAGAGGGGAATGTTGAAAAGTGTAGATGGGTTGCCTCTAATCTGCCATCTTTACTCTATTCCCTACACAATGTACTCTTCAAAACTGCATAAGAAAGAACCTACCATATGCCTGCTGGGGTATGAGGTTGAGAGCATGAGGACAGATGGAGGTATGGAGACGAGGAAAGTAAATAAAAAGTGTAAAAAGTAAAAAAAAAACAATTTTCCTACCCCTCCCTTCTTGACCATTGTATGTTTTCAGAAGACTTCCATACACATCTGCTACTCCACTCCAGGACTACAACATACCATTGTTTTGATGTTATTCCTAATGCTTTATGCAGTGGAATTGTCCAGATAGGGATGATAGTTTCCCCCCATGGCTATGATGATGATTCTCATATTAGTTGACATTTTCCTCCTGGCAGGTAAGATGGTCTAGACTTATGATCTAATCCAAACTGGGTACAAACTCTGGGGAAATACCTCATCTGCACTCTATAGACTTGGAAAGTTGTCTGAAATAAACCTTGTTTTTGACAAAAGCAAAACTTAAACCCATGTCTTACTGACCTCAAAGACAGCTTTTATCCACTAAAACATATTGCTTCTCAGATGCTAGGGAAAAATAATATGGATTTATTGCTTCAAAATACTTTCAGATGAAGCATTTTTCTTCCATAATAGTGACAAGCTTCATAGCTAGGGGAAGCAGTAGACTAAACATATTTTAACTTTAGTTACTGCATAATATATACATCAAAGAAGGGGAAATATTCTTTGGAAAATACAATTTGTAGGAGAACTAACAAATTTGACAATAACTTTGAAAAAAATCACAAATCATTAAGATAATCCATAACTCCTGTTCTTCTGGGACAAAAGGATCAGTAATGGACTTGTGATTTCATTGGTATATGGAGCTTCCAGTAAGATATTTCCTCTAACAATTCAGGCCAGTACCTTTTCAGAAAATTGCATCTTAGAAAGTTGTCTAGAAAGTTTCAATGATTTGTCCCTGATCACAAAGCCAGTATGTGTCAGACGTTGAATTTAAATTTAAGACTTCTTGGCTGCAATGTCAACTCTTTTGGCTGTAATGTATCTCCTTTGAATACTCCTCCCTATACAATGAGAAAGATCATAAATTCAGGTCTAGAACTGGAAGGGAATTCAGAGACTATCTAGTTTATCCCTTTTATTTTACAGAGGAGGAAACTGAAGCCAAGGGAGTTTGAATGACTTGATCAAAGTTACGCCCAAAAGAGAGAAGAAACAGCATTTGAACCCAGGCCTTCCAATTCTATTTCTCTACGTCCCTTCATAGAATATTTGAAAGTAGCTTTAAAAACTTATTAGGCTTAGAAAAAAAAACATTAGGTTCATTAAAAAGAAATAATTTTAGTTTAAAAGAAGTAACAAATTATTTATCAATACCACACACCTTTTCTTTTAGTTCTAACTTAAAATGACAGAAAGAAAGAGAGATGTCCTAGAATCCATGAATTCAGTGTTTATAAGATGAAAGTAAAAAGTCTGTTGTCAAACTCATCAGCTAGTCTTAAAATAACAAAACAGTACTGGACAAACACCTCCTTGATGGGACACGTTTAAAGGTTGAAATCCAAGTATTATCATGAAATGCAAGACCAAGTTCATCATTCCTGAATTATAGTAATACAGCTCTGCCAGTCATCAGCCCAAAAGCCAGCTTTGTACATAGATGTCATCATTCTGGCCAGCTGAATGACAAAGGCAAAGAGGACCAGTATAAATCTCCTTTCTCCCAAGCCCCCACCTATTTCTTTCAGAACAGATGATTGTACACAGGTAACTAACCATCCATCATCAAGTCAAAATATGATCTTACACATAGTTGGATCATTCTGACAAGGTTATTGCCCTTAACTGGAAAAATTCCATATAAAATTGGGAACAGGAGGTTGATTTTCTTTTTCTGCCATGACCAGGAACCAGGGGCACCTCTGCCACTGCCAGTGAACTAATGCATTAGTAATTCCATTTAACCTCCCTGACCTGCACCCAGTCATCAAAGTAATGGATATATTTAAGAACAGCAGTTTGCAATCCAAAGCCGTTTCTTTAGGATACTTGTGTTGAGTCACTTCTAGGATTTATTGCTTAACAACAGACAAGTTAGGGGGAAATACCAGCTTTTAAACTCCTGCACATTTTCCCTAATGCTTGTAATAAAAGCATTAGGAAAGTGAAAAGGATGTTGATAATTAAAAGTGGTATCATGCAATGATCATTTAGGTTACAGTCTGTGTGGGAAAATATAATATAGATTAATAGACATAACACTGGGGGAGTTAAAGTTGTCAGCTTCCAGCTTGCTTTTACAAGGCATAATGGTTTCCAGTCACTAGAAAGCAAAGGATTCTTTTGGATTTCATATGTAAGAATAATAAACATTATTGCCATACCTATAACCTTAAAACACTACAGAGCTGATATGGTGAACAGAGCAAAGGACACTCACAAATTAATGGAACTTAAACCATTTGATTTATTATAAAATCATCCCTCTCTTCCATTAACTGCATTAACTGGTAACAAATTAAAATACAAATTTCACAGCAGAGGTTATAATGGCTGTAATGTCAATTCCAATCAAGAGAATTCTACAGTTGCATAATTCATTAATTTAAAATTTATAGAGCTACTATGGAATATATGGCATAGTATTTTGCACTGTATGGAAACTAATTTTCTTTGTTCAAGCCTTTTGATACAATGACCCCACTATGGGATATATATGTATTTATTCATCTCTGCATATATCTATATATTTTTATATAATCTTTGTCTCTACCTATCTGTCTGTCTTTCTAGAGTATATACTCCAAGGAGACAAGTGACAAAGGAAAGTCTTATATATCAATCGATAAGTCTACTGGATCCTGGACAATGTGCTAAGCACTAGTGTTACAAACAAATACAAAAAAATCAAAGAATATCTCCTCCTAGAACTTACATCATACTGGAGAAGATAATTACACATATACAGAATAAAAGTAAAGAAAACAAATACAAATGAAAATAGTTAAATACGAGGTTTTTTGAGAAGGGAGGGCATTAGCAGGAGGAATCCTGAAAGGTTTAAGTTAGAAAGCAGTGTTTAAGATATGTTTCAAAAGAAAACAGGGATTCAATTCATATTCATAGCAGTGCTGTGTTTGATAGCTAAGAATGAAAACAAAGTGGGTATTCATCAACTAAGGGATAGCCGAACAAATTGTGCTATAACTGTAATGGAATATTATCGTACAATGGAAAATGATAAATTTAAATAATTCAAGGAAACCTGGGGAGATTAGATTAACTGATAAAGAGCAAAGTAAGCAGAATCAAGCAAACATTATTCATCATAACCACAATAATATAAAGCACTAAATTAAAACTCAAACATATTAGAACTCAGATGAATGTAATGACCAATCTTGACTTAAGAGAAATGTTGGAAAGCATCTAACTGTTCTTAGGAGAAAACTGAAGGAGTATATGAATGAATGGATGCATGGATGGATGGATGGATGGATGGATGGATGGATGGATGGATGGATAAAACACATATTAAGGGATTTTTTTCTGCAAAGCACTGAGGTGTTGGCCCATAGATGTGGAACAATGCATATATTGTCACTGTCAGTGTGTTGTTCTGTTCTGTACTTAGAATATTTGTTACTAGGAAAGGCTCTTTTGTTAATGCAGGGTATTGGGAATTGACAGCATTTGTAAGAAAAAAAGTTCAATGAATGAAATATTTTTAAGGAAAATAAAGTATCTTCACTATATCAAATCCCAAAGAGGATACTTATCAAGGTGTCTTTCGCAAACCATAGCTTTTTCTTTTAATACATTATTGGCAATCCCGCCTAGATTTTAAAATGTCAATCAATCCATTTAAATTTAAAATGTTAATAAATTAATTAAAATGTCAATCAATTATCTTTGGTAGACATGACAATTATTTGTGTCTAAAATTCTCTACATTAGGCATTGCAACAAAATGTTTAGCTGGCAGTTTGTTTGGAGACATCTCAAAGTTAAATATTAATGGGAAAATTAGTGTTTATAAGAAAAGTCAGTCAGGTTGAGGCTGGGTAGGTTTCTCATCCCCAAATATCAACCTCCTTCTCCACAGTCTGACATAGTGACCACTGCAACTTCATTGCCTTTGATTTTTTAAAGGAAACTGGATTCTCCCTAATAAAATTCAGTATTCTAGGGAAGAGTAAAAAGCTGTTATCTTCTGACATGTTGGCTGATAAACTGAAACCATAAGATAAATTAACAGATCTAAGAACAGGACAGATCTTTAGTGGTAAGATGCCAAGTGGGAGAAATGGGTTAACAGTTTTCACCACCATCATAATTTTGCTTTAAGTGGTCCCTGTTTTCATGTTCTGATTCAATGTCTTGTTATTAAAGTAAAAGTGGGAGAACATTTCCATTGTCATCTAAAATTATACTTTGGCATCGACATATACCAAAACACATGGAGTATATGTCTACCTCATGCCAAGAAATCAAATATTTTAATCAATAATTTTTTGTACATACAACAGCACAGAAGAAAAAAATAGAAGCAGGTGAATAGGTCATCCTTCATACTTAATATGGTCAACTGAATATAGATTTTAAAGAAGCAGCAAAGGAGGGCATAAAATTAAGTCTAACTTAGGGTTCAAGCCTATTTAATTAGATCAGAGTACTCCTTCCTCTTTAAGAGAGAACAACTCAGAAAAGTAACCTGAACCTACGAATGCATTCATTTCCCCACATTCAGTCATTTTCACTCATGTCTGACTCTCCATGACTCTATTTGGAGTTTTTCTAGCAAAGAACTGAAGTGGCTTGACATTTCCTTCTTCAGCTCATTTTACAGATGAGGAAACTGAGGCAAACAGGGTTAAGTTACTAGGCCAAGGTCACACATCTAATAGGTGCCTGAGACCAAATTTGAACTCAGGGAGATAAGTCGTCCTGACTCTAGGCCTGGCAGTCTATCTGCTTTTCCACCTAATCACTCTCATACAACCGTGGACTAGCAATATTTTGGTGGAATATATAGTCTAGTCTAGTGCTTCTCTTTTGGGAGACAGAGAACCGTGGGCAAGATTCCAGAGGTATTTTATTTAAGTCTCCCCAAGATCTGAATTTATACAACACATGTGGACACATATAAGTTTACATCAGTAACACTCTCACCCTAAGGGAGATGTTTAGTACTAATTATATATTTTATAATAGATATTTTCAAAGAAACAAGAACACTGAGCTAAGGGGTTAAAACACCTTAGTTCTCATCCCTGCTCTGCTATTTACTTGCTGTGTAACCTTGGGTAAATTATTCAACCTCCTTTTATGCAAAAATAAAGGCGAAATACTTCATTACTTTTAACTGTCACTAAATTTAACTTAAAGTCTAGATTAAACTATATTTAACATTAATTATAAGGCTGTATTTCTATCTTTTAAATAAAAAATAGAACATCATATGATTTTTATTGACTTGTAAGCTATTTGAACCAGAAAATAGTGGGTGGTTTGTTCTTAGAAATGTAGAAAGGGAAAGAACTTCATTAATTACATGAAAAGTCTCTTTATATTTCCAAGTGCATAGTTTAATGAACTGGCATTCACATTAGACTGGCCAGCCAGTTCTGCCTCTTTGTTTTTACAATTCTTAATCAAGCTTCATGCTGTGATTCTACACTTATTTCCAATTAGTTAGATATTTCCTGCCTAGTGATGGGTGGCTACCTCATCATAGTTTTCTAGTTTTTGAACTCTATTCAAAAATTGATAGCCAGCTCTGGCTTCAGATCAAACCTGTGACCTCCACACCACCATCTACCTTAATCACCAAAAGCTCTTTTCTCAGAGGATTTCCTTAGGCAGTAGAGCTTTCCTCTTCCCATAAAACTTTAAAATGCTCACTGCCCAGCTTCCCTGGGAATATGTCTCAGAGACCTAATAAATGTTTTAAGTTGGAAATGAAATGATTGAGCATTTTATGAGAGATAGAATATTAATAAACACAACTGATGTCTCCATATCTAGGGCTAAGTGATTTATACAAAAACAAATTAGAGTTCTTTTATATTTAATTGCTCCATTTTGGGCAAGGTGACCTACACCAACCTGAAAACCCTTTGAGAATATTTCCAAGTTGTACTTTTCCATAAATGGAAAAAACCAATGCTGTATCCTATTTAAAATAGATGCATATAGGAAAGAATATTATTTTTCTTAGGTACATTAACTATGGACTTTTAGAAAACTGTCAATTTGGTCTAATGTTTTAGTACTTAGAATAGTGAGATTACAAATGTCCTTGACAAAGTGCATATGTTTCAAATAAATGCCATATTCTTTTGATCAAGCATTGAAAAAAGCTGTTCTCTAACATGTTTTATTTGTTAAGGTGTACCTTTAGTTGTATGCTTTACAAATCCAGGAACATTTCACCAGAGTATAAATCTTTCTCTAAAAGAGTTTATTTTATTTTATTTTTTACAAAGGGAAGATATTTTGATTTTGCTAAGAAAAAAGAGGAAAAAGAAGTTTAGAATATCCAAGCAAAAAAAGACTTTATAAAGATCATCTAAACTATTCAACATATTTTTTCAAATGAGGAAATATATTCCAAGGTGAGTTAACTTAGATCTCAAGAAATAAAGGACCTTTGTGGTCATCTAATCCAGCTCCCTCATTTTTCTGTTGAGGAAACTGAGGCCCTAAGTGATTAAATCACTTGCCCAAGGACACAGAAGTGTCCAGGCAGAAGCAAGATTTGTATTCAAGATGTCTGACTCCAAAGAGTCAATTCTTAGCACCTAGAGGCAGCTAGGTTACATGGTGTTAAAAGCTCTGAGTATTATAGTCAGAAAGACTATTAACATCCAACCTCAAACACTTTGTAACTATGTGACCCTAGACAATTCAATGCCTGCCTCAATTTCCTCAAATGTAAAATCGTGATAATGTCACCTAACTCCCACAGGCAGGTTGTTATAAGGTTAAAATGGAAAAATGTTTGTAAGTCGGGGTGGCTAGGTGGCGCAGTGAGTAAGAGCGCCCGCCTCGGAGTTGGGATGACCCGGGATCGAATCCGGCCTCAGAAGATGAGCACCCACACATAAATAATGACTAGCCATGTAACCTTGAGCAAGTTACTTAACCCCAATTGCTTTTAAAAAAAATGTTCTTAGGGGCGGCTAGGTGGCGCAGTGAATAGAGCGCCGGCCCTGGAGTCAGAAGGACCTGAGTTTGGAGCCGGCCTCCGACACTTAATCCACACAAAACAAAAACCTAGCCGTGTAACCTTGGGCAAGTTACTTAACCCCAATTGCCCTAAAGGGGCAGCTAGGTGGCGCAGTGAGTAAGAGCGCCGGCCTCGGAGTTGGGATGACCCGAGATCAGATCCGGCCTCAGAAAATGAGCACCCACGCATAAACAATGACTAGCCGTGTAACCTTGAGCAAGTTACTTAACCCCAATTGCTTTAAAAAAAAAAAAAGTTTGTAAGTCACTTAGCACAGGGCCTTCCTTACCTGTGGTAGTAGGCGCTTACCAAAAGCTTGTTTCCTTCATTCTGTCTAAATCCAAATCTCTTTCTACTACTGTACCTATATGTCAGTTACCCATTATGACAGAGTGATGGAACCAGGATATGAAGCCAGTATTTCTGAATGACTAAAAATTAGATTCCACTTCAAAGATTTGAAGTCAGGAGAGGGTAATAGGTCATTAAGTCCTATGAAGAGGGTTTCCCATCTGTAACAATGGAATGAATAATGAATGAAGTCATAAATTTTTTGAAGTATTGAAGCTGAAAAGTGAGAAAAGAGACAATCAGTACCACTTTTACTCATGTAGCCTCCCTATTATTCTTGCCAATGTATTTTTTTCCCACACAATACATACTGGAAATCAAAAAGTCAAGAAAAGGTATTGTCCACATACTTTCCTCCCTTACCCAAGCTCCCTGGCTTCTCTTTTCCTTCTTTGAAGCATCAACTCCTGCTACCAGTAAAAGCTTGTATAATTGGAATATGCTTTGTTCTTGCCAAGGCAAACAAAAGATTCAATTAAAGCAGAAGCCTCGTTGTTTGCCACTGGCTGGGACAGGAGCAGGAACATTTTAGTCAGTCTGAACTTATGAACTTCTCCCATCCTCCTTATCCTTTCCTGTCTTATTCATCCATTCCCTGGCTTAGAGCTATAATTTCCAAAGGTTCCCAGTGAAATTATTCAATTTTAAATTATTTTTAATGTTGTAATTTTGAGGAATTATTGAAGAAATATTTGAGATTCCATGTGATTTTAACATTTCTGTATTGTGCTAAAAAAATTAAGGAAAACAAAAACCAAAAGTTATGAGGAGTGGCAAAAGACCAGGATCTAGATTTTCTTCTCCCAGTAACACTCCCTTGTTCCCAGTTTTTTTAAGCAATTGGGGTTAAGTAACTTGCTCAAGGTTCCATGGCTAGTTAGTTATTTATGTGTGGGTGCTAATTTTCTGAGGCCAGAACTGATCCCAAGTCCTCCAGACACTGGGGCCAGTGCTCTTACTCACTGTGCCACCTAGCCACCCCCCTTGTTCCAAGTTTTGAACTGGGAATATAAAGAGAAAATACACAAAAATACATCTGCAACTTAGCATAGTCAGCAGCCATCTCCATAAATGGACAGAGGAGTCAGGAAGAACTGAGTTCAAATCCTACCTCAGATATTTACTAGCTATGTGATCCTTAGTAGATCATTTATCCTGTGCCTGGTTTAGTTTCCTTATCTGTAAAATGAGAATAATAATAGAAACTACCTCTTTTAATTGTGGTGAAGATAAAATGAGATTATTTCTAAAGGACTTTGCAAATCTTTAAATGTCATATAACATTAATTTTGTTGTTGTTGCTATCTCCAATATAGACAGCAACCCTTTTATAAGACTTATAGACAAGGCTTGGGTAAGTAAAATGTTATATGACTTGCCCAGGGTCACAAAGCTACTAAGGAGCACAGGCATTTTTGAATTCAGGTCTTCTAGTATTAGAGCAGTACTCTCTCTCCCCTATTCCATGTTGCTTTTAGTAAAAAAAAAATCTGAACAAATATAGCAAGAAGGTTATTGACACGGGCCCTCACACCTTACAAATTCATGACAGATATAAATCTATATAACATGAGACTGCATAGCAGGAAGCTAACTGCTGCCATAGGAACCCAACTAAGTCAGAACTAGTATGGATATGACTGGTTGCTGACAGCTCCAAACAAGACTCACAATGACCCAAATCAAGCACATAATTTGCAAACAATTGCCTTTGTTCCACACAAAGGCCAGAGCAAAATACACATAGAGGTCCCACAACTGTCACCTTCTGCTTCTGTAAGCTGTAGGGTAGCAGTCAAAATCTTACCTCTGATGGTTATTATATGCATGACCTTAAGCAAATCACCTAACTTTTCATGCCTCAGTTTCCTTATCTACAACACAAGGGAGATCAAACTAGAGGACCTGTGAATTTACCTCTGTTTATGATATTAAGCATAAGATGTTGTTCTCTGTAAATTTTAAATGATATAGATCCTTTCCAGCATTAAAGTAAGATATCTTCAGATCCCCTGCTAATCCATGGTTCTGCCTTGAAGTATCCAGTGGTCAGAATGGTCTTCATTCATGCTCCTAAGAGAAAATCATGAGTTCTGCCACAGGTGAGATGTGAGTCTGTTTTTTCATGGCCCCAGAAAAATGGAGTTATTTCACTGATCTCTGCTCATTTGTGCATATATCTACATCTATGTATCTATCTATGTATCTATCTATCTATCTATAGAATCTAATTGAGAGAGAGAGAGAGAGAGAGAGAGAGAGAGAGAGAAAGAGGGAGACAGAGAGAGTACTGTAGCAGGCTCTAAATTGTCCATTGTACCACAGGTCAGGTGCTGCTGTTGAAATCTGACCTCACTTC
The DNA here is from genome assembly GCA_011680675.1 of Gymnobelideus leadbeateri. NCBI lineage: Eukaryota > Metazoa > Chordata > Mammalia > Diprotodontia > Petauridae > Gymnobelideus > Gymnobelideus leadbeateri. The sequence goes on from WOXC01009143.1 coordinate 47,404, forward strand.
AGAGTCTATAGATATGCCTGAGAACATGTTTCTAAAGTTTCTCTGTGTTCATCAAAAGAGAGAACCAATATGAAAGATCTACTACCATCATAACTAGCTGTTACAACCTATGTCATCACTCTTTTCCAAATAGTGGAGTAGTAATAGGGTAATGGTAAAACGCTAACTAATTCTTCATCAATAGGGTCATACTGAAGGGAAGAGGCCACTACTCCCATCAAGACTCTAGAAGACATTCCTCAATTGATAAATGATCAAAGGATAAGAACAAATGGCTTTCAGAGAAAGAAATTAAAGCTATCTATAGTTATATGAAAAAAATGCTCTAAATCACTGTTGATCAGAGAAATGCAAATCGAAACAACTCTTAGGTACCACATCTCACCAATCAGGTTGGCTAACATGAAAAACTGGAAAATGATAAATGCTGGAGAAGATATGGGAAAATTGGAACACTAATACATTGTTGGTGGAGGTGTGAACTGATCCAACTATTCTGGATTGTTTCTTCTTCCTCATTAGTCATTCCATTGATTATAATTCTTCTTTACAGCTCAACAAATATTTAATGTGAAGGTATATGTAGAACCCATATTGGATTGCTAGAGCCAGTGGAGGCTTCTGAGAGGGCACCCAACTAATAGCTCTGGCAGCTGTGAAAACCCCAGCACTCTGGGACACAGCTCTCTCCACTCTGGAGTTCTACTGTGGCAAAGAGGTCAAAAGTCAAGTAATTGGCTGGCAAGATGAACAAGCAGAGGAAGCACAATCAGACCATAGAATCCTTTGGGGGTACAAAAAGGAGCAAAACATGGAACCAGAAGACATTAAAACTCCTGCATCAAAAGCTTCCAAGAAAAATATGAACTGCTTACAGGCCATGGAGGAGCTCAAGAAGGATTTTTAAAATCAAGTAAGAGAAGTACAGGAAAAACTGGAAAGAGAAATGAGAATGATGCAAGAAAATCATGAAAAGTGAGACAAGAGCCACCTAAAGGAGACCCAAAAAATACTGAAGAAAATAACACCTTAAAAATAGACTAACTGAAAAGTCAAATGAGGTAAAAAAAAAAAGCCAATGAGGAGAAGAATGCCTTAAAAAGTCAAATTCCTGTAAAAGGAATTTCAAAATCTCACTGAAGAGAATAATTCCTTCAAAATTAGACTTGAACAAATGGAAGCTAATGCCTTTATAAGCAATCAAGATACTATAAAACAGATCCAAACAAATGAAAAAAAAAATAGAAGGCAATGCAATGTGAGATATCTCACTGAAAAACCACTGACCTGGAAAATAGGTCTAGGAGATATAATTTAAAAATTATTGGACTACCTGGAAGCCATGATCAAAAAAGAGCCTAGAAATCATCCTTCAAAGAATTCTCAAGGAAAACTGCCCTGATATTCTAGATACAGAGGGCAAAATAGAAATGGAAAGAATTCACCAATCTCCTCTTTAAAAAGATCCCAAAAAGAAAACTCCTAGGAATATTATAGCCAAATTCCAGAGTTCCCAGGTCAAGGAGAAAATATTACAAGCTGTCAGAAATAAACAATTTTGGGGCGGCTAGGTGGCGCAGTGAATAGAGCGCCGGCCCTGGAGTCAGAAGGACCTGAGTTAGGAGCCGGCCTCCGACACTTAATCCACACAAACAAAAACCTAGCCGTGTAACCTTGGGCAAGTTACTTAACCCCAATTGCCCTAAAGGGGCGGCTAGGTGGCGCAGTGAGTAAGAGCGCCGGCCTTGGAGTTGGGATGACCCGAAATCAGATCTGGCCTCAGAAAAGGAGCACCCACGCATAAATAATGACTAGCTGTGTAACCTTGAGCAAGTTACTTAACCCCAATTGCTTTAAAAAAAAAAAAGAAATAAACAATTTGAGTATTATGGAAACACAATCAGGATAGTACAAGATCTAGCAGCATCAACATTAAAGGATCCCTAGGCTTGGAATATGATATTCCAGAGGTTAAAGAAGCTAGGATTAAAACCAAGAATCACCTACCCAGCAAAACTGAGCACAATGCTTCAGGGGGAAAATATGATAATTTAATGAAATGGAGGACTTTCAAACATTCTTGTTGAAAAAAAAAACAAAATAGAAATGAACAGAAAATTTGACTTTCAAATACTAGAATCAAAAGAAGCATGAGAAGGTAAACAGGAAAAAGAAATCATAAGGAACTTATTAAAGTTGAACTATTTACATTTCTGATAATTGTAACTCATGAGACTTCTCTCAATATGACTATAGTTGAAGGGAATATATATGTATGTATAGGTATATGTGTGTATAAATACATATATGAGTGTATGTATATGTGTGTACATGTATACATAGAGGGCACAGGAGAAGTTGAATAGGAAGGGATGATATCTAAAAAGTAAAATTAAGAGATGAGAGAGGAATATAATGGGAAAAGGAATGGAGAGATAGATTTGGATAAATTATCTCATATAAAAGAGGCAAGAGGAAAATGTTACAATAGAGGGAAAGAACAAGAAGGTGAAAGGGAATGTGTAAGCCTTACTCTCATTGAATTTGGCTTAAGGAAGGAATAATATACACACAAGTGGGTATCTTACCCTATAAGAAAGTAAGAGGAAAGGAATAAGAGGGGGTATTGAGACAGGAGGGCAGAATGGGGGAGAGGGTAGTTAGAAGCAAACACTTTTGAAAAGGAACAGGGTCAAAATAGAAAATAAAATAAGTTGGGGGAGGGATAGGATGGAAGGAAATACAGTTAGTCTTTTACAATATAACTACTATGGAAATGTTGTCCATAACTACACATGTACAACCTATATTAAATTGCTTGTCTTCCCAGTGGGTTTGGGTGAGGAGGGAAGATGGAAAAGAATCTGGAAATCAAAGTTTTAAAAATAAATGTTAAAAAATTTTTTTTACATGCAGCTATGAAATAAGGTATACAGGTACTGGGGTAGAGAAATCCATCATGTCCTACTAGAAAGTTAGGGGGTTATGGGGGAGGATATAAGAGAAAGCATATTGGGGAAGGGGTATCCAGTAGGCTTGATATCTTGGGGTGGGGGTAGGGGAAAGATGGAGAGAAAATTTGTAATTCAAAATCTTGTGGAAATGAATGTTGAAAACTAAAAAGAAATAAATAGAAGATGGAAATAAAAAAAATAAAAAAAGAAACTGCAATGCAGTTGAATTTATAACCAAATGGCTTTTGTGATCTGGGTTATAACAAAAGTACATTTCCATAGGATAATGCATCCTAAGTTGCAAAGAACTAATTTTCAAAGCAATTTCAAGACAAAACCATCTCAGTGCAGATAATTCCTAGATCTATATGTTCAGCCATAGTTTCATTCCTGAGCTCTAGTCCTCTATCTCCAACTGCCTTCACTACACTTGGAACTGTAGATCTTATAGTTATCTCAAAATAAGTATGTTAGAAACAGAATTAACTTTTTCCATGAAAAACTATCCTAACAAACTTTCCTATTACTATCACCTTCCTATTGCTATCACCATTCTTCTTCTTCTTTTTTTTTTTTTTTTTTTTGCCTTTTGGAGGGCAATTGGGGTTAAGTAACTTGTCCAAGGTCACACAGCTAGGTTTTTGTTTGTGTGTGCGTTAAGTGTCTGAGGCCAGATCCGAACTCAGGTCCTTCTTACTCCAGGGCTCTACTCACTTTGCCACCTAGCCTCCCCTATCACCATTCTTCTAATCAGCTAAGTTTGCATCTTTGATTGTAGGGCATTACATTCTTCTTGAGATAGCCTAAAAATGCATGAGCTTTTCTGGTTCTCATATCACACTATCCAAAAATGAGGTATATATTTTATCATACTTGATGCCTCCAGAATGATGACTGGCCATTGCACTGATCAGAGTTCCTAAGTCTTTCAAAGCCTTTACAGTATTGTTGTTATTATATTAATTGGACTCCTGACTGTGTTCACTCTATTCTTCATTGGTTCATATAAGCCTTCCCAAGTTTCTCTGAAAGCATCCTCTTCTTCATTTCATACAGCAAACAGTATTCCCTCACATTCATACACCATAACATTTTCAGTCATTCACCAATTTCTAGGTACCCTCTTAATTTCTAATTGCTTGCCACCACAAAGATTGTAATTACAATTATTTCTGTATATCAAATAGCTTTCCAATATACTTGACTCTACTTTTGTCTACTCTTATCACTCCATTGGTTCCAAGAGAATAACATGAAAGAGTCTATCAAATGCAAAACCAGGTAAACTATATCCATAGCATTCCTCTTCTTTACCAGACTATTAAACCTGTTAAAAAAAAATAATGAACTTTTTCTGACATGACATGCTCTTGATGAAGCCACACTAATTCTTTCTGACCAACACATTATGGTGGATCCGCAATGGGCTCCAGACTCAGAAAATCTTTGTTCAAATTCTAACTGTGACATGGACAATGTGAACTTAATATCTCTGTTCCCCTCTTTTTCCCTCTCTTTAAAAGGAGAATTTTGAATTTTGAATTATGCAGTCTTTGAGATCCCTTGCAATTCTTTCTTAGAGACTCACTAAGCAACCTTCTAAGATTTGATTCTAGAAGGTTTCCAGGATTCAAAGTTGAGTTCACCAGATTATCATTATGTAGATTTTATACTCTCCCCCCCCCCTTTTTTTTTTTAAAAAAAAGCAATTGAGGTTAAATAACTTGCTCAAGGTTACACAGCCAGTCATTAGTTATGTGTGGGTGCTCATTTTCTGAGGCCAGATCTGATCCCGGGTCGTCCCAACGCCGGGGCCGGCACTCTTACTCACTGTGCCACCTAGCTACCCTTCTTCCCCCTTTTTTTTAATTTGGAAAGTGGGAATAGATTTGCTTTTCTTCAATCCTGCAGCAACACTGCCATTCTCTTAAAGTTCCAGTGCAAAATCAACAATTGCTCAGTAATCACTTCGAATAGTCATCTTTTAAAGGTAGCACAAATAGCAATTGACTCACAGGGTTGTTGGAAGGATCAAATGATAAAATATATGTAAAGCACTCTGTAAACTTTAACACAGGATACAAACATCAATTATAACTTCAGACATCTCTTCTAATCACTGCTTCTACAATGCTATAAGGAAATTGTTCTAATCATTTCAGGGAAGATATTTCTATTAATACTTCCCATATCATATCATGAAGATATCTTTATGTATTCAAGGATAGTTTGGACAAATTGGTGAATAGCAATGTCAGACATATCAGAAACCTTCTGGCTTCATGGCTTTTGAAAATTGCACCAATCTAGATAATGTTATACTTTATCAAGACTTTGAGGTTTGAAGTATAAGAGCTTTTGCATATCTCTCACAACCTATTTCACTATCAGGGATCATTGTAAAGCTTAATAACTCTTACTGAAACATCTGGGACACCCTTTATGTTTGCTGAGATTGGGAAATCAACAAGCACCAAGTATTTATACCTGTTATATGCCAGGCTCTATGCTAAGTGCTGCTGATACAGAGAAAGGCAAAAATCTACCTAGCCCTAAGGGAGCTCACAGTCTAACAAAGAAAGACAACATACAAACTATGGATAAACAGGATATATATATACAGGATAAATTGGAAGTAAATCTACATGTACAAAATATACACTGAAATGTTTTATTTTACTATATTTTTATATAAGAAACTAGTCCATATGTGATATATTAAGTTACTAATTTTTGTATGATACAGTTCAATGATTGTGCATAATTATCATACTAACATGAAACTTTGTGCATTTTACACATATGCCTTACTGGCAAGCACTACTGAAATTTTCTGAAATACAACAAGGAGTCCCAAGGAAGGATCAGCTTTACTTTTTTGGTCAAATTTCTGTTCACTTTATAAAAACTCATAGTTAGGTTAAGTAACATGGGTCAAAGAAAGTATACCTGTTATTTGAATAACTAGACTTGCAAATTTAAAAATCTTTCATAATGTCAACACCACTTTGCAAATATTAGCACTAAGAGAATTGGAAAATTGAAAACATTTCAGTCATTTGACTTTGACATTGCTAATGTTGACAGAAGTAATGTTAGCTAAAGTAATTGGAGAAGGTATGTCAACATTAGGTAGTTACATATGGTAGTCACATAATGATTACAAATTATTAAAAAAAATAGTAGAATAAGCTTCCCAAGTATTATGGACCTCCATTTTTTTAAAAAAGCACAATATTTCATTCTGATGTGTCCTGATATTTATTACCAAAGTGCACACAGCATTTTAAGCTGTTCATTGGTACACCAGTAACAAAACTGACTTCCTTAGATAGCCAGATTTATTGTTACAAGGGACTGCAAAAGTCAGACACATGATTTAGTCAATCCAGATTTTGCCGCTAACCTTCAGGGAGACTATACTCATAAATTTCACCAATAAAAAGAAGTGTCCAATTTCTATAGAAACAGGTCTACATCATGCATGGAAAAAGAGAATGAGTTATTACTGTAAATTAATTTGCCTCCATTTCAGGTGTCAATTTTTCACATCCAACATAATTTAAAACTCAGGATGCACTATTGAGTGCCACTGTGACAAAAGGGAACAAGAATTGCATCTCTAATGTTCCTTTAAGAGAGCATATTTCTTTCAATGTCTACAAAGAAATGCATTTAAGTTTGTGAAGTTCTGCAATTGTAAGGGAAGGGTGGTAGTGATGGCCTCAGTTCCCCAAGTCTTGTGTTTTCACAGCTGCCTTATGCTAGACAGAGCATGAAAGGTTTTGCTTGGTGGCCTTTAAACAGCCAATTCTCTAAAGAACAAGTTGGCTTTGCCGAGGCAGAGATCAGCATTTCATCTTCTCTTCAAAAACCTGCCACTCTGAAGACTCTATATTATCAAAAGCTCACAACTTTTCAAATGTCATTTAAATTCAATTGCAGGTGAAAGGGAGAGAACCAGAGAAAAGTAGTTACAACTTGTACCTTTTTTCCTGTAGATTTAGTGTATTTCTATGTCAATTATAGTTAAATTAATTAATTAAAAAAACCTTCTAGTTGATTCTATTCAGGAAGAATATTAGTCACATGAATTCTGGAACATATGATTTAGTAAATATGCGTAAGTTCAAAAAAAGAAGTGTGTGTGTGCATATGCACACACGCTAGCAAAAAAACAAAAGTTGCAAGATCCCTTTATATTTTTATCTACATAGTAATGCACTTGCATAAAAGGACTATCATATCCCTAATAAAATGAGATGCACATGGATGCTCAATATGCTTAAGAATTAAATATTTTCAAGTACATTGCCGAGAATAAGATTTGTAAATCACTTCAATAAAATGCATACATATGTATAGATAGGTTTTAGGATTTATGATGAAACAAGGACAGATGGCTAATTCCTTTGCTACATAAAAACAAAGAATAATAGAAAATTTGAACTTCTTTTTCTTTAAACATAACAGTATCTTGAAAAATAACACATAAGAAAAATATACATTTATATGCTAATTATAAGGTATGGAAAAAATAGAACAAAATTATTTTTAAAAGGTTTGAATTTTTAATAAAATCTGACACAGAAAATTGTTCTAATGAGTCAAGAACAGTAGAATTAAAAGAGGACAGTTTTAATGTTAGGGGGAAAATTATAAGAAATATAATTATAAGAGTTTGTAATTAGAGTATGTGAGGTAGAAATTTCTAAATTAAAAGAAATAATAATATTCAGAACTGTATTCCTTTTGTTTGTGAGTGGTTTTGTTGCTTAAAAGAGTTAGAGAAAAGATAGTTATGTAAGGAAAATTATAAAAATTCACTTGTCTCTCCAATAAAATGTGATGAGAGAGACAAACTGTCTTGAGGTTCAAATAGGGAACTGTCTCTTAGATGATTAAACTGAGAGGACCTATTTGACAGCATAACAATTACTGAATTATCAACAACAGTAGGCCTTTGTGATATATTAGCTCATGTGTGAGTGTATTTGGAGTTTTGAAACTATAAATCAATCATAAATTAAGTGATTAGAGACTATGGTAAGATTATATAAAGGTTATTGAGTTCATACTTGACCAAAAACTGGTTTTCTTAAATTTCATCCCATCCGTTATTGATTTAAGGAATTAGAAGACATTAGGAAGCCAACATGAAGAAGGTTAAAAAGCTACCAGGAGGAGAAACTTTGAGGATGAGATAAGAAGAAAGAGAAGAATGAGTTAAATATAGATTTCTGTGTGTCCACTCTCCCCCATGGACACTGGGTTTATTGATGGGAGGGCACGACCTAGATTTACAGCTAGATTATAACTCTGTCTTCTGATGAAGAAATGTTACTTTCATTCTTGCTTTTTCCTTACCTTTATGTAAATATTTTATGTTTAAGTGTCAGCAGTGTGATGATCACTGATTTGCATAAATGGTAAACACCGATAATCCTAGGTAAAATCCTGGTGCCCCTGGGATATCCCAGGGGCACCAGGATTTTACCTAGGATATGAAGAGAGTAGTTGTGATTTGTATCTCTGTGATAGTGACTCTTCTCTGGAAATGCCAGACTTAATGATATGAGTACAGTTTGGGTGACTGAACAAGCTTAGGGAGGGAGAATGGAGTATCATGCCACACTGTGGAGACTACACTAAGAATAAACCAGACACTACCTTTACAACTTTACATTTCCTCTTCCAAGTTGTTGAATTTGAGGTGACTGAAAATGGAATAACAGAATAAGATAAAATAACAGTCAATAACAGAAAAGATCAAGGTCACTTAATTCTACAAATCTTGGTAGCTCATTTCCGTACCTTATGGTATTTAGACATAGAACCTCAGGGTTGAAAGGTATTTTAGCTATCATCTAGTCTAACTAATTGTTGAGCAGAAATCCCATGCACAATATCCAGACTCTCCTTTAAGAAGAAATAGCTTACTTCCTGGGGCTGCCTATTCTGCTTTTTGAAAATTCTAAAATTTTTCCTCATATTTAAGGGACAGCTGACTTTCTTTTCCTTCAACCTGCTGTCCCTAGCTATGGCAAAAGGAGACAAAAAACCAGAATCTCTCTATATCAAATACTTGGAGACTTGGGTTGATCAATGTGTTGATCAACCCCCAAAACTTTTCTTTTTATTTCCATTTACAAACAATTATTTCTTCAGCCAATCCTTCTACAACATGACTTAGATTATCCTGGATCCCTTCCTTTGGACATATTCCAGTTTACTGCCCTTCCTAACTTAACTCAAAATTCAAAATGTGATCTAGCTAGGGATTATCATGAGACCCCAACCTTCCACATTGTGGACACTATGCTTCTATTAATGAAGTTCAAGATTACACTAGTTTTCCTGGTAATATACTCTAGGTTTACTGACATCTGAGGTAAACTGACAGTTCAAGCTGGATATTCCTGGCTGGAAAGGATCTCAAAGACCATAAAATCCTCTCATGTTATTTATCAGGAAACTGAGACCAAGAGAAATTAAAAAGACATAGCAAAGGCCACAAAGTTAGTGACAGAGAATTGGTGGCCCATGAAAATGTACAGGTTTTTTCCCCATAACAACAACTTTTTAACCACATTTCTTCTGAACCTATTACACAGTCAATGATTTTAACTCACAAGTGGGACTTTTTCATATATTCCCATTAAATTTCATTTTATTAAATTAATCTTATCTTTCTAGACTGTGAAAATCTTATCCAATGTGTTAGCTTCATGCTTTTGAAAAAATGAGAAACATTACACCTATGCTTTAGTATCTTCATAACAATGTTTTTTTGTTTTGTTTTGTTTTTGCTTTTTGGAGGGCAATTGGGGTTAAGTGACTTGCCCAAGGTTACATGACTAGTTTTTGTGTTAAGTATCTGAGGCCGGATCCAAACCCAGGTCCTCCTGACTCCAGGGCTGGTGCTCTATTCACTATGCCACCTAGTCGCCCCCTATTGATAACAATGTAAAATAGTACAGGACCAAGGTGATAGCCTAGTATCCCTTCCCCTAACACCCCTCCCCATTGGCCACAATCCATGAATTAACTCTGTTTCCATTTTATCAGCCAATGTGAAACCACTTAACTCTGGATTCCAACCCACAAGGCTATTGTTTTGTCCACAAGGATACTGTGAAGGACATGATAAAAAATAAGTAAACTAATTAACAGATAGATAACCTTAGTAAAATCTAGTTATATCTTGACTACAATATTCTCTGAATAGCCCTTTTCCAAAAAAAGAGAAAAAGAAAGGAAATGAAGTTTCTTTGGTAGGATGTAATAAACATGCCCATGTTCATGGTGATTACTTTCTACATGCTCTTACCTTTAAAAAAAATTCTAATGTTTTGATGGGCTTCAAAGTAAAGCTCCCTAGCTTATTGTCTCAAGAATCCACAGCCAGTCTTTTGAACTCTGGACAGCATTTTCTTTCATCTTGTACTGTTGCAGCTTTCTTGGTCTCCACTGTTTTCCAAATATCATTAGCAGCTGTTCACCAATAACCTCAATCTGCTTTTTTTCAGTATTTTGAGATATACCTTGCCATTGTCTGGAGACTTGAACTGACTAGGTGCTCTCTTTTTGTCTTCTTATTTATCCTAGATTTCATGAGATTAGACAACCACAGATTTGGAGTTAGAAGTGACTTAGGAAGCATGGTAAAGTGGAAAGGATGTAAGCTTTAGAATCAGAGACCTTGAGTTCAAAACTTGCCTCTGTCACTAACTGTGTGACCTTTGCTATGTCTTTTTCATTTCTCTTGGTCTCAGTTTCCTGATATATAATACAAGAGGATTAAATGGCCTTTGAGATCCTTTCCAGACAGGAATATGCTGGAGCCAGCTTGAACAATCAGTGTGAGCATACCTCAGATATCAGTAAACCTAGAAATCAGGACTTAGCTTATTGATATTGTTATTGTCTCAAAGAAATGTTAGTTATGCAGATTAAATTTACAAGTGTGTCATCTATACCTCCCTCCCTTCCCCCTAGAAAGCTGGCTGTTAAACATTTTCTAGTATACCCTTGCTTCAAGCTCTGAATAGATGATTCTGTGACACCCCCCTCCCTCCCCCCAACCTGCCATACACACACACTTTAAAGATGAGGAGAGTGAACCCTAGGAAGGCTGTAACTTGCTCCAAATCAAAAAGGTACTAAGTGGCCAAGACAGAATTTGAACCTAGTTGTTTTTTTTTTTTCCTTCTGATAACCTTGTGCTCTTTCTTGTGTTGTTGTTGGTCAGTTGTTTAGTCCTGTTAGACCTTCATGTCCCTATGAACCATATCACACTAATGCAGTCCAGATGGTTTTCTTGGTAAAGATACCAGTTTGCCATTTCCTTCTCTAGTGGATTAAGGGAAACAGAAGTTAAGTGACTTGTCCAAGTTTACATATCTAGTAAGAGTTTGAGGCTAGATTTGAACTCAGGTGTTCTGACTCCAGGTCCAACACTCTATCCACTGAGTTGCCTAGCTGTCTCTCTTTCTCCTATACTAACTCCCCAGTAAACTAGGTTATTCTATAGTCTGAGGTAGGTGGCATGGCACAGTAGAATGAAGACTTGAAGAAAAGAAGACAACTGAGTTCAGGTCCTTCCTGGAACATGGATTAGCTGTGTGAACATGGGCAAATTATTTATACTCTCAGTGCCCCAGGCACTATGTTATCTGCTTTGCTGCTGTTCTACATCAATGGAGACAGTCTTAACACCAGGTAGCTACTCACATAGGTAAAATTATAGGTCACAACCAAAAATCAAGCAAATCTATTCTAAAGGATTTTTTCTTAATAAAGAAAAGAGAGACAAGATAGGAATCGAGTAGTTTTATCATTCTATAAAATCAGATTATCAGAGATTAAGTACTGACCCATACATTCAATTTTCATTCCTTCTTCGATCTTCTCATCCACTCCCCAAAAGCAGATTTTTAAGTCTTTTTTTTTTTTTTTTGCTGTCCTTAGCATTTGTTTTTAGAATCAGCTTCCTAGGAGCCTCTGTGTCTCTGACACCATATTTTTTTGTACTCTCCTTTGGTTACCTGTCCTTGCTTTTGTACATATCTTTTACAAATCTAAATTTGCCAGTAAGTGCATAAATTACTCAATAAAAGTGAATTAGTGGAGATGCAGACGTTTTTTTCAGGTCATTCAGATACTAACAAATGCACTGCAATGACAATTTACTCAATTGTCATGTAGTGGCTTGGTAAAGTTAATATATCTCAAAAGGTGTTCAAGGGATAATTAACACTTGGGACATATAATCCACACAAGGAAGTGGAAAGTAGGAAATCACAAATGAGAGTTAGATGCAGGGTCAATCACTGATCATTTTAGTTCAGTTGATTTGAGGCCAAATTTCATTGTCCCTTGTTGACCACAGAGAATTGGCACAGCTAATTTTCCCTTTAGCTAGCCAGCTCAGCATACCTCTAGGGATACCATAGTGGAGGCTTGCCAGAGGCTTTGAGGCTGGCTGTTGATAAGAGTTTGTCTTTCTTCATTTCTGAGGCACTAGGCATGGGGTATTAGGTTCTGGAGTGAAATGGATGTTGGCCACATGGCTAACTCCCTCTTCTGCAGAATGCCTGTAAATACAATGTTTTCATTTCAGTTAACAGATACTTTAGTCCAAGTTCCACGTTCTGGGCAGCACCTGGAATCCATAAGATTTATTTAAGATTCCATGTCTAAGTGTCTAAAATGTCAGTGGAAAATTTAAAAGGACCTTTGTGGCACTTCTTGCCAATATATATATATTTCTTCTCTCCCCCCCTTCCTGCACTATCTTAGAGTCTGCATCATGACAGAATGTGTCATAGATTTTTAAGCAAATGAAAACACTTCAAAAAGCTCTGATTTGAAATATTGAGGTTTAACATGAAAAACTTAGAATATAACTAAATCAGCTTTGATTAGATTCCACTTACACATCCAACTTTATTCATATAATACACAAAAACTCTATTCATGCTAAGGCTAAGAATTTCCATGATTGTACATTATCATATAAACTAAGTTAAGAGGAAGACAGACTGAAGGGGAGGATCACTCTGTGAATTAAATACACTATTTAGAAAACTATCAGTCCTATACACAAACTAAAATCATTTCATTTGCTTAAATTGGGTAAAAAGGGGTGGTCCAATATCCACAAAGATGTCCCATACCATATGCAAGGAAAAAAAAAACACACAGTGTAAAAAAAACTATTAAGTTGGTAGCTCTGTCACAACCTGTGAAAAAAGTGCCTTATATCATATAAGTATCTATACTGAATGGTATTCCAATAGATAAATGAGCTCATCAATTTGGGTACTTCCTCCAGTGATACCGATCATGCCCTATCCATGTCTGCATATCTGTGCAATTTAAATCCATTTTCTCTCAAAAGTTCACTACAGTGGTCTTCCAACCATGCTAAGGCCCTCCTCATGTTCTCTTAATATCACAAGAATACCCATGGTTATCTCATATTCTCACCATCTGACTGACACTTCTTCTTTTTCAATGATGCAATTATTTGCAAAGATCTTTTCTAAAGATTCCTATGTAATTCTTTGTTCATAGCGTGTTGATCACCATTCACCCTGTGAGATTCTCAATTTAAATTCTTCAGGAGATTGTAGAGATCTATGTCCTGCAACCATACAACCTGTATCATCAGAGAGCAAATATTGATTTTTTTTTAAATGCTCCTTTGTTTCAGAGGTAACTTGAGATCATCAAAAGAACCTTGAAGCAATAAAACTCTCCTCTCATTCAACTCTGGGTTCAACTAATTTTTTAATTGTCATTTCTCTCTGAGATCGCACACACACACACATACACACAAATTATATATATATATATATATATATATATATATATATATATATATATATATAATATTATTTCTCTCCTCTTGAATTCTTCATTCCCTTGTCCTGTTGATGATTATATGTTGGAGCCCATCCAGAGGAAGTTAACCTAAATCCTTATAAAGGTCCTTAAGATTGAGTCATTTACATATATTTAGACATACTCTACCACCTAATAGCTTTTCAAGTACTTGAAGGGAACTATTACCTCTTATTCTATCCCCTGCCACCTCTACCCCACCAAGTCTTTTCTTTAACAGGATAAACATTCTCAGTACTAATCAGCTGAAACATAGATGACAAGATTTTAAGGTACTTCAGCATCTTGGTTGACTTCCTCTGGATGCTCTCCAAAGTATGATCATCAGTAGTACAAGAGATTAAGAGTTCATGGGCAAAGGATAATGCATAGTTGAACTGGCCACCAAACTTCCAAGCCTGGGAAGGAAGGAAAGTATAGGAAGCAGGAATTCTGGTCTGGAATTGTATTAAGAGATGGGGAGATGTAGGTCATGGTAAGGAAGACAAAGGTTTAGGAGTGAGGAATGGAGAGAGATGGAAAAGTAAAAGATTACAATATAATAAAGGGAGTTTAGACAGTAAGAGAAAATAATAGCACCAAATGTAGAAATTCAACGTAACAAATAGTAACAGAACACAACGCAAATTAACTCCTCATTGCACCAAAGCATTCGATAGGATGCACAAGAAACATAATCATTCACTTTTAGCTATCACTATATCTTCTGTTTTAAGGAATCCCCTTTGGTCAGGTTGTCTGTTGTTCTAATGTATGTAGAAATCAATGACTCCATTTCAGCAGTAATAATAGCAAGTAAATTATTGCTTTCTTCCCTCTTTACCTCTGGTGAGTATTCAGAAAGGTTACCTGAATGCTTACTGTCATATGACACACTAGAGGGGATGCCTCTAATGGTTCTGCTGGAGGGTGGGGTTGATGTTCTCACAATTAATCAACATGACATTTAGTATTGATCTTTCAGGCATACACCTAGAAGATCAATGCTAAATGCCATATATATATGTATGTATATATACACAAAGCATATGTCACCTACATGTGTCTAAATTGACATATGTATGTACTGACACATGCACACACATCTATGTATATATACATACACACACACATATATACACACACACAGACATATATGCACATGCTTGTAAACATAACTGCATAGGAGGGTTCAGTACTACATTTAATAGCAATCAAATTGGCTTGGGTTAGGTGGCTCTGAGTTACCTTTTAATCTATGAATAAGATTATATGCAATTAAAAGGGAATCAGTAGAGTGTACTAAAATTTGCTGCATTTACAGTCAGATGACCTGGTTTCAGTTACCTTCATGGAGCAAATTGACTACAGATAGGATCAGGAGAACTATACTCAAAATACGCTACACACAGTAACTAAAACAATATAAATGAAAACACATGAAAGAGAGAACTGATGAGTAATTGAAATACCCAGGCTTGGCCCTAGAGAAGAGTAAAGGAAACACATCTTCCTCTTTTCTAAAAAAGTGGGAGGACCACACAGGCAGAAAATAATGCACACATTATCCATATATAACTTTAGAAGAGTTCACTCTGTCAATTAGTGTTGCTAATGACTTTTAATGCAGGGAAGGATTCATTAGGTGTGTGTGGGGAAGATATATCTGGAAATGATTGTTATGTAAAAGCAGAGATCATCAGTACAACTTAGTATAAATAGAAAGCAATAAAATAAATTGACTACAGGTGCTTTTTTCATAATAATAGCTAATGTTTATATAGTGCTTTGTAGTTTACAAGGCACTGTACAAAAATTAGCTCATTTTCCCTATCAATACAACCCTCCTTTTACAAATGAAGAAACTGAGGCTAAGAGAAGTTAAGTGATTTGCCCAGGGTCACATAGCTAGTTAGCTTCTGAGGCTGCATTTGAACCTAGGTCTTCCTGACTTGCAGATCTAGAATTCCATCCACTGAGACATCTAGCTACTGCTGCCATTTGTTGTTAGAGTCATTAAAGTGTTTATACAGTGCCCCTATAATTTTACCTTATCATTTAAGGTTTAATAATGGAAATGACATAGGTAATAGTGTATTTGTAACTGATTTAGTGACACTTTGGCGATATAGTCAACTTCTTCAAGTGTTTTCCTTTTACAAAAAGAGGTACATTCCTAATTATTAAGCCACCCAGGGCAAGGGCTAAATTCAGATGAAATGACACTGGTTTACTCTTTCAAGGTACCAGTATTAACAATTTTCTGTAGCATTCTCTCAAAGGTCTCATTAGTTTCCACAGGTCAGATCATCATCTCTATGCAGATGATTCTCAGATCTCAGAGACTCAGACTGAGTCTCATTCCTGATTTCCATTCCCCTCTCATTAAGTACCTATTGGACATTGCCAACTGGATGTCCTTCAGCTATCTGACACCCAAAATGTCCCAAACAGAACTCATCAACTCACCTCTTCAAAACCCAAGGTCACTCCTCTTCTAATCTTCCCTATTTCTAAGAAACTATCATCCTCCCAGGAATCTAGGTTCAAAATTTCAGTGACATTGTTAACTAGAAAACAGAACTTATTCATTCCCAATGACTTTTTTTTTAATAAGTTATTGTTAAAAATGTTAAACAGGACTGGATCAAATACAGATCCTCGAGGCAATCCACTGCAGAATTCTTTTTTCTCTCCAACATGGCATCAAGCTATGAATGGCTATTTCCTGTATCCTGCCATTAACCCAGTACCAAACCTCTTTAACTATACTATTATATCCCTGACATTCTGTGGTAATTTTCCTCAATAATACTATAAAAGACTGTCAAATGTTTTGCTGAGATCTTGGTAAATTTTATCTACAGCATTCCATCCATCTACTAGTCTAACAACCTTGTCAAAATAGGAAGGAAAATTGCTCTGCTTCTTCATAATACCATGCTAGATCTTTTTTTTTTTTTTGCTTTTTGGAGGGCAATTGGGGGTAAGTAACTTGCCCAAGGTCACACGGCTAGGTTTTTGTTTGTGTGTGTGTTAAGTGTCTGAGGCCGGATCCGAACTCAGGTCCTTCTGACTCCAGGGCCGACGCTCTATTCACTGCTCCACCTAGCTGCCCTCACCATGCTAGATCTTTGAACTCATTTCTTCATTGTATAGATCAAGATTAACCAGGTTCTAGAATTTTGCCAGAAATTGAAGCAAATTTTGCCAATCTTTTCTACTTTTTTTAAAAAATAGGACCATTTGCTCTTCTCCAGTTCTTTAATATCTCCACTATTCTCCATTTCAGAGATCATAAGATTAGTAACAATGACTCAGTAATCACATCTGCCATTTCCCTGGGATATAATTCATCTGAGTCTAGTGACCTGAACTCATCAGTGGCAGTTTGGTATGTCTTTTACTATCTCCCTAATCTTATGTATTAACTGCCATTAGTAATTTCTGCTTTCTTCCATCTTAACTCCATTTTCTCTTAGAGAAAGTGGAAACAAATAAAACTGAATAGCCCTGCGATTTCTGTTATTCGTTATCACAGTCTTATCAACCACAAGAAGCACTTCTATCCATCTTCTCTTCTTAATGTTAACTTAATAAAATACAATTTTTATTGTTGTTAAGCTCAGTTATAAGGTGGCTTTAGAAGTCTTCACTGCAAATGTTACATATGAAAAAAAAACACAAATTGTTATCTTTTCTTAGATTATAAACCCTTCAAATTGTAGTATTAAGAAAACTGGTACAACTCTACAACTCTGGTACAACTCTACAATATAAGCAGAAAAGTAATGTACATATTAATCAACAAATAAGAAGTGTGCATTAAATAATTCCATTAATTATCAAATATTTTAGTCTTAAATGGGCTCTGTTGGCTTTTAGAGTCATGGTACACTTCTGTTAGGGATTCTATCTTAATTTCTGTAAATGGACACAATCGTTCTGGAAGGCAATTTGGAATTGTAGACAAAAAGTTATTAAATAGTGTATGCCCTTTGACCAAGCTATTCAGCTAGCTGCAAGACTAATACCCAAAGACAACAAAGAAAGAGGGAAAAGTCTATGTATGCAAAATATAGCAGCTCCCTTTGTGGTAGAAACAAAAGGAAACTAAATGGATGCCCATCAGATGAAGAACTGCTGAACAAATTATGATATAAGAATATGATAGCGTATTGTGCTACAAGAAATGAGAAAGCCAATGATTTTCAAGAGACATGGAATGTCTTGTATCAATCAATGCAGAGTAAGTAAGCAGAAACGAAAAAATTACCCTGAAATCAATGTAAAAATGTTTATAAACTTCAGTTTATAAACTGAAGAAACAGAACTAGTAGAATACTGTGTACAATAACAACACTGTGAACACAATTTTGAAAGTAGTTCACATACATATGCATATACAAAGATATATATCCATATACAAGTATATATAAATAAATACTTGCATATACATATACACATATAGCATATGTATGCAATTTATGTATACATAAGTAGCTTATATGTGTACCTTGAGGGTATCCTTGTATTGCTTCAGAATGTTGGAATTGATTGTGTGACATGGGAGACACTGGCACAAGACCACTCAGCATGGCATGACCTCATGAGAGAAGGTGCTGTGCTCTATGAGCAAAGGAGAATTGAAGTAACTAAAAAGAAACATGAGATGTGCAAATTTAGAAAGTCCACCTCAAATGTTCACATGGACTATTTGTGCCTGACCTGTGTTAGAACATTCTGATCTTGTATTGGTCTGATCAGCCACAATCAGACACATTGTAACTTGACCTATGGTAGAACATTGCAGCTTGTATTGGTCTGATCAGCCACAACTGGACACACTGTAATGTGACTCCAGCATAGCGAGGTCATTTTGTTCCGCTGCCCGAACAAAGGACAGCCCCCACAATTATAAGTGTACACAGTATATATGTATATGTGTATACATACATATGTATGTGTGTATATATGTACTATGTAGTCAATGAAGGAATGTGTTATGCTTGAATATGCATATTTCTTACAAGGAATTTGCTTTATATCTTTTTTTTTTCTTCAATGAGGTGAGGGATGAGACAAAGGAAAAATATTTTTCTGTTAATTAAAAAATACTTCAAAAATAGAGGTACTAGGGGTGCTATAGATGTCAAATGTTGCATTTATTTTTGGATGTTACCATATTTTAATTTTGCTTAATCATTTTACTTTGTTATAAGAGATCTCACTGGCTGTGGGTGATCTGGAAATGTTTGTAATGTGAAAACAAAATACATCAGTAAAACTTTTTTTTAAAAAATGGAGGGGGGGCGGCTAGGTGGCACAGTGAATAGAGCGCCGGCCCTGGAATCAGAAGGACCTGAGTTCGGAGCCGGCCTCTGACACTTAATCCATACAAACAAAAAACCTAGCCGTGTAACCTTGGGCAAGTTACTTAATCCCAATTGCCCTAAAGGGGCGGCTAGGTGGCGCAGTGAGTAAGAGTGCAGGCCTCGGAGTTTGGATGACCCGAGATCAGATCCGGCCTCAGAAAATGAGCACCCACGCATAAATAATGACTAGCCCTGTAACCTTGAGCAAGTTACTTAACCCCAATTGCTTTAAAAAAATAATAATAAAAAATGGAGGAATCCCAAAGACCAGCATGAATGACACAGCATCATGGATTTAAAGTTGTAAGTGACATTAGGTGTTATCTAGTCCAATGCCTTCTTTTTTACATAAAGAAAATAGAATTCTAGAGAGATTATAACTTACCAAAAGTTAAGTGGGTGATAACTTGGCAGAAACCGAATTTGAACCTAGTTTTCCTGACTCTAAATATAGCACTTTCCATTGTACCATACTGCTTCCTAAAACTTTGCAATATGCTTCAAAATAGGTATTTTAACAGCAGATCTTATGTGTTTACCCTAGTTGGTTATCCTTTAAATTATAAACTCATGGAGTGAAGAAGATATCTTACTTTTTATTAATTATATTTCTGGTTCTTCTTAGCAGAGTGCCTGGAATGCTAGAGGTGCTTAATAAATGTTCATTAGATTAGTAAAAAGCCCTTGTTAAAATGTAGTATAATGAACTGGATGTAAAAAACTTCAGATGAGGCCTGATTAACATAGAGTAGAGTGTAACTGTTCCCTCCACTTGCCACCACGGATTTTGGACATTATACTTATATTAAGTCAGTTTAAGATCATGATAGTTTTTTATTGTTATTGTTGGAGGGTGTAAAGCATCAAATGAGATAATGCTTTTTTACTGCTTGCAAAACTTAAAATCACTGCAAAAATGTCAGTGCTATTAACTAAAATATCGCAGTATTGAATCATACCGAACTTCCTGTCTATTAAAATACCTTAATGACTTCATCATAAGAATTGCATTCTAACCCATACCTTCTTATTCTATGCTTACATAGTTGATTTTTTTTTTAAGCATTTTGGGGTTAAGTAACTTGCTCAAGGTTACACGGCTAGTCATTATTTGTGTGTGGGTGCTCATTTTCTGAGGCTGGATTCGATCTCGGGTCATCCCAACTCCGAGGCCGGCGCTCTTACTCACTGCGCCACCTAGCCGCCCCACATAGTTGATTTTTAAAACTCAAATTCAGCACCTTATATTTATCTCTATTAAATTTCATCTTGTTTTATTTAGCCCAATATTCTAACTTGTTTGAGATCTTTTTAGATCCAAATTCTATTACCCTGTGCCCTAGCTTTTATACTGTATTTTCTTTCTCTCTTATTATAAAAAAAATTGTGCCTTCTTTTAATTTACCTTTTAAAAATGTAGAATATAATAATGGCAGGGACCTGTGGCCTTCTATTATAATTCCTCATTCAAAGTTTTGCATAATTAATTGACACTTTTTCTAATTGATCAACTAGTTGGAATCTACCTAGTTGTGCAATTATTTAATCAGTCAGTCCCTATTTCTCTTTCTTATCAGCAAGAAAGTCATGAAAAATTTCATGAAATATCTTGCTAAATTTCCAAGATTTTACAGGTATATATGTGTGCAAGCACACATATGTGTGTACATATAACATTCATCGATTACTATTTTAGTAATCAAGAAAGAAAGAAAATAGAAAGAGAGAGGACAGGAAAGAAAGGAAAGGGAAAGATAATAGAAAGGAAGAGAAGGGAAAAGGAAAGGAAAGAGAAGGGAATTAGGTTGTTCTACTATGACTTTTTCTTAATAAATCCATATTGGTGCTTAGTGATCACTACTCACTTTTCTATCTGCTAAAAACCCTTCCTTTCAGTGATGTGTTCTAGAATCTTGCCAGGAATCAGTCAAGGTCATCCTACTCTTAAAGAATCTACTCTGTGGGTCTGAACAGAGAATATACTACATATTAATATTAGTGTCATGGAATTATATAGCTAGAAAAAAATAGACTCTGTTCAGTAGCCTTGCCTCCTGACCTCTCCAGAAATAGATAAATGAATGACATCTTTTTCATAATTTTTGCAACAATAAGTTATTTTTATTTGATTTCACAACATCAATTTGCCTCTAGACTTTACATCACTGTGCTAGCTTAGTCTATATATTGGATTTTGTAATTTCTTTTTTTAATCACAATTTAGCTTTAATCACTGGGTTTTTTGTTTGTTTCAGGCATTAGCTTTTAGTCAAACTACTTAGTCAAATTGTCCTAGACCCTTTTAAATAAAGTAAATTTAAATTCATTTTGCCCTACAGATGAGGTAAATTAAAACATACTGACTGGAGTGTTTTAAGATCAGAGTTGGAAACAGGTCTAAACAACTCAGATAGTTGTTATTTACTTATTTTTATTCTTTTTTAAAAAAACTTTTACTGGACCCATGATTTCACTGGTAGAGGGGAATTCCTGGTAAGGAAACTCCTATTAATGAATATCAGAAACTATTCTATAACTTTTTTATTTATTATAGTCTTTTTAAAATTTAATTTTAAAAATGGAAAGGATTTTAGATATGTAAACTGAGATCTAAGAAATAAAGTAACATGTCTACAGCCTGTGTTTCTTAATTATGGAACTGAAATGGCAGATAATGAACACCTTGTAAGACTTAAATATCTCAGAGGATCTTATTATTTTAAATCTGAAAATGACCCTGTTATTGTGCAGTTGTATCTGACTCTTCATGACCCTGTGGACCATATTAAGTCAATACTGTTCATGGAGTTTTCTAGGCAAAGATACAAGAGTGGTTTGTTGTTTCCTTCTCCAGTAGAATAAAGTACATAAAGGTTAAGTGACTTGCCCAGGGTCACATAACTAGTAGGGGACTGAGGTTGAAATTGAATGCAGTTGTAAAACTCTCCACCAAGCCACCTAGCTGCCTTAGCTTTCTTCAAGTCAACCCATTCAATTTTGTAAACAGGAAACCTTAGGTTAAGTAATTAATCAATGGTCACAAAGATGTTAAGCATCAGAAACAGTATTTAAACTCAGGTTTTCTGATGCTAAATCTTTTGTCTTTTCCCATGACTCCATGATGCTGGTATATAAGCTCCAAAATGTGTTGATTCATATAAAACTATATTCAAGCATTCTTTTCACCCTGAGAGCTAAGAATTTCTCTTCGTTTAGTCAAGCAAAAGCTGCTCAATAGCAAATTCAAGCAACTTTTCTAATTTTCATTCATTCCAGAAAGTAATTATTGGTCAGCATCTTATTCTTTGGGTATCTAGGTGGTACAATGGATAGAATGTCATGTCTGGAGTAAGGAAGACTTATCTTCCTAAGTTTAAATAATGTTAAATGTTTGCCTCCATTCCTTAATCTGTAAAATGAGCTGAAGAAAGAAATGGTAAACTACTCCTGAATCTTTGCCAAGAAAACCCCAAATGGGGTCATAAAGAGTCAGCCAGGATGGAAACAACTCAACAACAACATGAGGAAAAAGCTAAATTAACTCAATATTTCATGAAAATTCTCTATGCATTAAAGAGTGCCTCCTTTGCCTTCCCTTGCTACCATCCTCCTACCCCATGATCTCTGAAGTAAGTTGAATTGACCACATTTTTGGTTAGGAATTAACATTTAGACAATTCCTAAATTTTCTGAAGAGTTTAGAGGACTGGGTCAGGACAATGGAAATGAAAGGAAAAATTTTTGACACCAGGAGGACAGAATTATGAGAGGTCCTGAAGCTGAGGCATCCATGACTTTGTGTCATTTCTGATCTTTTGGCCAGTGGATTCAGATCCACTGTTCTTGTCTAATTTATGCCACTGACTAAGCTCTGTCATTTTCGACTAAAAATGAATATTACCCTCACTTTTCTTGACAAGACTTTTTTAAACTTTTAATAATTTTTGCTACCAAAAGTACTATATAATGTAATTTCAACCATAGAGAATTGATCTATTCAAAAGGACAATAAAAGGCAATATATAAAACAATTAAAACATCTCAAATAATAATAAAGCTAATATATCAACTATTCTTAAATATTTATTTTGGACCAGTAACAAGGTATTTTGCTCTTTTAGATAATTAAAACATTCATGATTTTTTGACATCTCCATGAGTTTAATTTTCTTGCTCTGGTGTTTACTATATGAATCTGATTCTTCATGAGATCATTTTCAGAGTGTTTCTCAATTACTAAATGGAACAACCAAAATAGTATCATATGTTTTGTTTGCTCAGTATTTTTGTACTTGATCCAATATAAAAATAAAAGCATTGATTGAAAATTATCCTGTCTAAATGCTGAAGTAGGCAATACAACCACAAAAAGGTCATTAACATGAATGAGGAAAAGGATCCTATTAAAATTTAATCACATAGTAACTTTGGCTACAACAGTTTAAAAAAATTTAAAAATAAATCAACCAATCATGAAGGTGTTTTATGTACATGATGGCAAAAATGTGGTTAATTAGGAATATCCAGCTGAAAAGATGAAATTATCCCCTTTTCGTCATAATGTATGGCTTTGAATAGAGTGAATGAGACAAAGGTGATAGCTTGACCACTCTATGGTATGCTTAAAAACTGACTGACTCTACTGTCTTCATAAGATAATCTTTTCATCTGCCTCCCCCTATATTTTCTGTCACAGAATCCTTTATTTATAATAGAAAACAAGAAAGGAAAGATGAATCACTCATTTCTAACCTGGGTACTTCTGTCTAACTAATGAACTATAGGCTTTGATTATAAGGAGAACTCATTAGCATTTTGCTATTTACATTAAAAAGAATAAAACTAACAATTCTTTCCTTCCTTTTTTCCCCCTTTTCTCTGTTATTATTTTCCCTATCTTTGCATAGTACTTAAATTTTCATAAGGGACAACTAGTTTCCTTTAATCTAAACATGTTATGTAACAGCCAGTTCCAACTTTAAAATTCAGTCTGAAAATTATGATCAAGTAGGGGCTATACCTTTTCTATTTTTTAATATTTTTTTTTTTTTTTTTTTTTTTTTTTTAATTTTTTATTTTTTAATCTTTTGATCAAGGATTCATGTAAACACTCTTGGAGTAGTCTATAATGACTTTAATAAAGAGTATATTGATATTTCACAACTGTGTGACATAAGGCTAAATAGAAAGATAATTTTAATGCTACTATTTTGGCATAATTTATTTTCTTAATTTTAGACAAATACTAAAATTTAAATACATAAGAAAAGAAAAAAGAAACATTATAAACTTAAATATAAAATAAGAAAAGAAAAAAATGTCATGTGCACAGCAGAACATAAAAGAGGATTCAGAATATACAGCAATAACTTTATCCTTTCAAGAAAGCCTATATATTAAATACTATGCATGATGTTGAAAGCTGTCCATCTTTTCTTTGCTTCCTTGTAGGTTTTCTTTTGGTCTCTGCTATACCCTTTTTACTTTATTATTTTTACCCCTTCTTCCCCCCCCCCACCACCCCAAGGCTACAGTTGAGCATGGATATATTTATATATAGTTATTGATATATACATACATTTATAAAAATATGCACATACATACATATATAAGCATATCCTTTCCCTAAGAGATTCTACTCCTAATCTTGTTTTTGTATTTGTACATATCTCTTCTTTCCTATTTCTCCTAAGTTCACTACTTTACTTCTACCTGCTACCTTGCCCTCCTATTACTTAACTTACCCCCACTCTATCAGTCCCTCCCTTGTCCTCCCATTCCCCTAAATCTAAATACCCTTTTGTATATCCCTTCAACCCATTGTCCCCTGCCCCTCTAAAACTCCTCCCCTTATCCTCTTATTCCTCTAAATCTAAATACTCTTCTATACCCCACCTTTTAACCTATTCCCTCACCCTCTCCTCTAAAGATAAATCCTTCATCCTCTCCCCCCTCCATATTCCCTTAGAGTTTTATTTATTTTTAAAATTTAGGATAATTTTATACTCTTCTAGATGTATATATGTTTTCCCTTCTTAAACCCATTCCCAATGAAAGTAGGTTTCCAGAACTAATAACCCCCTCTCCCCCATCTAATTCCTCTGCATTGGTTCTTCCTCTTGTACCTCATTTGTAAAGAAAAATTACTCTTTTAGCTGTTCTTGAATGGTTTTATTTTTTATTTATTTATATTTAATTTTTTATTTTATTTTTTTAAGTCATAACATACTCAGGTCTGCCCCAATCTTTCTTATAAGCTGCCTAGTTACTAGTAACAATCTTAGACATAAGTTTTAGATTTTCCATACATAAAAGGTAATTATTCTATCCTTATTGAGTTTCTTATAATTGGTCATTGGTATGTACCTTATATTTCTCTTAGCTCTTGGATGTCAAATCTTCTATTGTGTTTAGACTTTTTTTTTGTTTGTTTTGTTTTGTTTTGTTTTTTAACAGAGTCCTGAAAGTCTTCCAGTTGATCAAATGTCCATTATTTTTCATTCAAAATTATGCTTAGCTTTGCTGGGTATGATATTTTCAGCCAGAGGCCCAGTTCTTTTGCTCTTATATAGTGTTCTAAGACCTGCAATCTTTTAGTATCCCTAACACTAGGGTATTGTGTGATTCTGTGGTGTCCTCATATGTAAATCGTTTTGTTGTTGTTGCATATAATATTTTGTCCTTGATTTGGGGGTCTCAGGATTTAATGATAATATTTCTATGAGTTTTCCTTATAGGATCTCTTTCAGGTAGTGATCAATGGATTTTTTCTATTTTAACTTTCCCCTCTTTTTCTAATGCTTCAGGACAAATTTCTTTAATTATTTATTGTATTATTGTATCAAGATTCTTTTTTTTTTTTTTTAGATTTTTCTTTTTGCTTTTTGGAGGGGGAAAGGTAGGGCAATTGGTATTAAGTGACTTGCCCAAGGTCACATGGCTAGTTTTGTGTTAGGTGTCTGAGGCTGGATTTGAACTCAGGTCCTCTTGACTCCAGGGCCAGTGTTCTATTCACTGCACCACCTAGCTGTCCCCAGTATTCTTTTTTATAAGAACTTTCAGGTAGACCAATTAATTCTTAAGTTTTCTCCTCTTGTTCTGTTCTCTATATGCATTGTTTTTCTTATGAGATGTCTCATATTCTCTTCTATTTTTCATTATATATATATATATAAAATCTCTTCATCTCTTATAACTGTGTTGACTTCCCCCTTGCCCAATTCTGATTTTCAAGGAGTCACTTTCTTCCTTAAGCTTCTGGATTTCCTTTCCAAATTGGTTGATTTTCTTGTTAACCAATATTGTTTACTATTATGGGAATTGGAATTTAAGATCTTCCTTGCCCCTAGGCCCTTTGATAGGTTTAAGTGTACCTGGAGCCTGTGGGGGAGGCCTGATTTTCAGGAATGCTTTTTGATTGGGCAGTGGGTCAAGAATGTTGTTAACATTCTCTGATCCAGGAGAAGGCTATATAAACCCTGATGTGAGGCTTTGTTTTGGGGATCACTTTGAGAAGAGTTATGTGATTTGACCAGACAAGACTCTGGGCAGCCATTGAGCCCTTCAGCTTTGAAAACCCAGATGTTGGTGCTTCTCTCTCTGGTAACTGACCAGGTATGGATGTAATGGTCAGACAGTTGGAGGCCTGTCTGCTTGATCTGTTTCTCTGTCTTCTTGTAACTTCTGCTTGTAACTTGTTTGTATTCTCTGAAGTTTGGGATTCTGACCTTTTCCCCCTGAACTAGGTAAATGACATATGTTTGATTAAAGCAAGATTATTAACCCATTTTGAGTTGCTTTCCTTTAGAAAAGCAGATCTAAGAACCTGTGTTGGCAGCCACCCTGGGTATGGAGGAGTGTTTGCTGTTACATTTAATTTTCTTATATTATTCTTATTTTTCTTTTTAATTTTTCCTCAATTTCTCTAATTTGATTTTAAAGTCTTTTTTTAAGTTGTTCAATGAATTCTTTGGGGGCAGCTGACCATTTGACATTTCTCTGGAGTAGAAGGGGATTTTTTTGTTTCAGTACTACTCCTCTGAAGATGAACCCTGGTCTTCTATATTCCCATAGTAGCTCTCTATAGTTAGATTCTTTCTTCTTTGCTTGCACATTTTTTTTGGTAATAATTTAGTTTTTATAATCACCTCTAGCTCTCGGGCATAGGGGAATGGCACCTCTGGCCTCTGATCTTCTTCAGTTCTCCCCTCTGACCTTGTGCTCAAACCAAGACCTCTAGCCTCCTGTAAGTATCCACAGATAGCAGCATCCCCACGCCACTGCTTCTGTACTCACCCAGCATGTGCTACTCCCTCCTTACCCCCATCGTATGTCTCTGTAGCACAGTTGGGTCTGGTTTTCCTTGTCAGAGATTCCCAGAATCTTCCCCAGGTCAGATACCTAATCCCCCTCACTGTTTTTTGGGAAAAGTTCCTGTGGCAGACTAAGGCACTCTCCTAACCCAGCTAACCCCAGGGCTTGCCTGTTGTTTAAGCAGTTTTCCTCTGGTTGTTAAAGTGGACCCTTAGCCTAGATGTATTTACTTTCCACAGGGAGGAAATCTAGTCCTGGGATTCTTCTTTAGGTCCTCTCCAATTGTCCCAAGAGGACCCCATTTCTGCCTGTATTCTTATTTGCTCTTATGGCTCTATGTTTTTTCAGAGGCACTATTTTATCTCTTTTGTGGAAGAAAATCTTGAGACCTTGAAATTTTCTGACTCACTCCACCTTCTTCGCAGAGTTCTCTTCACCTTAATTTTTAAAAATATTTAGTTTAGCTACCACCATCCTAGAGATACTCACAAAGGTTAATATTTCAATATTAACCAAAGAGATTTGTTAACTCAAGCTTTGATTATTTAAGTAAACAAGAAAAGTAAACAATATTTATTATGTTAATAATCAAAAGCCTGAGTTAACAAATCACTTTGGCTATCTTCTTTAGACATCAAATAATTCTTTTAAGTACCATTATCTACTGATTCAATCTAATAGGCATTTATTAAAAACTTGTATTCAATATATTGTTTAAGGAGGATTTAAGGACCAAAGGAAAAAATAGCCCTTTTCATCAAAGAGCTTACATAGATATTCTGGGTGGGAGGAGAGGTGAAAGAAAATATGACAACATGTAAACAGGTAAGCATATACAGAATTTGAGGAAGAAGCAAGGACTAACAACTAACAATGAAAAAGACTTTTCATAATTGATGGAATATGAATTAAACCTTGCTGGAGGTTAAAAAACCTTATAGGTAAAGATGAGAAAATGGTGCATTCCAAGCATAGGAGCAGGGGAAACAGCCTGTACAGAGGTCTCACATGACCCTTTATAATTCTAGCAAACAGGCTAGTGTGGCTGAAATATAAAGTACATGTGGTAAATCTAGAAAGGTCATCTGGAACCAGATCATTAAATGCTTTCCATTCCAAGCTGAGTAGTTTAGTTTTTATCTTACATGCCATTTAGAATTACTCTAGCTCCTTGAACAAAGCAATGACAAAACATCCACGACACTGGCTGTGACAGAATGCTAAGTCAGCCAAAAGTAGACTAGTTATTTTATTCTGATCATACATTTCATCTTGGATCTGGTTTTACTAGTATGAAAATGGGATTTCAGCCAATGCACAACAGTTTATTATTCCCCAAATTATTTGATTGCTTTTATTTTAGACTATTGCTGTGTTAATATTCCCTGTAAACTGGATGAAAACAAACATTCTGGTTTGCATGTCTCAGCAAAGCCATTGTTGTCTCCGTAACACTAAAGTTAAAATAACTAAATTGGGCTAATAGACTCTGATTCAATTGTAACTCCCACAGTCATCTACTCTTTTTCTCCACTCCCATAAGCCACAAACTTGGTTGAGTTTCTCATTGCCTCTCACTTAGATTACTGCAATGGAATCCTAAAGCATCTACTTGCCTCAGCTCCAATCTATCATGCACACAACTACTCACTCACTCGAAATTAAGTAAGTTCCTGCCATCTCACTCCCCTACCCCAGAAGGCCCAGTGGCTCTAGGGTCCACTACAAATTCCTCAGTTTGCTATTTAAAGCCCCTCAAAATTCTGCCTCTAGTCTACCTTTCTAGACAGTGCAGATTCTTCCCTTACATCTCAATCCCTCAGGTTCACGATTTAGGAGTTCATCCTGGACTCCTCAGTATCTCTCACCCCCCCCTCATATTCAAGCTGTTGCCAAGGCCCATCAATTCCACCTTTGAAATATCTCTCCTATATGGCCCCTTCTCTCTGACTATGAGAGTGTCATGCAGAACAAGGTGCTCCTCATTAGCTCATGCATAGACTACAGTAGTTTTCTGGTGGATTTGTCTGCCTCACATGTCTACCCATCAGAAGCCATCCTTCATTCAGCCACTAGGATAAAACACAAATCTGACCATATCAACCCCACCCCTATCCCTACTAAATAAATTCCAGTGGCTTCCTATTGCCTCTGGAATCAAATACAAAATGCTCTGTTTAGTATTTAAAGCGTACCCTTCCAGTCTTCTTACAACTTTATCCCCAGTTCCTCAGTCCAGTGACACTAGCCTCTTGGCTTGTATATCTGTATCTAAGTGCTCAGCATTTTCTCTGGCAGTCCTCCAGACGTGGAATGCTCTCCCTCCTCAACTCCACCTACTGACCTCTCTGGCTTCCTTTTAAGTCCCAACTGAAATCTTATACTAGAAGTCTTTTTGAACCTCTCTTAATTCTAGTGCCTTCCTTCTGCTATTTATTTATCCTGTATACAGTTTGCTTTGTATATATTTGCATACTTTCTCCCCCATTCAATTATAAGCTTTGTGATGGAAAGGTCTGTATTTTGCCTGGCACATAGTAGGAGCTTAACAAATGTTTACTGATTGATTGACACTATCGTCTTCCCAACTCCACCTCTTAGAATTCTAACTTCCTTCAGAGTCATAATATCTCAGACAACACCTTAGTCTCAAAGCCTTTATTGAGCCTACCAGCTTCTAGTTTCTCTCCAAACAAAACTTTTTTTAACTTATTTTGTACATAATTACACACATAGATTTATTCTCCAAGTTAGAATGTAAATTCCTTGAGGACAAAAATTATTCAATTTCATATCCCCAGGGTGTAGTACAGTGCCTGGCACATATTAGGTATTTAATAAATGCTTATTGATTAATTAATTATAAAGACTTAGTCAACAGCTCAAAATGTTTTATGGATTCTATTCCCCTTAAGTAACTAGAATAAAGTAAGAATATTTCATAGAAGGCCCAAATATTCAAATGGAATGTTTTGAATTGTCATACACAATATATACAAACTAAAATCAAGATATTGTGTTAAGACTACTTGAAAGGAGTCACATAAGCAAAAAAAATTCAGGAAATTTCCCAAATAACACATTCTTTTTTTGTTTTTTTTTTCTTTTTACATAAATCAGTATTTTTTATCTATGATATATTTTATATGTTGGGACATAGTGTAACCTAAAGCCAGAAGACTGAGGATGCCTTTTCTCCCAAGTTCTTGCCAACTCAGCCCCTCACTTTTCTCCATCAGTGAGTAGAAACCTATACAAATGCCAAGTTTGAGCCCTGGAACACACTTGGTAAGAACTTTGGTATGTTTTATATGCACTCACATGATTAAATGTATCTGTGATCTCATTTGAATATTTCCTCTAACAATACAGATTGCAAAACACTTATATCTATGCAACTTTGTTCATGTCCCCCCATAAAATCACTGCAGGTAGCCCACCCATAGTGGGCTTCTACTTCTTTCTCTACACCATCTCCAAAATATCAAGAATACATACTTTTTTTGTTTTAATCAATAATTTCTTTCCTTGATAATATCTCAATCACTGACAGGTTCTAACATGCTATGTAGGCTCCAATATTCCTGATGGCAGACAGAATTTGTGTTCCAATGAATAGCCTAGCAAAGCATAAAGAGACTCCATCCATCACACAAAGGTTGGCCAGTTGATGGTGAATTCTTTGGCCAGATAAACACATAAAACAACAATAACAAATACAAAATGGCCCTAGGCCCTGTGTGGACCACTTCCACTTAAGTAGTGATGGTGGGGAAATGGTCAACATGGCAGTAGAGAATACTAACAATAAGAGTTTTTGAACATTCCATAAACTTTACATGTCCTTGACTTTTTCATTCATCAAAAAATCATAGTTTATCCCATAAATATAAAACTGACAATAAATAGAAATACTACATATATTGAATATAGCATTTGTCAAAGCCTCAAAATAGTTTACTTAAAAAAAAGACACTTCTAATTGTTTCCCTAGTTAAGACATTTCTAGTCATTTAACGCTAAGGTTCATTCTAGTTCTTAATCAATGATCTTATTTTCATTTTGCTAAATACATGTAAAAGGTCTGCCCTTTCTCTCTCTGATTAATTTGAACCATCTTATTGCACCTAGGGATGCATTTTCAATGTAAATATTTGCATTCCTATGTTACATATCAGGCTCCTCAGGAGATGGGCTACTTGGCTTTTGGCCCTCATTTTCTCCATACCACAAATGAATAGACGTGACTTTTTTCAAAGCAACTGTATATCCTGCTGAGCATTGTTTCTTTGGGTAAAAGTACATGCTGGAAATAATGACAGCAATATTATTTCAATGCAAAATTCACAGTGACATTCTAAGATCAATATGTAACTTCAAATTTATTTTATCATTGAAAATCTTTCAATTTTACAATAGTGATTTAAAAATTATTTCTGCTATTGTTGCCTGTGTGGCTATTTGAGGAACTACAAGACAGATATTTTTAAAATGTTGTTTTAATACCAGTGAAAAATACATACTTTTTTCCTACAATAAATACTTGTTAAAGAACTACAGTATAAATAGTACTAAGATAAATAATAACATTCATTTTATTTGTGAAACTAAAAATTAGCAGACTAATGAAGACGAATAGCTTGATGTAATGGAAATAGAATTGGCCTAGATGTTGCTAGATCTGGCTTTGAGTCCTAGCTCTGCCATTAATTTCCTATGCAACAATGGGCAAATTACTTAACTACTCTGAAAGATAGCATCCACAAAAGAAGGTGGCTAAATTAGATGATTTCTAAGCACTCTTCCAACTCTAAAACACCTCATCTCTGACTTCTCTGAATCAAAGGCAACTATGTGACACAGGGATGGAGTGTTGGGTCTGGAATTAGAAAGACCTGAATTCAAATTTGACTCAGATACTTATTTTACCTGTGTGTCCTCAG
This sequence comes from Gymnobelideus leadbeateri, assembly GCA_011680675.1. Taxonomy (NCBI): domain Eukaryota; kingdom Metazoa; phylum Chordata; class Mammalia; order Diprotodontia; family Petauridae; genus Gymnobelideus; species Gymnobelideus leadbeateri. The sequence continues at coordinate 79,876 of WOXC01009143.1, forward strand.
ACAAGTCACTTAATTTCTTTCTTCCTCAGTTTCCTTAGCTGTAAAATAGGAAAATAATAGTACCTTCTTCACAGGGTTATTAAAGAACTCACACACTGTTTGACACATTGCAGATAACTTAACAAATGCTGGTTCGCTTCTTCCTTGCCTTTCAAAATATCTTTTGCTTAGCTGCCACTATCACTCCCTGTCCCAGCCAACATAATAACAAAATTCAAAATGAGAAGCAGATTTAACTTATTATTGTGCTAAATAGAATGAAAAACCAATCTTAAGTAACAAATAATTTTCTATGTTTCTTTCTTATGATCCAGATCTCTTCCCCCCACCTCCTTTCATCACTGAGGGGACAATAGTTAGACCAGGGATGAGAATCTGAGGCCTTGAGGCCATGTGTGACCTTCTAGGTCCTCCTGTTGGGCCTTTTGACTGAGTCCAAGTTTTACAGAACAAATCCTTTTATTAAGGTGATTTGTTCTGTGAAGTTTGGATTCAGTCAAAGGACTGCATTTGAGGACCTTGAGGACCACATGTGGCCATGAGGCTGCAAGTTCTCCACCTCTGAGTTAGGCCTTGAAAAGCCACAAAATAATTATATAGCTTTGTCTTGCTTCCTTGACCTTATTATTTCTTTTCTTAAATAAAAATGTGTTGCAGACTCTCAAGTTAAGGAATTTATAATGTCTTCTTCCTACACCTTTGGCCCCTGAAAGACTTTTCCACCTCTGGGATGCTTACACAACCCAAAGTATTGCATGCATAATGAAGGACTTGTTGTTTTGCATTTTAATTCTTTTTGTACTTAGAGAGTAAAAAGGAGAGTCAGGAAGAGAAGAAAGAAAAATGGAATTAATTTAGATTTTATTTACTTTTGAATATTATACAATATTATGGCAACTGAAAGTAGTAGGAAGGAGGAGATAGAGAGTTGGGTCACTTAATAAGGAAGACCTGGCTCCAACTTCCACCTCTGACAGATTACTCATATGACCCCATTCATAAAAGACCCCATACAAGCCATTTAGACTCTCTCGGTTCTAGGAGGCTATCTAGGACTATAAACTGCATTTACAAAAGGAGTCTCTTCACCAATAAAAATCACAGGATCTGATGTGTGTATATCTCACAAATAAAACGTATATATTTACATAGATATATCTAGTATATATTAAATGTATATATATGCATATGCATATATATGTGTACATGCACTATATACTCAAATGATTGCATATATACACATATGTATATATAATAAATATGCATTTACATACATACATACAAGTGTGCATATATACATACAATAATATTAACAACTTCATGTTATTATTCTTTCACTGAAGTCCATAGTAGATATTCTAAAAAGTTACTTATAACAAGGGGTAAAGGATGAAGCCTATATAACATGGTTCCATATGCCATTATGTAATAGGTACCTTCTGAGATTAATAAAGAATAAAATCTTCATTTCTTTGAACTTCAGTGAGAAGAAACCTGGGAAATGAAACAAGTCTAGAAGAAGGATCCCTCACTACTTTCAGGGGATAGGAACTTAACTTGTAATTTCTTTGATATAGAAAAGTATCAGGTGAAGAAACTCTCTCCAGTAATGCAGGTCAACAACTTGTCTGCAACTGAGAGAATTTCTATGAGCACTGACCAGTTGAATGACTCTCCTGTGTCACCCAGCCAGTCTGTGTTGAGGCAGGACGTAATCTGAGGTCTTGTTAGACCGCTACCCACTACTCTCAAATGTTACTCATTGGGCTCCATACTCTTTGATAACCTCCCTGTTAACCATACTACATCACCATATTTTCACAGGATTTACATATAAAAAAGTAGACTGAGGGGGGGCGGAGCCAAGATGGCGGAGTAGAAACAGCTCGTCCAAGCCTCTCTGCCCCCAGATTCTCCACAAACTATGTAAAAAAGGACTCTGAAAATCTTCTGGAGCCCCAGCACCCACAGAACGACACAGAGAAGCTAACCTCCCGCTGAGGACAGCCCAGCACCCTGCAGGAAGGACCAGCGCAGTGGTCTGGGAGCCGGCAGCGCGCAGAGCACAGGAGCCGAGCCGAGCCCAGGTCCACGTGAGCCGAGGTTTTAGCCCCAGGGCGGCAGGGCCAGCAGCCGGCTGGAGGAACCCCAGAACACCAGGAACTGTGGAGACTCCAGAATTATCAACATAGACTTGCCTAGGACAAAGTAAGAGGTTAGTGTCCTATGGACTTTGGGACCTGTATTTGGGGAATGCGTCAGCTCCCTCCCCTGGGGGCTAGAAGCTGCTGAGGAGACACTCCACTGTGTAGTTTTCAGAGGCATTTCCGGCTCCCAGCCTACAAATCGTGGGGAGATCCAGCGATCAGTCTTGGGGGGTAATCGCTCTTGCTTTAACCTCCCTGGATCTGGATTGTGATCTAGGGTGGAAGTTGTGGGTGGGTTTACAGCCTGCCAGAAACGGAAGTTGCCCCCCACACGTTCGGGACGAAAATTCCTCTATCTGGCCTTAAAGCCATAGTGTGGCAACAAGCCCAAAAGTCAAGCAATTAAGTGGCAACATGCCAAGGCAAAGGAAACAGAAAAATGCAACCCTAGACTCCTATTTTGGGGGCATAGAGCGGGAAAAGGACTGTGAGGTCAGAAGTCCTGCTCCAAAAGCCCCAGGGGAAAACATGAGCGGGTTGCAGGCCATAGAGGACCTTAAGAAGGACTTTAAAAATCAAATAAGAGAAGTGGAGGAAAAATTGGAAAGAGAAATGAGAAGGATGCAGGAAAAGTATGAAATGAGGGTCAACAGCCTGACTGAGGAAAACAACACCTTAAAAAATAGACTAGCTCAAATGGCAAAGGAGGCCCAAAAGGGCAATGAGGAGAAGAATGCCTTAAAAAGTCGAATTTGCCAGATGGAAAAAGAATCTCAAAAGTTCACTGAGGAGATTCATTCCTTCAGAGTTAGACTGGAGCAAATGGAAGCTAATGACTTTATGAGAAATCAAGATGCTGTTAAGCAGATCCAAACAAATGAAAGATTAGAAGGCAATGTGAAATATCTCATGGGAAACCACTGACCTGGAAAATAGATCCAGGAGAGACAATTTAAAAATTATTGGACTACCTGAAAGCCATGATCAAAGAAAGAACCTAGAAATCACCCTTCAAGAAATTCTCAAGGAAAACTGCCCTGATGTTTTAGATCCAGAGGGCAAAATAGAGGTTGAAAGAATCTACCGATCACCTCCTGAAAAAGATCCCAAAAAGAAAACTCCCAGGAATATTATAGCCAGGTTCCAGAATCCCCAGATCAAGGAGAAAATACTCCAAGCAGCCAGGAAGAAACAATTTCAATATTGTGGAAACACAATCAGAATAGCCCAGGACCTGGCAGCTTCTACACTGAGGGATCGAAGGGCATGGAATATGATATTCCAGAGGGCAAAAGAACTGGGAATGAACCCAAGGGTCACCTACCCAGCAAAACTGAGTATTTTGTTTCAGGGGAAAATATGGTCATTCAGTGGAATAGAGGACTTTCAAGCATTCTTGAGGAAAAAACCAGAGTTGAATAGAAAATTTGACATCCAGACGCAAGAAGCAAGAGATGCCTGAGAAGGTAATCAGGAAAAGAAATCAAAAGGAACTTATCAAAGTTGAACTATTTACATTCCTATATGGAAAAGCAATAACTGTGACTGATGATATCTTTCTCACTATGAAAATAATGGAAGAAGGGGGTGTGGTCATATGAATACATATGTGAATGTGTGTGTATATGGTTACAGTTATATATGGATAGAGGGCATAGGTTGATTTTGTTGGGAAGGGAGAGTACTCAAGGGATGAAATTATGAGGTGAGAGAGGAAAGTGGCAAGAGGAGATGGGGAGAGACATGGTAGGGTAAACTATCTCATGTAGGGGAAGTGGTTGCAAAGGAGGGGGAGAATAAGGAAGGCTAAAAAGGCAAAACCACATTCACATTGAATTTGGTTCAGGGAGAAAATGACATACATACTAAATGGGATATCTCAACCTGCAGCAGGATAGGGGAAGGGGGATGAGAGGAGGGATGATGGATGGGAGGGCATCCTTGGGGTGAGGGGAGGTTGGAAGTACCCACTATAGAAGAGGGACAGGATCATGTAGGGAATGGACCAGGTGGGGGGTGGGATGAGTGGGAGGGAATTATAAGCAGCCTTGAACAATATATCTACTATGATAATGTTTTGCATAGCTAGACATGTACAACATATACTGAATTACTTATATCCCAAGAAGGAATGGGTGACAAGGGAGGAAGGAAATGGATCTGAAATTCAAGGTCGTAAACGCCTATAATTGGGAGATAAGATGTGCAGGCATTGGGACACAAAGATTCATCTTCCTCTAATGGAAAAGTCGATGGGGGTATGGGAGAAGGTATGGGAGAGAGCAGATTGGAGGAAGCGATATCTTGTGGGACTGCTATTCTGGGAGGTTGGGTAGGGGAATAATGGGGGGAAAATGATTGTAACTCAAAATCTGGCAGAAATGAATGATTTAAAACAGAAGTTAATAAAGTATTTGTTTAGAAACCCTGAAAAAAAAAAAAGTAGACTGATTCAAGAAAATAGGCAGCAAATAAAAATTTTCTTTAAAAAGAATAATATAGTTCAGAAAATATATGATATGATTGTCAGCAGACCCTGAATTAGGAAAATAAAAAAAAAAAACTTGAAATCTTAGGTGATGTCCATATCAATCAAGTTTTTCCTTGTTTTCTTTGGAAGATAAGTTCTCCCTATTATTATTCACAAGACTATTTTATACAATAGTTTTACTTCTTGTGAATAACAGAGTTAACAATTTTAATTGCTGGTAATCATTATGTAACAGTATTCAATTACAAAAAGTTTTTGCACATTTTAATTGGGCATACTACATAATTCCAATTATTTAGTCAGTATCTTATTTTCAAAAAAATTTCTGATGTTAAAAGTAATGAATGGATTAGACGCATGGCACAGCAAAAAACGCCATCACTATGATGTCATTGAACCTGGATTCAGATCTCCTTTTATGTTTGCTACATATGTATCCCTAGACAAGTCATTTGACCTCTTTAGGACTCAGTTTCCTTATTTGTAAAGTGAGCGTGGGCTAGATGGCCTCTGAGAATGTGATGTGCTGATCATTGTTTAAGAACAGGATCTCTGGGGAAAAATGTATGCACAACATATTATTGTTTAATCCTGAATTATTAGCAATTTCACCATCATTTCCTTATATCAAAACAGTCAACAAAAAATAAATCAAGTGCTAATTTAAATATTTGTCAATTACCAAGACTTGAATTTGAAAGATTGGCTCTCCTAGCCTGTTAGAGCACATTTCTTCAAAGTCCCTTTCAGCTTTAGAGTTATGATTCTAGGATCAGTCTTTGAATCTGAAAAGCATTTAGTATAAAACTAAAAAAAAAAAGGAAAACAAATATTTATTAAGTTCCATGCACTATATTAAGCGCTTTACTAATAATATCTTATTGATCCTCAAAACAACACTGGAGAGTAAGTGCTATTGTTATATCCACTTTACAGATGAGGGTACTGAGGAAAAGAGAGGTTTCTATGACTCACTGAGGTTAACAAAGTTAGTAAGGGTAGATCTAGGCTGGATTTAAATTGAGGTGTTTGACTCCTTGCCTAATGCTCCATTTGCTGTGCTACTTAGCTTCCTATAACAAATGACAAGGATCTCACTCATTGTCCTTCAAAAGCCACTGACCTCTCAGGTGGCAATGAAAATTTCATGTGATATAGAAAAGATGCTTGTGTGGCATTATGATGGCAGTGCCCTCACTCTGAGCCCAGGGCTTTCAAAGTGGTTCCTCAGCAGCAGCATCTGACACCCATTTGCTTGACTGGAGCCTGTCTCAGAATTAAGATTTTATTGTTGAGCTGGAGGCCACAACAATCCCTGCCTAGTCCTTTCAAACACTGTTTTACCAACTTCATGGCATGTACAGCATAATCCTCTTTGGGTACAATAGCTGTTCCTCAGCTATCAGCTGAATGAGCCACTGTTTCTCGGTTCTACAAAATCAAGCAAGACTGGAAACATGTGGTAGGATTCCCCCATTATCCACATTGACTACTGGAATGTTAAAAGGACAGCAGCAGTGGAATGCATGCAGTAATTGTTCTGCCAAAAACTAGTACTGTATAGTAAAAAAAAAAAAGTATGAGTATGTACAATGTGTTATAGTACAAAAATCCCCAGCTCTGGAGTCCAAGATCTTTCTGATGTTACTCCTCACTTTATTATAGACAAGTCAGTCTCCTTGGGCTTCAGTTTTCTGGTCCTTTAAATAAAAGGGGATGGACCTTGTGGAACATAATAGCTCTAAAGCTATGAGATGATCCTCAAAGTATTTGTTACATTTATAGAAGACTAGTCATCCTAGATCAAGGATGATTAATGTGATCAAGAGGAACCTAGATACACCATTATCAGCAAAGGGTTAAAAAATACTTCTTTCCCTTTATTTTTTAATATTTAACTCATTTATTTAATGACTTGAAAAATATTTAAGAAATCATCTGCAGATGATTAAATGATTTCTTTTCTATTTTAATTATATCAATAATAAAATTTATAATTGCATTTTTATTTCCTCCACATTCTCTTCAAGGGTGGTGCCTGGAACTTGAGTGAATCATTCCTAAAACTTAAAAGGCTGTAAATCTTGCTTCTTTAGACTTTCAAAACAATGACTAATGTCCTTAATATTCTGCTTTTTCAGTATAAAGTTACCTGCGTATTTCCATTTGCAAAAAAAGGGAAAATAAAAACACACCCAGCTATCAAGGCAGAAAGTTGTGCCCAACAGGGCAGGAGCCTGGTGAGTCACAAAGAACTTACAACTATCCACCATTCGTATTCATTGGCAGCATTGTCTGAATTAGTTATTCTGATGTTTGTTTTTACTGATTTTTTTAATTAGAAGAGAATTAGAATTCAATTAAATCTAGCATTTATTAAGGCTCTACTATGCACCCACTGTGCAATGTGTAGGGAAAGAAAGATTTTTAAATAATGAAATAGTCCCTGAAATCAAGGAGTTTACATTCTACCTGGGAAAAGCTGATAGGCAAATACAAACCTACAAAATAAAAATAAAGTTGTTTTGTGAAGAGGAGAAAATGACTAAGAACTAGGAGGATCATGAAGGGACACTTGAGCTGAGCCTTAAATGGAGCTAAGGGTTCCAAGAGACAGAGATGAGGAGAGAAAGAATTCCAGGTCCAGCTACACAGTTATTAGGTGCAGCTAGGTGGCACAGTGGATAAAGTGCCGGGCCTGGAGTCAGGAAGAAACCAAGTTCAAATTTGACCTCAGTCACTTACTAGCTGTGTAGCCCTGGGCAAGTCACTTAACCCTAGCTGCTTCAGTTTCCTCATCTGTAAAAAGATCTGGAGAAGGAAATGGCAAACCACTTCAGTATCTTTGCCAAGAAAACCCCAAATGGAAAAAAAAAGAGTCAGACACTAATGAACAACAACAACAACAACAAATTATTAAGTCAACATTTAGTAAACAATTATTTTAAAAAATTCTTAGTTTAGGAATGAAAAACTTGAGAGGCAGGGTAGCACAGAAGAAAAGAACGCTGTGTTTGGAATTAGAGGACCAGGAGTTCAATGTACCTGTAATTTTCTGGCCAAGTCACTTAACCTGTTCCACCCTCAGTTTCCTAATCTTTAAAAGAAAATGGTTTGGAGCATATGGTTTCTGAAGGCTCTTCCAGCTCTATATTTATGATCTCATGACTTGCAAAGGATTTGGAAACTGAGAGAGAGAGATAGAGAAAGAGAGAGAGAGAGAGAGAGAGAGAGAGAGAGAGAGAGAGAGAGAGAGAGAGAGAGAGAGAGAGAGGAAGAAGGGATAGAAGGAGAGAGGGATGGAGAGAGGGAGACAAGAAGGAAGGAAGGAAGAATGGAAGGAAGGAAGGAAGGAAGGAAAGAAGGAAGGAAGAAAGGAAGGAAGGAAGGAAGGAAGGAAGGAAGGGAGGGAAGGAGGGAGGGAGGAATGAAGGAAAGAAAGAAAAGAAAAAGGCAAAACTGTTGACAGTTTAAGTTTAACTGAATCTCATTATCAATGAAGAAATAAAAGATATTCTCCTTAAAGAACTGTTAGCACATGTCAAGAAATGAATTTGAAGGATGCAAGACAGATTAATAAGGCTAAACTTTATGTCATTAATGAAATACTTTCAAGTGCCATGAAGAATTTGGTTAGAATTCATTTTTTATATGCTAATGATAAAATCCCTATTTGTGTGTGAGGGAGCCAAAATGTCAGCTTGACAAATGGACTTTTCTCTTAAAAAATACTGCCTCTTTTGATTCTTTTATATATTGATGAATGCTCATAGTATACAGAAATAAGATCAATCACAGGGCTAAAAATCCAAATAAAGCTTTGATCATAAGATCTTAGATTTAGAGGAATAAAGAACATGGGAAACCATTACTCCAAACCCCTATATTTTACAAATAAAAAGAACTGAAGTTCAAGGAATTTAAATGACTTGCCTGAAATCACACAGGTACTAAACCTCAAAAGTGAGATTTGAATTCAAATCTTGTGACTCTAGTCAGTGACTCCTCTAAGCCACTTCTCATTCCATTGCACTTTAATGATGATTTTGACCCAAAAATATGATTTTAGTCAAAATAATATGACAAAATATCAACTTTACTTCAAAGACTATTTATTGTAGACCCTTTATAGCCACTGAAGTGATGATATTTGGTTTGATAGAGGACATCAGAGTCCCCAACTGAATATACTCCATTTATATGTTACAGAGTTTTTGAAAAGTAGAGAAAAAATACATACTAGTAGATTTTCTTACTAGCCATAAATTTTGAGACTGAACATTCTTGGCTTACACATGAGTTATTTCTCGGTTATTTGCCATCCCATATTCCAAGACACTTCAAAAACATGATAAAGCCACATCAGCAGAGACATGTCAAGGCTGCTCATTGTGGAAACTCTGCTGATAGTAAGCTGTAAACAGTCCAGCTGGAGTTTTTTAATGATAGGGTGCACTGAAGCAATCAAGGTTAACTATACCCAGTATAATCTTTATAATGACCATGTGGGGGGACAACCTACCTATACATTGTAAATGTCTGAACTGACAGGAGCCAGGGCTTCCTTTAGAATTACTCACATCCCAAGTAAAATCCTAAATCATCTGCTTAAATAAGTAGTAGCCTGTACCTGGTTTGAGATCTATTTCTTGTGGCTGAATACCAGTTGTCACATCAGTTTGACACTCCAAAAATAACTACTTATGTTTCATACCCAAGTCAATAGGTTATTGTTATATTAGTGGCAAAAGTAGGTCACTTAGGTTTATGGCCTCTCTCTGCCATACCATGTGACCATGTGTTAATCAATCGACCTCTCTGAAGCTATGTTATAGACAAATTTCTGATCTGGATCTGCACTGGTGTTGGGGGTGTCTAAAACAGGATACACATTGATGAAATTGCAAATTGGGATTCTGCTTCTCTGGCCACTTAAAAAAAGAGGGGGATGATTTTGTTTTGTTTTTTTTCAACACACTATTACAGTGGCAATTATTATAGTGGTAGCCAGCCCTCTGTTTTCAAATCCCATAATAAGTAGACAAACTGTATCAGATATCACAATGTATTTTCCTAGCCCCTTAGTAGGATAGTGTGCATAGCCTAAAGTCAGGAAGACCTGAGTTCAGTCAGGCTTAGACACTTAATAGCTGCATGACCCTGCACAGCTCACTTAACCCTGCTTGTCTCAGTTTCCTCATCTGTAAAATGAGCTGAAGAAGGAAATGACAAACCATTCTAGTATATTTGCAAAGAAAACCCCAAATGAGATCAAGAAGAGTCAGACACAACCAAAACGACTGAACAATAATAATTTTCACAGCACTTTTACAAGTAGCAGTAAAAACTATCTATTACTGTCAAATCTTCATGATTTTCAGTAAAAGTAATTCCATTGATAATTGTTGAATTCTAGATTTGTTCAGATCTACAGAGGAATTTAAGAGATTTTAATTTAACAGAATGTACAACCTGGAGGTAATTTAGTCATCTCCAGTCCACCATCTCACATTTTGGAGACTAGTAACCTCAGCACTTGCATCATTTGCAATTTATCAAAAAAAAAAAAACATATATCATAATAATTCATGATTGAATTCATTTAACCTACAGGATTTGACATAAATATATTTAAATTTGCAAAATCTTAAACTATGGAAATCTCTTGGGGTATATATTGGGCCTGAGATTTAATTGCTATAGAGAACCCTCAGGTGACATCATTCATTCTACCAATGTAGGATGAATACCTATTTGTTATTGAATGTCTCCAAAAGGTATAGAAAGCATCAAGAGGTTTGCTCATAGTCACAAAGCTGGTATCTGTCTAAGATAGAACTTGGTTTTTTCAGTCTTCTCTATCTGCTACTCTTTTTATTTTGATTCTGACTTTTTAAAAAATAAAAGCAAACTTAACAAGCAGAAAATTGTCAGCTAGGTGGTTGTAATGGAAATGCAGATTTGACGATCTTCCCTGCCCCTAGGCCCTTTGATTGGCTTAAGAGACTTTGATTGACTTAAGTGACCAAGAGAACCTTCCTTGATTTGAAAATATACTCTGCCTCCTAATAGGCTGAATGTGGTCACATGGAGCCTGTGGTAGGAGGCTTGGTTTTCAGGAATGACCACACCTTGATGCTGTGTGATTGGGCAGTGGGTCAAGAAGGTGGTTACATTCTCTGAGCCAAGAGAAGACTATATAATCCCTGATTTGAGGCTTTGCTTTGGGGCTCACTTTGAGAAGTGTTGTGTGATTTGACCAGATAAGACTCTGGGAAGCCGTTGTTGAGAGCCCCCCGGCTTTGAAAACCCAGATGTTGATGCTTCCCTCTCTGGTAACTGTGATTTTGATATTGATAATGGTTGGACAGTTTGGAAGCCTGTCTGTTTGATCTATCTGTATACTCTGAAGTTTGGGGTGCTGACCTTTTCCCCTGAACTAAGTAATATATGTTTGTTTGATTAAAGTAAGCTTGTTAACCTATTTTGAGTTGCTTTCCTTTACAAAAGCAGATCTAAGAACCTGTGTTGGCAGTCACCCTGGGGATATTGGGGTACTTGCTGCTACAGTGGTATAGTGCATGGGGTGCTGGGCCTGGAATGAGGCAGAACTAAGTTCAAGTCTAACCTCTGACACTTAGACTATCTATGTGACCCTAAACAAGTCACTTGGTTTCTGAGCCTGTTTCTTCATCTATAAAATGGGGTTAATAATAGCAGCACCTACCTCCCAAAATTGTTAAGATAAAAGGAAGTAATATTTGCAAAAGCACTTTGTGAACTTCAAAGTGCAGTGGAAATGCTAACTGATGTTATTGTTTCTAAAATACATATAGAGAGCAATTGCAAATATGATTAGCAGAAGAAATGTTTAAAGCACCATTTCAAATAATATAATATAGGTGAGCTGCTGAAAAATAAGGAACAGAACTTAAATGTATAGATACTGCTTTTGTGCAATAAACAGTAGTAAAAAGCCACACAATTATTTTTATAATTTTATGTGACTTATTTATAGTCAAATAGAAAACTAGCTTTTTTGAAAACAAAACACTTTGCCCAGTTAAGTCATCAAAATTATACCTCGTATGTGAAATAATGCTAAATATTCAAGTATACTTACATATTTAGCAATCTGAATCCTGCCCTTTGTAAGTGAAGTAAGAAAAATTTCTACAGGAAAAACTTAAAAGCACAGAAGGGACTAAAAAAATCCCATCTCAAAACAGGAAATGAGCGGACCCCATGAGCCCTAGTTATTGAAAAAGGTGATAACCAATTTGGATATCTGCACTTTCCTACTACCCCTAAAATCCTACAGACATCAGTTGACCACTAGAGTAACCTGTGTCCAGTTTAGGAACAGTTAGTAACTAGGCTTTCTCTCTGATCACTAATTAGTGGTAAGCCTTTCTTTTGTTTTTTTGTTTTTTTTTTTCATTTTTTTGCAGTTCAAAATATGATATTATTTGAAATTTTGCTTTAGTAAGTCTGAGAACCATTTCTTCTGCTGATCCAATTTGAATTCATTATAACTCAACACATGCGAGCATTCCTTGAGAATTTTCTTTCTTCCCCAGTGCGGTCATCATCCAGGAGACAGGGATTGTGTTGAATGAAAACTCTTTACATTCTGGAAAGTTAACTTCCTTCTTAGATGATATTCATGATCTACTGACTATGTGATATTTTTGCCATCTGATATTAAATGTGTTCAAGTAGCTAAATGAAGTGCCAGAGACATACCAAGCCATACACATATGTGAAAATCTGGGTAGACTCCATGTTCTGAAAATGTTCAGACTGCTCTGACAGAACATATAGATAGATTTATTTTTAGCTCAAGGAAAACTGAAGTAAATAGATGTGAAGTTTTATAGATTAGACCATGGCCCCAGATAATAATCCTTTGAAGCTTGGTTAAACAAGCATCCAATGTAAACTCTTAATTATTCTTTACAGCTGAAAGTCACAGAAAAAAATGAATTTATTTTATCTTTATCTCTTAGGAAAATGAAAAGCTGCATTTGGTTCCATATACCAGAACTGTTATTCAAGAAGGACTGAATTTTTTCCCAAATTCATATAAACTCAAATTAGTTGTTACTTGTTGTTACTTAATACTACTAAGTTCCAACTTATCTGATATCCTTAAGAAATCTCTTTGTAGACCTATTTCAACTTTTGGAAGCCAAGATGGTGGAGTAAGCAGTAAGCCACTCTCACCCACCCTTACTGACCTTGAAAAACACAGAGATTATTGCCCCAGGAAAAATCCTGAAATAGTGGAGCCAGCAGAAAGATGGAATGCAGTAGTCTTTTAGCTTGGGAGGTGAGGGATAAGGGAAAGGTCCCTCTTGATGTGGCTGAGGGAGACCAGTACAGGATGGGAAGTATTCCAGCAAGCCAGTGGCAAGCCTTACCTCAGCAAACCAGCAGGAGACCCTGAGCCTCAGGTTGTTGGAGCAGGCAAGCCAACACCAGACCAACACTAGTTCCAGCTCAGCACTAGGTAAGATACCAGCCTCCTGATGCTAGCACCTGAGGCCCCAGCACACAAAACCAGTAACCAGGCCCCTAGTCTCCAGAAAAAGAAGCCTGGGGCATTGTCCCTTGTGCCCCAGAAGCAGAAATCAATTTTAAAAGCCAGAAAAAAAAGTAAGAAGGGTCTATCACACCACACTGGGAGCTGAACACAGTCCCTCATGAGCCACGGTCAAAGATCCTGGGCAGCCCAGACAAGTGGCACAGACTGGCCAGAGCAGACTTCAGGAAAGTGAATCACCAGCAGCTGTGGTTGTTTCCAGACTTCTCAAACCATTAACACCAAAGACAAAGTAAAAGGTCAATGGGGAACTCTGTTGGAACTAAGTGACAGAGGAGTGCTGTCCAGCCCCTGTCCCTGGCAGAGAGGTGGTGGAGGCATGGTGGCTGCAGCTGCTGCCATGTGGCTACCTCCAGAGCTCCTGGTCTGCAGATGGTAGGGGAAGCAAGCAAACATTCACTGTCTTGGGTGGTGGTCCTGGGGTGAGAAATGCCAAGGTGCCAGAACTTGTGGTGGCTATAGAAAGGGTGCCCTCCTAAGGCCTCTGACAACAGTTGTGAAAACCCCAGTGATTTGGGACAAAGATCTCTCCAAACTGGAAGCAGAGTTCAACTGTGACAAAAAGCTCAAGAGTCAAGTAATTGGCTGGCAAGATGAGCAAGCAGAGGAAGCACAATCAGACCACAGAACCCTTTTTTGGGGGACAAAAAGGATCAAAAGACAGAATGAGAAGAAGTCAACAAAGTCAAAACTCCTGCATCAAAAGTTTCCAAGAAAAATATGAACTGGTTAAAGGCCATGGGGGAGTTGAAGAAGGATTTTGAAACTCAAGCAAGAGAAGTGCAGGAAAAACTGGGAAGTGAAATGAGAATGATGCAAGAAAATCATGAAAAGTGAGTCAACAGCCTGCTAAAGGAGACCCCAAAAATACTGAAGAAAATAACACCTCAAAAATAGACTAACTCAAAAAGGAAATGAGGTCCAAAAAGCCAATGAGGAGAAGAATGCCTTAAAAAGTAGAATTCCTGGTAAAGGAATTTCAAAAGCTCACTGAAGAGAATAATTCCTTCAAAATTAGACTTGACCAAATGGAAACTAATGAGCAATCAAAATCCTATAAAACAGATCCAAACAAATGAAAAAAAAAAATAGAAGGCAATGTGAGATATCTCACTGAAAAACCACTGACCTGGAAAATAGGTCTAGGAGATATAATTTAAAAATTATTGGACTACCTGAAAGCCATGATCAAAAAAAAGAACCTAGAAATCACCCTTCAAGAAATTCTCAAGTAAAATTGCCCTGATATTCTAGAACCAGAGGGCAAAATAGAAATGGAAAGAATTCACCGATTGCTTCTTGAAAAAGATCCCAAAGAGAAAATTCCTAGGAATATTATAGCCAGATTCCAAAGCTCCCAAGTCAAGGAGAAAATATTGCAAGTAGTCAGCAAGAAACAATTTGAGTATTGTGGAAACACAATCAGGGTAATACAAAATCCAGCAGCTTCTACACTAAAGGATTGAAGGGCTTGGAATATGATATTCCAGAGGTCAAAGGAGCTAGGATTAAAACCAAGAATCATCTCCCCAGCAAAACTGAGTATAATGCTTCAGGGGAAAATATGGTCATTCAATGAAACAGAGGATTTTCAAGCATTCTTGATGAAAAAAATCAGTGCTGAACAGAAAATTTGACTTTCAAATACATGAATCAAGAGAAGCATGAGAAGGTAAACAGGAAAAAGAAATCATAAGGAAGTGATTAAAGTTGAAATATTTACATTCCTACACGGAAAAATGATCACTGTAACTCACAAGACTTTTCTTAGTGTCAGGATAGTTGAAGTGGAGTGTAGGAGGGTGTATGTGTGTATAAAAGCAGTGTATGTGTGTATAAGTATACATAGACAGAGGGCACAGGATCAGTTGGATAGGAAGAGATAGTATCTAAAAAATTAAAATTAAGAGGTAAGAAAGTAATATAATGAGAGGAGAAAGGGAAAGATAGAATAGGTTAAATTATCTCATATAAAAGAGGCAAGAGAAAACTGTTACAATGGAGGGGAAGAGAAGGAAGGTAAAAGGAAATGGGTTAACCTTACCCTAACTGAATTTGGCTTAAGGAGGGAATAACATAAACACTGATTTGGATATCCTACCCTACAGGGAAGTAGATGGGAAGGGGACTAGAGGGGGATGATAGAAGGGAGGGCAGATTGGGGGAGATGGTAGTTAGAAGCACACATTTTGAAAAGGGACAGTGTCAAAGTAGAAAATAGAATAAGGGGGCAGGGGTCAGGATAGAATGGAGGAAAGTATAGTTAGCCTTTCACAATATAACTACTATGGAGGTGGCTAGGT
Source organism: Gymnobelideus leadbeateri (assembly GCA_011680675.1). NCBI lineage: Eukaryota > Metazoa > Chordata > Mammalia > Diprotodontia > Petauridae > Gymnobelideus > Gymnobelideus leadbeateri. The sequence goes on from WOXC01009143.1 coordinate 95,422, forward strand.
GGCTTGGTGAATAGAGCAATGGCCCTGGAGTCAGGAGGATGTGAGTACAAGTCTGGCCTCACCACTTAACACACACACACACACACACACACACACACACACACACACACACACACACACACACACACACCTAGCTGTGTGATCTTGAGCAAGTCACTTAACCCCAATTGCCCTACAAAAAGCAAAAAACAAACAAACAAACAAACAAAAAAACTACAATGGAAACATTTTGCATAGCTACACATGTACAACCTGTGCTAAACTGCTTATCTTCCCAGTGGGGGTAGGTGAGGAGGGAAGAAGGAAAAGAATCTGGAAATCAAAGTTTTAAAAACAAATTTTAAAAAATTGTTTTTTACATGCAACTGGGAAATAAGATATAAAGGCACTGGGGGATAGAGATTCATTTTGCCCTACTAGAAAGTTAGAGAGGGGTGGGGGAAGATATAAGAGAAAGAAGATTGGGGGAAGGGGTATTCAGTATGCTTTCTATCTTGGGGTGGGGATAGGGGAAAGATGGGGAGAAAATTTGAACTCAAAATCTTGTGGAAATGAATGTTGAAAACTAAAAATAAATTTTTAAAAAGAGTTATTGCAAGGCATCTACTAGTCACAGCAAGCACTGTCATTTTGATCTTTTTTGACTTCGATAAAATAGGCAAAATGAAAACAAAATTTAAACATACCTTTTGTGAAATTAACAGCATGTCTTCCACCAACATCAATTAACCAATCAATAAACATTTATTAAATGCTAAAAAAAAAAGCAAATAAAAAAAAAAAAAACCTGGACAGGATCTTTCAAGAAATCATCACAGAAGACTGCCCTGAGATCCTAGGACCAGAGGGTTAAATAATCATAAAAAAAAAAAAACACTAAAAAAATTAAAAACAAACAAACAAACAAAAAAAACCACTGATCACCTCCTAAAAGAGATCCCAAATTGAAAATGCCAAGTAATATTGAAGTAAAATTCCAGAATTTACCAGATCAAGGAGAAAATACTGCAAGCAATCAGAAACAATTAAATATTGTGGAACCACATTCAGGATCACACAGGGCCTTGCAACTTCTACATTAAAAGATAGGAAGGTGTGGAATATGATATTCCATAAGGCAAAGGAGCTTGGATTACAACCAAGGATCAACTACCCAGCAAACTGAGCACAATCTTTCAGAGATTTCAGAGAGGATATGGATATTCAATAAAATAGGGGACTTTCCAGACTATCCTGATAAAAAAACCAGATTTCAACAGAAAATTTAAACTTCACATACAAGACTCAATAGAGGGATAAAAAAGTAATAGGAAAAGAAAAGAAAAAAAGAAGTCTCATTGTATTAAAAAATGAGGAATGAATAGATTTAGGGATCTTAAGTCTTATGTTTGTAAAAACAAGTGGTAGCTAACCAACAAGCTAGGATAGCTTTATTTTAAGTCAAATAGAAAAATAGATTTTTCTCAGCAAAATAAAGACAGACAGGGAGAGACATAGGGATATTTAGTCAAATAAGTCTTTTTCCTAAAATCATGAGCAACATCTGCTTGGACTAGGTCTGCATAGATAAAAAAAAAATTAATCTACTAAGCTACCTAAAAAATGCACCAACTGCAAACTATTAATTATAAATTGTAATGAGTTGTTTACGCAAAGATGCTAGTTCACTATTTTTCCTGACAAATATCCTTGAATTTTATGAATTTTGACAAATCATATTTTATTCTTTTTCTTTCATCATCTTCTCTTCAAACTTTGTTCTTCTATATTGCATTCTTCTCATTTTATATTGTAGTGGTGTTTTGTTTTGTTTTGTTTTTTCAAATGCTTTATTAACTTCTGGTTTACATCATTCATTTTTGCAAGATTTTGAGTTACAAATTTTCTCCCCATTTTCTCCTACCCACCACCCCAAAATAGTGATCTCACTGGATATCCCCTCCTCTAATATGTTCTCTCCCATATCATCTCGCATACACCCTCCATCTTTCCAGTAGGGCATGGTGGATCTCTACACCCCAGTACCCATATATCTTATTTCCAGTTACATGTAAAATAATATTAATTATATATATATATATATATATATATATATATATATATATACACACACATACATACATATATATATGTGTGTGTGTGTGTGTGTGTGTGTGTATTTTAAACATTTGATTTTAAAATTTCAAATTCCAGATTCATTCCCTTCCTCCCTTGTCACCCACTCTTACTAGGAAGATAAGCAGTTCAATATAAGTTGTACATGTGTAGCTATGCAAAACATTTTCATAGAGGATATTTTGTAAAAGACTGACTATATTTCCCTCCCTCCTATCCCACCTCCAACTTGTTCTATTCTCTACCTTAATCTTGTCCCTTTTCAAAAGTGGATGCTTCCAACTTCCCTCCCCCCCCCAAGCTTGCCCTCCCTTCCATCATCCCCCCTCTCATCCCCTTCTCCCCTCTCTCCTGTAGGGTGAGATAACCTATTTAGTGTGTATGTCATTGCCTCCCTAAGCCAAATTCAATCAGAACAAGGTTGATACATTCCTTTTTGCCTTCCTGTTCTTCCCCTCCATTGTAACCATTTTCCCTTACCTCTTCTATATGAGATAGTTTACTCCATTCTCCCAAATTCCTCTCATTATATTCTCCTCTCATCTGTTAATTTCACCTTTTAAGTATCATCCCTTCCTATTAAATTGATTCTGTTCCCTCTATGTATACCTGTACACATATATATACACATTCACATATTTTCATATACCTATATACCCTTCTATATAGACATATATATGTATGTGTGTGTGTGTGTGTGTGTGTGTGTGTGTGTGTATACTTTATATTGCCTTCAACTATTCTCATACTGAGAAAAGTTTCATAAGTTACAATTATCTCTTTTCTATGTAGGGATGTAAATAGTTCAACTTTAATAAGTTCCTTATAATGTCATTTCCCTGTTTACCTTCTCATGCTTCTCTTGCTTCTTGTATCTGAATGTCAAATTTTCTATTCAACTCTGGTTTTTTCATCAAGAATACTTGAAAGCCCTCTGTTCCACTGAATGACAATATTTTCCCCTGAAAAATGATAGATTCTTTCAATCTCCATTTTACCCTCTGATTCTAAAACATCAGGGCAATTTTCCTTGAGAATTTCTGGAAGGATCATTTCTAGGTTCTTTTTTTTTATGATGGTTTTCAGGTAGTCCAATAATTTTTAAATTATCTCTCCTGGATCTATTTTCCAGGTCAGTGGTTTTCCCAATGAGATGTTTCACATTGCCTTCTATTTTTTCATTTGTTTGGATCTGTTTAATAGTATCTTGATTTCTCATAAAGTCACTAGCTTCTATTTGCTCCAACCTAATTCTAAAGGAATGATTCTCTTCAGTGAGATTTTGAGATCCTTTTTCCGTCTGGCAAATTTGGCTTTTTAAGGCATTCTTCTTCTCATTGCCTTTTTGAGCCTCTTTTGTCATCTTAGTTAGTCCATTTTTTTAAGGTCTTATTTTCTTCAGTCAGTCAGACTCTCATTTCATAATTTTCTTGCATCGTTCTCATTTCTCTTCCTAATTTTTCCTCCATTTCTCTTATTTGATTTTCAAAATGCTTTTTAAGTTCCTCTATGGCCTGTAACCAGCTTGTATTTTTCTTGGAAGCTTTTGGTGCAGGAGTTCTGACTTTGCTGTCTTCCTCCTATTCCATACTTTGACCCTTTTTGTCCCCAAAATAGGAGTGTAAAGTTGGATTGCTCTTCTTGGTTTCCTTCCTTTGCCTGCTCATATTGCCACTCAATTACTTAACATTTGGGCTTTTTGCCACAGTAGGACTCTGCTACAAGACAGGGGAGCTTTATTCCAAATGCTGGGGTTTACTCAGATGCTAAAGGTATTAGTTGGGTGCCCTCTCTGAAGCCTCCACATGCTCTGGCAAGCTGGTCACACACCCCAGGACCTCCACCTTACACTGCAATCCAGATCCAAACATTTTAAAGCAAGAGCGATTACCCTTCAAACTGGTTGCTTGGTTCCCCTACAATCTGCAGGCCAGGAGCTGAAGCTGTCACATGGTGGTGGCTGCATGGCCATGGTGCCTCAGTGGCTTATCCCTCCAGGGGATAAAGGCTGGACTACACTCCCAAACTACTAGATCCCAAAGTCCACACGGCACTGACCTCTCACTTCATCTTTGGCATCTAGGGGTTGCTAATCCTGGGAACCCTCACAGCTGCTGGTGATCTGAATTCCCTCCAGCTGGTGGCTGGTCAAGCCTGCTCTGGGGCTAAAACCTCGGGCTTGAGCAGAGCTAGGGTTGGATCCCAGAGTGATGCACTGGCTGCTTACTGCTGCTGGCCTGCCAGGCTGTCCTCAGTGGGAGGTTAGTTTCTCTGTGTAATTTTGTGGGTTCTGTAGCTCCAAAGTTTGTTCAGAGTCACCTTTTACATGAATTGGGGGAGGTGGAAGCCCCAAGGAAGTCCTGTTTCTACTCCGCCATCTTGACTCTGCCCCCTGGTGTTTTGTTTTGTTTTTCTAAATCTTACAAAACATTGGGAAAGTATTGCATGAAACTTCTCAACTCAAACTTGGAAATAACTCTTTACTAAACTGCCCAAGGGGAAAGAAGAATAGCTTTGTTTTCATATTACCATCTCACCAGGGAAAGTTCAGAAAGTAATAGCTAAAAATAAAAACAAGTGAGCTCTTATATTATTTACATTATTTTTCTTATGTGCTTCTGTATTTAAAACTTCAATTACTGAAAAAATTTAAATTCAATTACATTCAAATTTATAGTACATGTAATCAAACTAAATTTCAAACAAAAAGCTTTTTTAGAAATGATTATTTTTTTAAAAAAATCTTAATTTAAAACTAGACCATTGGTATAATGAATTTCTACTCACATAGCATTTCTAAACCATATGATTTTTAAGAATACACACCACTAGGTGCTGGGTGGCACAGTGAACAGAGCACTGGTACTGAAATCAGGAAGACGAGTCTCAGACATTTGACATACTTACTAGCTGTGTGACCTTGGGCAAGTCCTTAACCCCAAATTGCCTCACTCTTCCCCCTCCAAGAATATACACCATGAAATCTATTCTGGGGGATTATTTTTTTAAATTTCTCATGTGGGTATAATGGAAACTCTAGGACGTAAGTGATTTTAGTGGTAAGTGAAGAAAGTAGCTCTCTACCTGGTGTAATTTGAGGGGAAATAAAATCTACTTCTCCATTGTATCTCTTCTACTGACTTTCTGCAAAAGCTAGAATTCTCACTATTAGAGTCATTTTAAATAATTACAAAGCAATTGTATGGCACAGAAAGAATGTGATAACTGTACCTTCCTGCATTTGAAAACTATTGTTCTCTATGTTTGACAAATACATACATACATATATATAGTGTCCATGTCCATATCTATAGGAAGTTTGAATTTAAACTATAATTTAAATTGTGACCTCATAAAATAAATATGGATGACTTAAAAAACAGAACTATCTAGCATTAAGTAATGTGCATTTATAAGAATTTATATCTAGGTGTGTCCCTTATTGTGCCTCCTATATATTGTTCCCACAATGGCTGCTAAACTTGCCTACTCCTAGGCTTGGTTTGGCGTAGTCTATAAAAATAACATAATCAGGAGATTCTGTTTTGAATATACATATTGCCTCACTGGCACCCTCTATCTAATGAATTAATTAATCAATGGATAATGTACCCAATAAGGTAAATCCTGTGAGACTGACAAATACTCAAACTTCATTGGCTCTTCTAGGATTAAATATATACTATTGTGTTTGGTATTTCAAGTCCTTAACAATCTGGCCTATGCATACCTTTCCATACTTAGTGCACATTATTCCCATCATATACACTGAGATATACAGTAAACTCACTTTTTATTGTTTCTAATGAAATTGCATTCCAACTCCTGCCTCAAACCCTGCACTCTGAAGCTAGGAATCCCCCCATGTCCTTGCTCCTCACCTTTATGTCTCAGATTCAAAATTTTCTTCAAGATTCTACTAAAACCCAGCATTCTATCTTTTTCTTGATCATCCCAGATTCTAGATCCTTCACATCAAAATAACCCTCCAACTATTTTGCCTTTATTTTAAATATACAGGAGGGCAGTGTGTGTACATATTCCCTCCTCTAGCTGGAGTACAAGCTCTTTGAGGTTGAGGACTCTTTAATTTTATCTTTATATTCCCATTGCCAATCACAGTTTCTATTATATAGTAGATGCTTAGTAAATGTCTATTAAAACACATACACATACATACTGACAAATTAATACATATATATTGATTATATATCCAATATATCTACCTATACATGTATATATGCAATTTGTGTGTGATACATAATACATATGTGCATGCATACATTGGTGTATAACACAATTATGTAAACGTGTGTATATATGCATCTATGTATACACACATGTGTATATGCATAAACACATATACACACACATACTTTATGACCTTGGGAAAGAAATTTTACCTCTTAGTACCTGAATCCATACTCTAAGGATATATGCTGCAGAACAGTTTGGGATTTGCATTAGTAGAGGTTGACTCTTTCCTGACATAAAATTATAGAATTCCAGATCCTTTCTGTCTCTCATGATTCTGTCATTATATATCTAATATATACATATACATATGCATTAATATATGTAATCTACTTATATATGCATAGTATACACACACATAGCAGTATCAGAGAGCACAGTCCTTGGACCCTGGAATGTTAATACTTCCCCTGTATATTATCTTCTTTCTAAATGAAAGCTCCTTCTAGTTTTATTCTCTTTCTTTTGTGAAAGCATTAATACCTCACTTTAAGGTAATCCTGGAGTATATTTGGATATTTCCTTATTAATTACCAAAACTGCAACCCTTACTCCATTAATCAGTCAACTGAATCCCTACCTTAGTTTATTCATTTTGTTTATATATTTCCTTTTATAAACTGGTGAAACTTCTTTTTCTCATAAGCCTTTTGCTCATCTCTTTGTATGTTTCAAAATGTATGCTTAAATAAATATTAGTGGCCGTACAATTTATTAACAGGATAACAATAATACAATTTATCAGCAGGATAACAATAATACAAAGACATAAATTTTTTGAATGTTTTAACTGAGAGAAATGTCATAGCCATATTCACCTCTATTGCTTTTATTCCTGACTTCTCCCACCACTCAGCTTCTGTAGATAATTATGTTTATTTAATTCTCAATCTTCTTCAGTCATGACAGGAAAATTTTCTCTTTACAAATCAGTTAAAACTTCCCATCTTTACAGACTTTTCATATGTCAAAGTTAAAATTCATACTTCATCCACTCCTTTTATGACCAAAAATTTTGTAGTCCTCTTGATTCCATAGTAAAAGTTCTACTTGACCTCCTTAACTTTTCCCTTCTCTCTTCTTTACTCCAAATTTAGACCATCAAATCCAAATTGCCTCATGATAATCCACTTATTTACCAAAATAGTATCTCGCTGATCAAGAATTTTCCAATCTTAACTCTTGAAATCCTCTGAGCATTATTTACAATTCTCTTCCCATTGATTCTTTTCCTACCTGTGCTTCCAGGTTTTCCTCAAATACTTCTGGTAGATCTTGTTTCATCTCTTTTGATGGGATAAATTATTATCATTTCCCAAATTATGCTACTTCATAAAAAGTTCTTGAATAGTTTATCAACTTAAATCTCTGGTTCTCTCCAATTATCAGCTAAAATTCTACCTTCTGCAAGAAATCTTTCTTGGCCCTCCTTAATGTTAGTGCCTTCTCTCTAAGAGTAATTTGCATTTTCTTGTGTATATCTTCTTCGTGCATATTTGTGTATGTGTTGTCTCCCATTCTCCTTACCTTGCCACTGAAAACTAGATTGCAAACTTTGTAAAAAAGCAATTGCATTTTACCTTATTTTGTGTCCCAGAATTTATCACACTGCCTGGTAAGTGCTCCCATTAATTTTTGCAGATGTATACCTGTATCTCATGAATATCATATTCATTTATATCTCTAGCCCTCACGTCTCCAAAGTTATTAGAATATAGGATATCTCTACTAAGAAACTTTACCACCAAAAACTAATCAGTTGAAAGCACTGAGATTAAAATTTTTCTTTGCATACACTTTCCTTCCAAATTCATCCCTTCTAATAAAGCTTTGAAATGTCCTTACTTCCTTTTCAGTGTTAGAGTCTCCACTGTTTTCTGAGTTCCAGAATATTACCAGAATGAAATAATATTAAATGTATTTTCCCACATATTTGTCCTGTTTTTTTTTTATCAAATTCTGCCCAAGTTCCTTCAGTAGGTTTCTCAAAATTATAATGTTCTTTCAGATCAATCTTCATAATTTAAAGTCATGCATCAGCAATCTGTCTTTATAACGTGACTAATGTCTAATGTGAAACTATTTGTAGATTCTATACTTGATTGTATGCCACCATGGTGTGGGAAGAGGGGGGGAGGGAGGGGGAGAAAATTTGAAACTCAAGAATTGTGGAATTGAATCCTGTAAACTAAAAGTAAACAAACAAATTAATAAAAAAGACTAAAAAAATACTGTAAATATTTTTAAATTCTAAAAAAATTACATACCAGAGAATCATCTCTTTACTCTAAGCTGATTTAGGTACGCTATTATCGCAAAGTAAAGGCCATAGGTTTATTTAATATACATGAGGTCATACAAATCAATCCACAGAAACTTTGTTAATATACACTGAAAGTCTAAAGCTAGTACATCCAGATCCCCTTTCCAAAAAAAAAAAAAATCCCTTCATTTAATTTTCCCCCTAATTAACCACGTATGGTACTAAATAGGGTAAGTTACCCATCATTTGAAGATATTATAATACCTGCAATCACAATCGTGTAAGACAGATGATAGGACTTTAGTTTTGTACTGGTTCCAAAATTCCTTCTTTGAAGAATGGATCAAATTATTACTATCTTAAAATCATTTTTCAATTTAATTCCTTTAATCTAACTTTTGTATTTCTTTTCACATGTGTGGCTCCCATTAATCCCTATGGAATGTATACATACAGAAAAGCATAATCAAATCTAACTGAACTTTAATGTATCAAAGTTACATTCCATATAGGACTGACGTTTTCAGGCTGATATCTTTCAGTACCAATTTTATTTTTATGAGCACTGAATTAAGTTGCAAAGTTCTACTTTCATTGTTATATATTTAAAATTGCAGGCAGGGTGAATGGGAGAGATTTTAATTCACTGCTTAACTAAGAAGAGAAAAAGGACAAAAGGAAGGAATAATTGATTAAATTAATTAAGTAAAACTTCAAAAATAAGGAAAGAGGAGGCAAACTGGAATGGGAGAGGGGAGGAGGCCTTGAAATTAGAGTTGTAATATATATGTATTAAATATATTTAAATACAAATGAACTATTTAGTCCAATAGAATGAAAGAGTGACAGAATGGATAAGACAAAATACAAAGAAATACATCTAAGAAGCAAAATGACAGACTAAAACAAAGCTTACTATACATCAATTGACTACTACTTGCAATCATTATATCAAACAATACCAAATTAAAAATATACACTATCAATAGGAATAAAAAGGAAGACTATGTCATGTTGAAAGAAACCACATATAATGAATCAATATCAATAATAAACATATTTGTACCAAATAGTATAGCAGTTAAATCATAAAGGAAAATTTCACTGAATAGCAAAAATATATAGGTGGTGATATTGTAATTATAAGAGGCATTAATATTTCTCTCTTAATTTTGGACAAATTTAATACAAAAATTAACAAAAAGAAAAAATATAACACTGAACAAAGTTTTGGAGAATATAAGGCTAAAAGATTTATAAAAACTTTGTGCACGGGATCACTTAAGAATATACAGTTACATACTCAATACAACATTGCTTTTAAGATACAGAAAAACTGCAAATTATTAATAGAAACACTAAACATGCTTTATAGATCACCATGCAAAAAATAGTGATCAATTGGGGGAACATATGCAAAAGACAGACCTAAGTGGAGACTGTTGTAAAGTCCTGAAGAATGTAAGGATCAAAGAAAAAAATGAGAAACAACTACATGAAGAACAACACTAATGACAAAATAGCAAACTAAAATGTTTAAGATGAAGCTAAAGCAGTCTTCAGAGGAAAAAATATATTCTCAAGAGAATTCATTAACAAAATAGAAAAAGAAGAGCTTGATGTACTGAATAAACAATTTTAAAATGAGGAAGTATGTTATTAAGCTAACCTAAAAAAAAAAAACAGTAACAATATTTTCAAAATCTTGAAAACCAGATGAGAAAGAGATATATTGGAAAGGAGAAATACAAGAAAACTGATAAAAATGAAAAGCAATTTTAAAAATCTAACAACATTGATAATAAACAAAAATCACAGTTATTAAAAATATATCAATAACAATGTGTTAATTATAATTAATATACTTAAAACTACAAAATTATGCTAAATAAGACTAATGTTAATAACCGAAGCTTGATTAGTTTTAATGAAAAATTTCATTGTATGTGTTCTTATTTTTCATGTTTTATACAAGGTATATATTTATATACACGTAAATATATGCTTATATATTGTATATAAAATATTCAATTCTATCGAGTTAAATTTTCAAGTTAAAAAATAAATCAAATATACAGAAGCCTTAAGTGATCTCTATGTAAGATGATATTGGTATCAGTCACCTTCTCTTTGCAACCATTTCCATACTGTACTCAGCATCTAGAAACTAGTATAATAATTGGCTAGTGTTTTTACTATTTACTGTCATCTACCCTCCTACCCTTGAATTCATCTGTTGTTTTAACATTATGCAAACTCAGCAGTATATTTCATATCATTTAAAAAGCAATACTTCATCCTCTTTAGAGCCCTAAGCCATATTGGAGAACTGGTTTCACTTAAAAATTGGTATCAGGACATTAATACTATTAGCTAATCAAAGATGGTAATGATAGACTAAAATCTCCAAGGATATCAATAGCATCACTCTGATTGGGCCTACATCTTAAAATATATCTCTTGCCCTTGGGAAGCATGCTGGTTTTAATTAATTTAGTGTGGAAATTTTTACACCCATATGAGAATGCTTCCTTGGTCCTTCCTGTACTTTGGATATGAAAAGTGACATCCATATAATAAAGCAAAACAAGGAGTATTTGCTCCTTATCATGAATATTAATAGCTAAAATAAGGTTTTCAAGATTGGGTCAGCATATTTTCTAAAAGTATAGCTTTGCTAGTATAAATATTTTAAAAACTAAGGCAATCCCTAATCACACACATCAATTTTTGTGATACCCACTAATCTTTAGATGTATTTATTTTATTCCAATAGACAGTATAACTGGTAATTCTAAAGATTTTTTTAAGAATTGCTGATAATATTTTATCAGATGTCTTGAAAAACTTTACAAGGTATTTAAATATCTTATAACATATTTTATTCTGACTGCTCTATGTAAAATATTTCTTTAAAAAATGTCTGGTCTATTTTCAAACTCCTGAAAGCAACCATCTTGGCAGTCTGAACAAAAAAATTAAAAAAAGATGTACAACCTTAACAGATGTTGACTGAGAACATAGTTCCCTCATCATTTTGTCAGTGGGAGATTACCTTTAAATCCAACCTGACCACCTTCTATTAGCCTTATCAGCAGCAAAATTTCAGTCTTTCAGGGTAGCCCTCTGTTTAACATTGTCAGCACTTTCTAAGCTTTGTCTTCATTATATTCTTGCTGTCAGCAGCTTCCAACAATGAAGCCTATTAGCTTCTCTGAGCTGTTGAATATTCTGTCTTTTCTGTTACTTATACATATAGATATATCCATATGTCTACATATATATTTTATCTTTATAGAGATGTTTCATGATGTCTTGGAAATGATCAGGATGCAAAATCTACCTTTTCCAGAAATACAACCTGTAACATCTACTTAAGATATTGAAAGATACTTTATGAACAAACCAAAACTTAATTTTAAACAATCTAACATCTATCCAAAACTCCAATAAACAGCCAGCATTTTTTAGATCTTCAAGAAAAGGTGAAATTTTAGGTGAAGTAAAAGAGATAAAATCTCTTTATTAAAATTTGAAGTGTGGATTTATGGCCTAAAATTTACCTTAAAGAATGTTTTAAAGAAATTTTCCTTCACTTCAGGGGAAAAAAGGCAAGATTTCTGTTCATTTAAAAATCATATCTTAAGATTTCTAGGATAGTTACAAAGATTTTGAAGACTTTTAAATATTAAAAATAAATATCTCAGGAAAATCATAGTTTCTTCCTTAAAAGATGTTCTGTTTTGGGGAGGTATTTTTTTGTTTCTTTAATTTAAGCTCTAATGGCAGGGATCGTATCTTGTTATCTTCCCCAGTACCTAGTACAATATATTGTAATTAATAAATGTTTAACATCATCTCTTGAAAAACTCCAGCATTCTATGCTACTCCTGAAAGATTGATGAATAGTGTTGCACTGCAAAGAATAAATCATTCAGCAAACATTTATTATGCCAGGCATTGTGCTAAGCAATAGGGATGCAAACATGAAAAAAAGGTCTCCCTGACAAAGGGTTTATATTCTATAGGTAGAAATAACAGGTACACACACAAGTAGGTTAAAAACATGTTTTTTTTTTTCAAATGCAAGGTAATTTGGGAGGGGGTAGGATATAAGCAGCTGGGAACATCAGGAAAAGCCTCCTTTAGGAGGCCTAAGATCTGAAGTAAGCTAGGGATCCTGAGGTGAGCTTTCTAGACATGGGATGGGTTCCAACCTAGACAAAAACATAGAGAAAGGAGGGAGAATTCCATAAGTAAGAAAAGCAAATAGTCCAGTTACACTGGTAATACTATAACCTCTACCAGGTGCTTGCTGATGCTTGCCAACTCTTCTATTCTGCCTTAATGGATTGCTTCTCTCACTCCCCATAGTAACTATTCTGAACCATTTTTCCTGCTTCTCTCTGAAACAACTATGCCCTACTGAACCAAAAGTTAGAATACATGACCCAAACTCTTTATCAGAAACTAAACGTCTTCTACTTTCCTCAATATCATGATCATACCCCTATTTTCCAAGAATGGAAGAAAAATCAGTGTCACAGAGAAAAGACATCATTGTCATTCAGTCCTTTTAGACTTTTCATTACCTCATTTGTGTTTTTCTTTTTTGGAAATTTATTTTGTTTTCAATTTACAGAACAATTATATTCATAACACAGTACAAAAAAAGATGATTGCATATGAAACTGCACATCTACCATGTACAACCCGCTATTTTCTCCAATTATACAACAAAGTTAACATGTAAATTTCTTTTTTTCCTTTTTTCTTCTCCCTTGCCCTAGAGATGACTACCATTAGACCAGGCATACACACATGTGAGTACAAATATATACACATATATATGCACACATATATACATATGCATATAACATATATTATATGCACATATATGTAAAATTATCTTATATATACTTTTATTTATCAATTCTTTCTCTGGATGTACATACAGTTTTAATATGTCCTTTAATTTTAATTTGTGTATTTATAATAGTCAAAATGACTTAGTGACTCAAAGTCATTCTTTAAACAATATTGCTGTTACTATAGACAATATTCTCTGGAATCTGCTCACTTCACTCTTCATCATTTTGGGGATTCTTGTCAAAGATACTAGAGTGGTTTGCCATTTCCATCTCATACTCATTTTACAGGTGAGGGAACTGAGTCAAACAGGATTAAGTGATTTGCCCAGAGTCACAGTTAGTTAAGTGTCTGCAGCCAGATTTGAACTTAGGAAGAGGAGTCATCCTGATTCCAAGCCCAGCACTCTATCTATTGCAGCACTTAACTGTCCAACTTTACATTTGATTATGCTTTAAAAGATGTTAAAAAAAAGTCAGGGGTTGCCAGGTGTGATGATACACACCTGTAATCCCTGCTATTAGAGGGGCTGAGGATCGTGGATTCCTTGAGTGCAGGAGTTCCTTGACTCCAGGTACGGTGCTCTATCTACTGTACCACCTACCTGCCCCTGAGAAATCACGACATTTCACTCAGTACTAATCCTTGCTCATTGCTATGTCAGGGTAACATGTGGCCCTGAGGATCAGAATAACTATTTATGGAGAGTATCATCAAAAAGCTCATTACGAAATGATGCAATTATTTGGCCATATCCATTCATGACTAATTCCTACTATGATGCAGGAGTGCCTTGATGATTATCCACACGGTGTATACTCATATTAATGAAATCACAGGTCATGAACACATTCAATAACAAAATTCATTTTCATATACTATTTTATGATTTATAATGTGCTTTCTTCACAGTGTTTTTATAATTTAAAGAGTATTATAGTGTATATTTAAATAAACCTACATGAACTGAAAAGTACTTCTTAAAATATCAGAGAGTAAAACTGGTAAGAAAAGTAAACAATCAAACCAGTAATACTCAGTTGACTCCCAAGCTTCTCCTTCATTCATTATAAAAGTCATGAAAACTTGATTTCATCGGTAAACTTGAAAACCATTGGCATTCTCAATTGGTCACCAAACCTTAAAATATTCTGGAACTTTCAATTTGTCTACAGCTGCTACTTTTCTCTAGTTACCAATAACTGGGCATAGCTTTGGAATGAGGTTTCAAGACTCCTGAGTCTCTGGATGTCTTTGCATATGGCCTTAAAAACAAAGCAAACAAAACACTTGGTTGCTAATTTATTTTTACTACCTTATTTTCAGTTTCTCCATGTGAATAAACCTTTCCACTTGTTTGACTACCTTTCTCTTGTAACTGAGAAAGAAATTAAGGATGTTCATGCCTAATAATTTATGAACCAATAACAGTCATTACTTGATCATAAACTATGGGGAAAATATTTAGATAAAAAAGATGCAAATCTGGTGGTCTAACAAATAATTGAAACCTGCATACATTGTCTATCAGTAATTCCATGATGCAATTATCAGAGTCCTATGATTCCCTTGTCTCCAAAATGTCTTTACCATTTGGAGTACTGAGACCTACAAATAAGGATAATTAGCTTTTACACAGCATTTATAAGTTTACAAAGTGCTTTGATCTTCACAACTACACTGTGAGGAAGGTGATTTTATTATTCCATTTTGCAGTTGAGGTTCAGGGAAGTTAAAATATTTATCCAGTCACAATGTTAACAAGGGTGTGAGGTAGGGTTTGAACTGACTCCCCATGTAGGAGTCTTCATTATAACATGCAGCCTTTTGGAAAACAGTACCACTAAAGATTTATTTCCTCCTCTTCAGTGCAGCCACCACCAAAAGTACAAAATAATTTTCTCAAACAGTGAACAGCACACAGTAAGGGCTATGGAAATGTTAGTTATTGTTGTTATTATATAGCAAAATTCGGTCATGTCATTGTCTTGCACAAAAAATTTCAGTGACTCTCCATTGCCTCTAGGATAAAATACAAACTCCTAAGACTACCTTTTAAAGCTCATAATAATCTGGCTCCAGTTTACTCTTTCAGGCGTATCCAGCCTTCACACACACTAAGAAATTGCCAACTTGGACTGCTTGAATTTAGCATTCCAGCCTCTGTCTTGATACCTTTGGAAAGACTAGAATGTTTTCTCTTCATCTTTCCCTCTTAGAATCAATGCCTGACTTACTTCAAGGGTCATGGTCACCCCCTGTGGAAAGCCATTTTCATACCCTCACTTCACTGTGTCTCTTAAAATTATGTTTTATTACACTGTATAGTTTATATTTACTTAACTGTGTAGATACCACATCCCCAACAGAACATAAACTTCATGAGGGTAAAGACTATCAACTGCCTTTGCACCTATTTAGTGGGCTGCACACAGTAGGCACTTAATAAATGTTGCAGTGAAGGTAGAATACATTAAATGATAAGGCATGGTATCAGTCTTTCAGGTCATTTTCCAGGGACAACAGTAATAAGTAGTAATAAGAGATGAAAGAAAAGAAAAGGAAAAAAAAAGCATAGCAGGGAGAAGAGGGAAACAGCAAAAGTAAACCTCGATTATATCACAGTTTTACACAACAGTCTAGTGAACAGAACAAGGTGGTCACCACAACCTGGCAGCCCACAGAGTTCATAGGGCAATTTTGTGGCTTCATGTTTTATTTTGTTTTTAATCCCTTACATTTACAAGACCTCTGTTTAAAATATTTTAGAGGAAAACAAAGAACTAATATTTGAAGTATCAAAGCAAAATATCTAGAGAATTTTTCACATGGAATACCAGAAGTTTAAATCCCTACAGAAATACGCATTTTTCCTCTTTTGCACTTTTGTGGTCATGCATGCTACTGCCTTTTTCTTCCAAAAACAAAATATTATGAAGTCATTTAAATGACATTCTATATTCATTAGCCTCCAATAGAAAACCTTGTTCATAGTGCGCTCTCAAGAAACACTTGCAAAAGTATACATATATATACAAAATATATACTATATATTGTATATATGTATATTATCCATATAACTATATAGACATATTGTATCCTCTTTTAGAAAGGAAATTTTACTTATATCAAATATACATCAAACATACATCAAATTATGGAGTTGAAAACTCTTTTCTAATATTAAAAAATTAATTCCAGATAGATTTAAATTATGGTTACATCTTAGCCCAAAACTGAGTATTTTAATATGTTTTACTAAAATATAACTATAACTCAAGACTATTATCATACATCACATGAAAGCCAGAAAAAATTCTCTCTAAATTTGGTAAGAGTTGTCATAAGGGGCACATGTCAACACACACACATACATATATATATACACACATATATATAACATATGTGTACATATACATGTATACACATGCATTATGTTTAGTATATATGTGTATACATAAATAAAATGTTGAATTTCAGTGAACTTCATCAAATATACTTCTGAATAGAAATAGAGACTATGCTAAAGGATACTGAACTGGGCCCCTAGGTGTCCATTCCTGAACAACTGATATTAGTAACTGAGATACTCTACACAGGTCATTGAATTGGATGACAAGTTTATAAAATATACTTTTAATCAATTACAGTTTACCTGCTGCTGCTTACCTTAAGCAAAATTAACCCCTCCCAAAACTTAGGAAGGCATAACCCCCGCCACCAACCCCAAAAATTCTTTAAGAGACACGATGGAATTAATCTCATACCTTCGGACTTTCAAGGTCTATTTCTTCTCAATCATTTATTTTATGAAGAATTTTAGGATTGTTATCCACAGACACGACCTATCTCCTCTTAGAAACCAAGTAAATTAGCTACTTATTTAACTTTCAGCTATTCCAGAACTTTGCATTTGCCTCCCAATGCTTACCCTTATTTTTGATTTGGGTCATCAGTTTTTGTCAGCAGTTCTGGCTACCATCTGTTCATAACTGACAGTCTAATCTGCCTGACCACTTTGTTTCTCTCATTGTCAAGTACATTAGGCTGGGAATCAGGGCTGAGTACCCTTGAGAAATCCTCCCTTTGCAAAAGTTCAACTCTACTTGTCTGTCTAGACTATCAGGCTGCTTTCTCTTTCTCTACCACTGACAAGCCCTTTTTATCATCTTTTTCTCTAGGGAGCTGGTCAATGAATTTTGTTAGGTCAGCCTTTAAAATTTGCCCAGGTAAAGAGCCACAATGAGTGGCAGTACTCATATTACCTAAATTAAAACACTTTTAAAATTGCAATGGAAATTTTGTGCCAAAATTATCTGTGTTTTGGGGGAAGAATTGATTTGACAAATTAATATGTTAGATCTGTTATAGTATCAATCAGACATTTAAAGTGGCTAATAAAGCCCAAACTTCAGCTCCCAGTGCAATCAGGACAGTCTGAATTAATACTAAATAGCACAACCAATATTAGCCATCACTGACATTAACTGCATTAACCACTCATAATGCTAATGCTGCCTTAAAAATTGAAGGACACTTTAACTTATGAAAAAAAGATGACTATAGAAGTTTAATAATTCATATCTGGGGATTATAAATTGATTTTCTTAACATCTGGCAGTCTAGCATACTCTAAAGTATAATATTACAGAATTATCCATCAATTTAAAGTTCTGGCATCTCTCCATTAGAAGTCAATATTAGATTAAAAACCATCAAAGAAGGTTGTTTTTTTTTTTTAATAACACTACATTTAACTGGGATCATTTCTTTCCTGCTGAGTCATGAATTAAGATTTCTTGACCTTCATTTAAAGTTTGGGATTATGTACTGGGGCAATTATTCAGCATATAAATGGATGAGCTTTGCTTTCAAAATATGAATGGTGCAAGGGAAGATAGGGAAATACTCATCCAAGATCTCCCAACATTACCTTCCAAACAACTTTATAATAATGCCTCAAATCTAATTCTGGAATGACAAAGATAACAAAAGGTTAGAGTGAGACATTCTTCCAGCACAAGAAACATAGGAGATTGGAAAGAGAGATCTATGGCATGGGGGAAGAAGCTGGCTCAGAGCCCATGTGGATGAAATATCAATGGTGGCAGAACTAGCAGCAGTTTCTGGAACTATCAAGACAAAGATGGTAAGAGGACACAGTGACTGATCAGAAAGATTGTAGGAACTAATACTGGAAACAGCACCAGACACTGTTTGGTAATTCCATTGCTTATATCCAATTCCAGGTCTTAGTTGAAGGGCAGAGAGAAATACTCTCAGTCAAGAAGGAATGGAAACCATGAGGGGCAGTAACACTTCTGGCCCCAAGGGATCAGGAACCCTATATAATAGTATCATTTCCAGTCCTAAAGGAAGAGGTGCCCTGAGGAGCAGTATTAATTGTAATTGCAAGGAATTAGGGGCTCTGGCTGTTTAAGGATTAAAATACAGACCAACAGAGGAGTGACCATATGACTCCCAAGATCACATTACTTTGAAAACACCAAAAATTTCCAAACCCTCAGAACCAGTTCTGAAAATAGCAATGTAGAAAAGTATGAAGCTTGAGACAGAGCCCCTCCCCCCACTTTCCAACACTGGGAAGAGAACCCAACATTAATATAAAGTTCCAAATGAAGAAAATGATCAAACAACAACAAAATGACCATAAAAAGATACTGTGGTGCCAGGTAAAAACAAGACACAAATTGAGAAACTCAGACATAACATAATATAGTCAAAACAGCTGAAAGCAAAATCTCCAAAGGCATAAAAAAATGAATGGGACACAAGCCCAGCAAGAATTCCTAGAAGACATTTTTTTTAAAAATACTTTAAAATAAAGTAAGAAGGCTAAAGGAAAAAAATTAGGTAAAGAAATGAAAGCAAAGGAAGAAAATTTATGAAAAGACTATTAACAGCTTGATAAAAGAAGCACAAAAAAAATACTGAAAAACACCTTAAAAACAGAATTGGTCTAATGGCAAAAGGAATAACAAAAATTCACTGATTAAAATAATTCCATAAAAATTAGAATTGGGAAAGTGGAAACTAATACCTCCATGAGACACCAAAGTCAAAAGAATAAAAGAGAAAAAAATGTGAAATATCTCACTGGAAAAACTACTGATATGAAACAGAGCAAGAGGAGATAATTTAAGAATTATTGGACTATCTGAAAACCATGATAAAAAAAGGACCTACACATAACATTTTAAGAAATTATCAAGAAAACTGCCCTGATATCCTAGAAGCAGAGGATAAAATAGAAATTTAAAGAAGTCACTGATCCCTATGTAAAAGAGATGCAAAAATTAAAAAAAAAAAACTCGCAAAATATTTATAGTCAAATTCCAGAGTTCCCAGGTCAAAGAGAAAATACTTCAAGGAACAAGAAAGAAACCATTCAAATATCATGGCGGCATAGTCAGGGTTGCACAAGATTTAGCAGCTACCATACTGAAGGATCAGAGTGCTTGAAATATGATATTACAGAAGGCAAAAGAGCTGGGATTACAACCAAGAATAACCTACTCATCAAAACTGAATATTATTCTTCAGGGGAAAAAATGGATATTTAAATAGAAAACTTTCAAGCTTTCCTGATAAAAAGACAAGAATTCAACAGAAAATCTGACTTTTCAACAAAGACCAAAGAGAAACATAAAAAAGATAAACATCAAAGATAAATCATAAGGAACCCAATAAGGCTTTTGGGGTAAGAGCTCAACATTTGACAAAAAAAATCTGGAAAAACTGGAAAGCAATAGGCATCGACAAACATCTCATGCATGTCATATACCAAAATAAGGCCAAAATGGATAAGTGATCTAGACATACCATAAATAAATTAGGGGAGCATGGAAAAAATGTACCTATCAGAACTCTGGATAATGAAAGCGTTTATGTCAAACAAGAGATAAAGGAGATCAGAGGAAGTAAAATCCATAATTTTGATTACATGGAATGAAAAATACTTTTCCACAAATAAAGCCAATGCAGTCAAAATTACAAGGAAATCAGGGAACTGAGAAAATAATTTTTCCAGCAAGTTTATCTGCAAAAGACCTCATTTTCAAATAGGAAACTGAGCCAAATTTATAAAATCTATAAAAATAGATATATAAAAATAAGAACCAATTCTTCTGTTGATAAATGATCAAATGACATGAACAGGCAATTTTTTGAAAGAAAAATCAAAGTTATCAATAGTCATATGAAAAAAATGCTCTAAATCATTGTCGATTAGAGAAATGTTAAGTAAAACAACTCTGAGATACCATTTTACACTTATGTTGGCTAGCATAACACAAAAGGAAAATGATGAATGCTAGAGGTGATGTGGAAACAATTGGGATACTGTTGGTATAGTTGTGAGCTAGTCCAACTATTCTGGAGAACAATTTAAACCTATGCCAAAAGGGATATATAATGGTGCATACTCTTTGACCCAGCGATATCATTACTAGGTCTGTATCCCAAAGAGATCATAGAAAAGGGAAAAGGCCCTATTTATGGCAGCTCTTTTTAATTGGGGAATGGCTGAATAAGTTGTGATATGTGATTGTGGCAGAATACTATTGTCCTATAAGATGTGACAAACGGTATGATTTCAGAAAAAAGCTGGCAAGTTTTATATGAAACTTATGCAAAGTGAAGTGAGAAAAACCAAGAAAACATTGAACACAGTAACAGCAATATTGTAAGAATGATCAGCTGGGAAAGGCTTAACTACTCTGATCAAGACAAGGATCAAAGACAATTCCAAAGGACCTAAGATGAAAAATGTTACATAGCTCCATAGAAAGAAGTAATGAACTCTGAATGCAGATTGAAGCATACTTTTTAAACTTTATTTTTGTTGTTTTATTTTGTTTGTGTTTAATATGAAAAATATTTTGCTGGATATCATGTATAATCAAAATCAAATTGCTTGTTTTTTCAAGAACAGGTAAGCAGCTATAGGGAGGAAGTTGGAACTCAATTTTTTTAAATTACTGTTGAATTTTTTTAACAAGTAATAGGGAAATATTTAGCAAAATAAATAAAAATAAATTTTACAAACCATTAAATGTTGTGATGCCAGAAATGTGTTCTTCTAGATAATTGAAGCTTTTAGCTCAGTCATATTGGGTTTCACTCAACAGCAGAGTAGGTGCTGCCTAGAACCCTTTTCCACACAATCTGAAGGTAGAAAATGACCTTTGTATCTGAACTAATACTATGGATTTTATGCGCATAAGGTATGCACCATAATTTAAACCCAAAACAACAGAAGGTACCTCCCAGGGGTTAGGGGGAAGAGAACAGAAAGCACAGGAAAACAGCAAAAATCTACTTCTGAGAAGACTAAAATACAAAGAGAGTAGTTACGGTCAGAGAAGACTTTACTTCAAAGTTACATATATTAATTAATTGTTTTTGTGGACTAGGTGTTAATCTGTGTTATATTTGCACAGTATGAAGTACTACATGGGCTAGTTTGGCTTCTAAATTTAGCATCAAGGAACAAAGCCCCATTTAATCTAACCTACTGACAGCTCTACTTAGGATTACCATGAAATGATCAGTAAAAGATCTTGGGTATTACAATGATAGTCATAGTAACTGCACCCACAAAACCCCAAAGTTTAACCATGTAAGAATAAAAGCAAAACCTGGGGTGGTTTATAGAGAAAAGGAGGATCTGCCTGAACCCATTCCCTTGGACTTAACAGACATTAGCAATAGATGCAACAGTACTTTGTGATTCTGGGGAACCCAAGGCCCTGGTGCTAGTAATATTCACCAGGTGTAACTCAGTTAAGTATATAGGGATAGAGCACTATGGCCTTGATGACAACAATGGCATTTGAAAATGTTGGAAATAATGATTACTCACTTAAGATGCAAGGGGGAAAGCTCAGATTTTTTTTCTCTTTCCTCACATTCTTTATTTCATCCATTGACTACTAACATCAGCAACTCTCCATTAACCATAGGGACTGTTTCTGCCAGTCAGTCAGATACTAGTCCTTATATTAAAAACATTTCAGTGGGTAATAAGCAGGACTAGCCTTAGATAGCATTGTCAAGTAGGTGAAGTTTGTCTTCCCCTAGTAATCTACCCTTGATTAATTAATGCTCTCAAACTTTTCCACTCATTTCTCCTATCAAGTTTTGAAAGGTGAAGTTAAAAAATTACTGGAAGTTGATTCGGAAGACTTAATATTTAATTAAGTACCCACTCTGTTACTTTCTACCTAGGTGAATTTAGGCAAATCCCATCAACTCTCACAGCCTCTTTTTCCTCATCCATAAAATGAGGGATTTGGCCTAGATGTTCTCAAAATTCCATTCTGGTTGTAAATTTCATTAACTGCTCATATATTTCATTCATGCTAAGGTGTAAATGGTTGGTGACTTTAATTGCTATTCCTCTCAGGGATATTTACACTTAAAAGGCATAAAATCTTTGAAGGAAAGGGCTAAAACTCTAATTGTGGAATAAGAGAAACCAGCTAGTGTTGGAGAAAATATTGTAGGTTTAGAAACTTTCCCTGAAAACCTAGTATCTATGCTTCTTGGCACAAAGTCGGGCATATAGGTCTTGTCACTGGTTGTTTATTGCCTTAACTTTATGAAGCAATGCCATCAAGAAAGATTACAGTTTTAGAGCTGGAAAGGGACTTGTAAGCCACTGAATTCAAGGCCTTCATTTTACACATGAGGAAACTGAGGCTCAGACAGATTAAATGAATTACACAGGGTCAAATAGTCAGTGTATGTTTGAGGCAGGTTTTGTACCTGGGGGCTTTTTGACTCCAAGTCCAGCACTATTTATTCCTCAAAGAACTGCCCTAAATTCAAAGAACTAATAGTATAAGAATCCCCACCATCAATTACCCTTATCTATCAATATAATAATAAATTCAACCCTAAGCCTTCTCTTCTCTAAGATGAAGAAAATGTTTTAGGATGAATTTCTGATGATCAGTTCTACTACTGGCTGTAAAAGCAAATATAGTATCCTGTACTGAAATTTAGCTTGTCAAGTAATGAGAAGAATCAATCAATGTAGTAGTGGCCATCATTATGAGCATAATTCAGCCAGTTTGACCTTTGTTTCTTCTTCCACTTCAACCAGGTTACTGTCAGGTATATGGAGCTGTCTTGTCCATAAGAATATAAATTAGTCAGGGTGGCTAGGTGGCTCAGTGAGTAGAGCGCCGGCCCTGGAGTCAGAAGGACCTGGGTTCAGATCCGACCTCAGACACTTAACACACGCAAATAAAAAAAAACTAGCCGTGTGACCTTGGGCAAGTTACTTAACTCCAGTTGCCCTCCAAAAAGGAAAAAAAAGAATATAAGTCAGTCATGAGCCTCCTGTAGTGTAGAGTTATTTGAATATAGAGTATTAGCAAGAAATCAGAGGATAAACGGTATTAAACATTTGCCTGAAATGTCCCTTTTATCAAAAGCAGCTGGGGCCATATTCCAATCTTATGTGTACAGACAGCTAAATAACAGCTGTCAAACTCCCTAGCATTGTACATAGAAAGAAATATAGTAATTGTAACATAATACTGACTTAAAATATTACATCCCAGTAGGCATTGTCCTTGTTCTCTCTTAAAATACATTGTATTATAAAAGCCTTTACCAGACTTCTAACCCCTGCTACAAAAATCAATTGGTAAGGAAAGCATCATCTGGAAGGACTATTAAGCAAGTGATTTTTCTTTAACTTTCAAATGCTACAGAAATTTTTTACATTCCCAGGACTGCCTGAATTAGGTATTTCTAGGCCAGTGTCCTCCAAAATGAAGTCAAGATAGCATTTTTATTATGGTTCTTTATATTTTTTGCTGCAGCATTTGGATTTCTATTAAAGCTTTTTGTACCTATTAAATAGTTGTGACTAGAAATAAAAAACAGAAGCATTTAATAACAAAGTTCCAGTAATTTCCAATTACAAAAGAGGAACTATAAATTTAACATTTTCCTGAAAATAGATAATAAAAATGAATATGAAGGATGATATAAAACATATATGCATAAATGCATAAAAACAAAGATGAAAAGATTTATGCAATACATGTGTAAATGAATTTTGACTCTTCTAACAACCAGGTCATTTGTATGTTTAAGATGGGTACCATTTACATTTTTTTAATCTTTGTGTTGCTCAGATACATATGCCTTATAAATAAATTATTGGTAGCTAGGTACACAGTGGATAGAGCTTAAGGCTGGGAGTCAAGAAGACCAGAGTTCAAATATGTCCTCAGACACTAGCTGAACCCTTAACCTCTATTTGTCTCAGTTTCCTCATCTGTGAGATGGGGATAATAATAGCACTTATTTCTCAGGGTTTTTGTATCTTGAAATGAGATAACAATTGCAAAACAGTTAACACAGTGCCCGGCATATAATAAGCATTATATATGTCAGCTATTATTATTATAATTAAGAAATGAATGAACCATAGAGCTAGAAAAGACCTTTTAATAGCAATAATATATCACATATTAATAGCACTTTATCATTTATAAAGCACTTTGACTTGACTTGTAGATGGATGGAGTAGTGCAAATATTTATAGGTAAGAAAAAAGGGGCTTAAAAGTTCTATTTCTGGTAACCTAAAATTTTTCTAGGAAGGTCCTGAGCTGAGATGTTGAAGATCAACCTCCTAATTCTATGTTTACATTATCTTTTACTAAGTTCAGAAGATGTTCTGAAGACAAGTGAGTATCTGAACTTTTCCAGGACAAATAATGTTTCTCTTGAAGATCTTGCCATAGTGCAGATTCTATGACTTCCTCATCAAGAGCACTGTAATGTTTTGTCAACCCTGGAGTGAGGACATTCTTCTTAATGTCTAAACTGTCTCTTATTTTAAAAGAATTGCACTTATTCTTTTTTTGTTTCTCCATGAAAATGAATAACTGATCACCTCTGTCATTTGAAAGACAAAAAAAATTTATGTACTTTCACGTACTCTATATGCAAATTCCATTTTATCTTTCCTCTAGGCCAGAAGTCAGCAGTTTAAATTAAAGTATGGTCTGGGGACGTCTGGGCAGCTAGGTGGTACAGTGGATAGACTGCTGGGCCTGAAATCAGAAAGACTCATATTCCCGAATTCAAATCCTTCCTCAGACACTTGCTATCTGTGTGATCCTAAGCAAGTCACTTAACTTTGTTTGCCTCAATTTCCTCAACAGTAAAATGAAATGGAGAAGGAAATGGCAAACCATCCCGGTATCTTTCGCCAAGAAAATTCCCAAAAAGTATCATGAAGAGTCAGATACAACTGGAGACTTTCCAAATCTCTTTTGGGGGCTCTACTATATCAAAATTACTTTCATGATAACAGTGTTTTAATTTAAATATGGTAAATATCCATCGACATAACCAACATAAATAGAAACTCTTTGAGGGGTGCTCAATAAATTTTAAAAATTTTTGAATAAGTAAAGGAGTTCTGAGCCCAAAAGCTTAAGAACTGCCATTCTAGGTTATCGATTCCTTTTGCCTCTCCTCATAGGATCAGTCATTATTTTTTTAAATCTCTGAATTCTCTGCAATTTCCCGAGATTTTTTTTGCAAACACTGAATTAAGCTACTATAATACTTCAATAAATGTCAGATAGAATGAGCATTACTTTCTAGGTTTGGTATATCACATACTTTAGAATGTATTATGTATTACATTAACTATGATATTGACTTTCTCACATCATTTACATTTCTGACTTTATCAAATAGCTGACCATAAGCTTCGGGCTTTCTCTGCTATACTTACATACTGTCTTTATGCATTCTATAGTTGTAGTTTTCATCTGTTGGTCCCTAAATATACTATTGTAAAATTGCCTCTAGTGAAATTCATCTTGTTTTAGTAGAAGTACTTTTCCAATTTGTCCCAGGTTATTTTAAATTGTATTAGTTTTTCCCAGAATAGTAGCAACTACAAGTAATTTATTATTTGAAAGTCTGATTGCCATGTTCTCAGTTCATTTATCTAAGACATGAATAAAGATATTATAAAGAATAGGCCGGAACTAACCCCAATGGGATACTTTGGGGCTTATGGCAAAGTCACTGATAGCTAATTATAGTTTGGGTTTAGTTTTCAAGCCAGGTAACCTAAGTGGCAGAGGTCAATATTATACATCTGTAGTTTGTCAAATATGTATGTCACTTCTTTCTGATCTCTATGTCTGATATCTAATCACAGAAGGAAATTAAATTTATCTAGCATTTTTCTTCTGAGCAAAGTCCAAAAATTCTATTGTGTTTTATTTTTCCATTCTTCTAAAGTCATGTGTGATCATCCTGAGCTTCCTAAGCAGAGTAGAACAAGGATATTTTAAGCAGACAAAACGGGGTTGAACATATGTTTACAAGCCTCTTTGCCCCAAAATATAACTATGATCATCAAAATAAAAGGCCAAAGTAATTAAAGTTTGACTTTCTACTTTATCAGACATAGGAGATAAGAAAGACATTACAAATTCAGACTCACAAATGCATGTGTTAAACATCAGCTGTCTATGGCATCCTCATCAATTCTTTTTGTGATAGTAAAAAAATTGTTTTATTTTTGATTAAGGTATCATACAAAAAATTTTCAAGACTTTGGGTATGACTGAAACTTATGTAAAACAAACATAAAAGCTAAATGAAAACATCATTCTTTTAGCTAATTTATGGCCTAAGGATTTGGTGATATTTGTTTCCTGAATTTTAATTTACTGGATTATACTAAAGGAAGATACCATTACTTTAGATAATTTGTGGACTAAGCAAGAAATACAGAATAGCCAAAAATACATAGCAATTTAAATTAGAGTTTTTTGGTTTGGGATTACCCATCCTTTAAAATAATGTGACATAATGGAAAGAGCACCAGATTTGGAATCAAATTACCTGGGCAATTTGGTACTAGCCTTGCTACTTGGTTATCATGTACAAATGACACACACGGTGGTCCAGAGAGATCTGTAAAGTGAAATTTGAACTAAGTTCCCTTATAGCACTAGATATTATAAAAATACTTGACTTCAGTATCATGAACAGTTATGAGAGTTAGCCAAAGGAAAAGAAAAGAGGAAGAGGAAAAGAGAAAGCGGAACATAGAGGAAGTTAAAATGAGTAAGAGAGAAGAACAAACAAACAGATGGGAGAATAAGAGTCAGAAAGAGAGTTATATGAAGAGGGAAAGGACTGGATTGACCAAGATAAAGAAAGAGGAACTGTAAAAGAAAGATTCAGATGATGCTATGGTTAATATAAGGGTGAAAAATAATCTCTTTTGGCTTACAACTTGTTTATTTGGGTTGTGTGTTTTGTAGTAAGTTACTACTTACTCATGTTTACCTTTCAATGACCTCTTTTGAAATACTAGGTTTATTAGATTAACTCACTTGAAACTTTACAATTGTTCTTGCCCTTCAATATTTAGAACCTCTTTTGTGAATGAGGGTATCCATGGAAATAAGAAGGTAGGAATTATTCCCTAGGTGGGATCTGGAGGTGATCAGATAATAAGATTCATGGCTTGATAAAATCTAATGGTTGGTTTAGGCAAGATTTAGAGTTATAGATCTCTGGGCATAATTTATTTAGGCTTTCTTTTTTAAAAAATAATACATATTTATTGGTATCTATATAAGTAGAATATCTCCCAGTATTCCTCCTCTTTACCTGCCAGATAGCCTTCCCATATAAGAGATAACATTTTTAAAGGAAAAATAAAGAGGAAAAAGAAATCAGGAAAAACAATATATCAAAAAAGTGTGAAAATACATGTAATGTATCACATCTGTGGATCAAGTCTTCTAAGAGGTTTTTTACTAAAGGAGCTACAAAAAAAAAAACAGGAGTTTTTTTTTAATCATATCACATTTCTTATTTTCTCAACTTATCCACTAAAATCTCATTTTAAGCGATACTTATATAATTTGATAAACTAATGATATTTCTAATTCTCAACAGCTTTTGAATATTCAAGAATTATTCAAGCAAAATTGATTTTTTAGAAAAAATGAGTAATTTTTTCACTTTTATTTTTTTTTCATTCCTTGGGTTCATAATTATCTGACCTAGCAACAAGAAAGTCTAACATCATTGATAATTAAAAGATTATAGCAAACCGTGGGCCACTTTTACTCAGATAAGCTTTTGCTTTGATTCTTTGCCTGCTGAATCATAGGGAAAAGTCTATAATTTTAATAAAGTATTCTCTTGTTTTTAAAGTAGAAAACACCAATTTATAGCCCCTCCATGGAATAGCAGTCATACTTACAATGACCTTTGTAGAATGACTTCATCAAGCTCATAAATAACCAGTTAAACTGAGCTCTTTACAATTTGGTGAAAAAGATATTATTTCCTTTCAAATAGGCAAGCCCTTGGAGTTGTAATAACAATTGAACTGCATAGCCCCAAAGTGTGTATTGGCCAAAGTATTCCCCAGAGGAGCCTGAGGTGCATGTCAATTTTATATTAATATTGGAGAAGTGTGAGGCTGCAAGCTATATTTAGTTGAGTTCTTTTTGAGATGATTATGTTTTCTTCCTGTGCAACAACAATGTATTTATTTTATCTTCATCTTAATGACAATCAACTAATATTTTCTTTTCTAATACTGTGATTTCCTACTAGTGTATCACAAAATCATAGAATTTTGAAGTTAGAAAGGAACTCAGTAGTAATCTAGTCCCTTCAACATCAATCAGAATCCCAGCTATAATCCCAGCCACTGGTAAAGCAATCATCCAGGCTCTATTCCAAGACCTCCAACTTTCAATGCACTACTTCTTTGCTCCTAAACAGACTTGATGACTTCACTAGTCTTAGTAGCTTCCAAAAAGAAACTTCTTTCACTAAAAGAGATGAACACCTACTCTGCAACTTATATTCATAAATAGTAACCCAGACTAAGGATTCCAGTAAGGGAACTGAATTCAAGTAGTCCTGATTCTGTGGCTATGTAAAGTATGTATCCACTAAGTCATGATGCCCTTCAATACCCACAGCCTCTAAGTAGACAATTTTGTGATGAACTTTCTTTGTTCAAAGAAATGCATCATTTAATGATTGATTCTATGGTTGTGAGAGCATTTCCAAACTCAACTCAGGCTTATCTTAGAAGGTTAAACATACTGGGGATATCTGAAGACCTTCTGATCTGCTGAAATTTGACAGCCTGTGGCATTATTTCTGAAAACTCAATCTAATGCAAATGACTACATAGTACTTTAAGGGAAGCATTATGTTTCAGAAGCTGCACATTTAACAAGTATGGACAATTCAAGCTAATAAACTCCACAGAAAGAGTTTTTAGTCAGGAGTCCATTTGTCCATGAATGGTGGGTGGATAGATTTCAGGGTGTCTGTGAATTTGGATTGGAAAAAAATCTTAATTTTCACTAATATTCAGTTATAATTATAGGGAACAAGGCATTTGAAAAGGGTCCATATGCTTTATCAGACTGCAAAAGAGGGTAAATGACACAATAAAAGTGACGAACTACTGCGCCATAGAGTAAAACCTTGGGTACCTCCTTCTATCTATTTTTTTACAGTCCTTTACAATATTTGTTGGCTGGTTTTCCATTCATGTGAAACAAATAATACACAGGTCATAGGATTATAGCTATAAAGTTGAAAGAGATCTCAAAAGTCATTTAACATAACCTGCTCATTTTAAAAATGAGGAAACTGAGTCTCAGGGAGATTAAGTGACTTGCCAAACTCATACAAGTAATAACTCACAAAATGCTATTCAAGCCTAGGCTGTCTTATTGAAAATAAGGTGTCTTTTGGTTTATTTTCCCACTGTACCACAAAGTTAGAGCATTTGGCTATGTTAGCTTTGTAACTTTATTACTTTAACGAAAGAAGGTGGGAGGAAAGTTTTGCATATTTTCCAATGATCTTGTATTGTTTAAGTTTAAAATACTTCTGGCTGTTCTAATCTACTTTTAGTGACCAGATTTCGAGAGGAATTTTTGGTGATTTTAAAAAGAAAGAAAACTACAAGAACAATTCTTGTGCCACCAGCACACATGATTTCAGATATAAAAAGAGGGGTCCATTCAGCACAAGGGGGAATATTCCAAAAAAGTGTTCTAACTAGGCAGCTGATTTGCATCTTTATGAAATTACCTAGTCAATTTCTCATACTTTGGGCTCTGTTAGCAAAGTGATTATTGGAACAAATTACTTGGGACATTTTTAGTAATACAATAAAAAAAACTTTAGATAAAAAACCTTTATGGATATTTGAAGAAGGAAAAAAAGGTAACTATGATATGATAATGCTGAAAAAACACATACAAACACAGATGGGATGAATTAGAGCATAGCCATTCACTTTACAGCAATATTATATAGAAGATTCCATTTAGAGAGAATTTTTAAGGATGAACCTTCAAGATGTAAAGTCACTACAACACTGTGACTGAGAAACCTCATTAATGAAGCATGGATGAGGAGAACTGAAAACTAAAGAATAAATGTCATTATCTCAAAAATATCCCACGAAAGGAATATTTTCCACCTTAAGGCAACCACTTGTGACTAAATGAAATCATAAGGGGAAAGGCACAAGCAAGGCCAAAATTGGCATACGAATGAACCTGCATAGCAACTATTCATAGAGCTGTTATTTTTGAGAACTTTATATAAAGAAGAAAGTCAAACAAGCAAGCTTACCTCAGCAGGAAAAAGTTTTCTCTTGATTACAGAACAAAAATATTACAGTGAAAATGGGAAGAAGAAAATTTATGAGTTTGCTTTTCTCCATTATAGCACACATAGAACTATAGTCATTTCCTTGGGGTTGGCAGCCTTAGAACTCTTTACATAAAAGAATGTTTGGAGTTAGCTATCCAGGAAATGAAATGCCTGACATTTTTCCTTGGGCTTTGTTTCTTTAGTGAACTTTCAATTATCTGCAAAAGAGCAACTTCAACAAGAAAGATGTTCTCATGTAATTTTACCACTTCTTTGACCCTGATATCTTCTTGTTGGGAGAAAGAGCTTTTTTTTTTTTTTTTTTTTGGTAAAGTTCAATAGTGCCAAGAAGAAGATGGAAGAGAATCAAGTAGCTCTGGTAATCCATAAAATACATACTCAGCCTCTACGAGACTAAGAATAGGATATATTTAATATTCTTCTTGTAGCATTAAACACCCTAGCATCCCCATGATGGCTGCCAACACAGGTTCTTAGATCTGCTTTTCTAAAGGAAAGCAACTCAAAATGGGTTAACAATCTTGCTTTTATCAATCAAACATATAATTTACCTAGTTCAGGGGAAAAAGTCAGCACCCCAAACTTCAGAGTATACAGACAGGCTACAAGCAGAAGTTACAAGACAGAGAAACATTTCAGCAAATAGGCCTCCAACTGTCCAAACATTACATCCATACCTAGTTAGTTATCAGAGAGGGAAGCATCAACATCAGGGAATTTGAATATCTTCCCTACTTCTTAATAAGCCTAGAGGGGAATTTGTAGATCTTTCCTGCTTTGAAAGTAAACTTGGCCCCCTAATAGACTGAATGTAGTTACATAGAACCTGTGATGGAAGGAGTTTACTGAAGAATGGAGCAGAGTGCACAGGAAGCCCCCCTGCTTTGAAGATAAACTCTGCCCTCTAATAGGCTGACTGTAGTCACATGGAGTCTGTGGTGGGAGGAGTTTGCTCAAGGGTAAAGTGGAGAGGAAGCTGGGAGCCACAGCTAGCAAAATGGTGGGAAAGTGAGGAGCTCAGGCAAGGAGATAGAGAGGTTTGTTAGTAAATATTGATCTTGTATTGCTTTGTGGGAAGGCTGAAGGATGGCATGGCTCTCTGTATTGTTATGGTTTATACATTTCTTTACTATTATGATGGAATTGGCTTACTGATTTTGGGATTAGTTTTTCTGGTGTCCAAATAAATGCTTCGGTTCTGTCCTCTATATGGAGAGTTTATTATATTTTGTGATTAAACATCATGTGATATTTATAGTCATGGTCTTTATCATGATTGTGGGAGCTGTAAACATTGCACTGGCACTACAAAGACTTAGCTATTCTGAGAGAGACAATGATTCAAGACAATTCAAAAGGACTCATGATGACAAATACTATTCATCTCCAAAGAAAATAAACTGATGAACTCTTAGTGCAAATTGATTATGAGCTATTCTCACACTTTATTTTTCTTCTTTTTGACATGGCTAATATGAATATATGTTTTGCACAATTTCACATATATAATTGATATCATATTGTTTGCCTCTCAGTGACTGTGGTAAGGCAAAAGGAAGGGAGAGAATTTGGAACTCAAAATTAAAAAAAATAATAATTAAAAATAAATAAAGAAACTAAAACCAAAAAAGAGAGATATATGAGATAGGAACCTGGACTTTTTATTCTCTTCCTTTACATTTATCATAAAAGTATGAGAAGCCATAATGCTTATCAAAGGCAAATTAATTGATTTAATTAATTTATTTTTCTTCATAGAAAATTAAATCTCAATGAAAACACTATTTTTTCTTTCTCTAGAATAGAGAACTTATAACCTATCAGTGCTGTGAGAAAATGTATATTTTTACCATAATGTGAAAAGCTAAATATTATTATATGATATTAAATATATACAAAAATCACATATAATAACCTGTGCTTCTTCCATTAAATTTCAAGTAAGACTGCTTACAGTGAAAACATCCAGTCATGAATAGTACAATTTTTCAAAATAAAATGTTTGATATGATAATAAAATGTTCAAATACTTCAAAGATTTCCCTTTCTTTCCAGATACACAGTTTAATTTAAATGACTATTTTGTGCTAATATAGCCATTCTCTTTAATCATCTTATTCTCAACTGTTAATATTCTTAAATGATAAAATTAATATCTTAAGTAGAATGAGGAACCACTCAATGAAGAAAAGTACCTTAAAGTTTGATAAATCAAAGGACACATAATTCATAAGTTGAAGTTCAAGAGCAAGTCGTTTTCTTCTACTCCCAATCCAAAGAAGTTACTTTTTGCTACTATGCTGCATATGCAACTATGAGGAGAAAACCCACAGACAAAATGTAGATACAACTGTAACAAAAAGCAGATGACTTCAGAAAAAAAGTATATTATACCCAGATTTGATTAAATGTAGACATAACAAAGGAGAGCTTATAAAAATATTTGTCTTTTGGACTTCCAGCTTTCTAGGTACTAAAGTGACCCCCCAAAAGTCACACTGGATGTATAGAGATGATTGGTACCAATAATTGAATTTGTGAGGAAAACACACAAGTCCAGTTTAAAACTCAGCATTTATAATGCAATACCATTTAAGTATGGCACCTGGACTTAAAAAATGTGGTTTCATGCTACTTATAGAATGCCATTTTCACAGAATCTCTATATTAGAAAACTGAATTGGGCAAATGGACTACATTTTTGGTTAATTTTTTGTACAACTGGATTATGAGCTATTCTCAAACAGAATGGATATTGATGAAAGTCTTGAGAGAAAATGTATTGGAATGAATTTTGCAATGGAAAAAAGTAATGAATATTTCCTTATAATAATGAGTAATACAGACAATGAACATATATAGAGAGAGCAAAATACCTTTTCAGGAGTCCCACAAAATTTCCTCTATCTTTACAGTCAGTCTAAGGACTGAACAGTTAGATGGTACAGCAGATTGGGTATCAGGTGTGGAATCAGGAGGATTCATCTTTGTAAGTTCAAATCCTACCTCAGATAATTAGTACTTGTGTGACCCTGGGCAAGTCACTTAACCCTATTTGCCTCATATTTTTCCTGAGTAAAATGATCTGGAGAAGGAAATAGCAAACCATTCCAGTATCTTTGCAAAGAAAACTCCAAATGGGTCACAAAGGGATGGACATGACTGAAAATGACTGGACTGCAGCAGCAAAGAATGTAATAGGCTCTTTGAGTGAACTTTGTTTCCTGTTCATATGTATCTTTATCACCTTTATTAATATTTCTGTATTGGAAGAAACCAAAAGCTGATCCATACCCCTAAAGTACATTAAGGAATTTAGTATTAGGTACCCTATGTACCTTTGTGAAAGAGGACTCAGATTGACAAAAATAATAGATTAGAGCTATACTGAAGTTTTGTTTTAGAGATTTCCCTATAGAAATCCAGGTAGGGATATTAAGAAGTGAGAGAAAAACTGATTCTCATTCACAGGTCAGATAGTCTAGATTTAGGTTTTTGGT
Organism: Gymnobelideus leadbeateri; assembly: GCA_011680675.1. Classification (NCBI taxonomy): domain Eukaryota; kingdom Metazoa; phylum Chordata; class Mammalia; order Diprotodontia; family Petauridae; genus Gymnobelideus; species Gymnobelideus leadbeateri. Next base: position 130,176 of record WOXC01009143.1, read on the forward strand.
TACACTGGGGTCTTGCTGGAGAAAGTTCCTGAGTTGTGAGGTATAATACCATTATCAAAAGAATTTTACAATACCATTATAAACTTTTCCCAAGGAAATTACATAAGTAGTCCAACATCTTAAAAACGTACATGAAGATAATGAATGTGGGTTTTTTTGGTCTATTTCCTTATTTGTTTCTCATTTGGAAATTTAATTAAAATAATTAAAATAATTTATAAAAATAAAAAATAATTTAATTAAAATAAAAAATTTAATTTAATAAAAAAAAAAATCTTCTCTTGTTTCCACTATTGAACAAATTGTATGGTAGTTATTCAAATTCACTGGGTTGTAGATAACATAATATTTCAGATGCACTGGTATTAAAATAGTATGATTCAGGGACAGCTAGGTGGCATAGTGAGTAGAGCACCGGCCCTGGAGTCAGAAGGGCCTGAGTTCAGATCCGGTCTCAGACACTTAACACACACAAACAAAAACCTAGCTGTGTGACCTTGGGCAAGTTAATTAACCCCAATTGCCCTCCAAAAAAAAAAATAGTATGATTCAACAAATGAATATATTAGCAAATAAAAGTCAGGTAGTTGTCAAGGGTTAAAAGAACTGTGGTCATAGTTGTTTTAGCTATCTATATGATGAATTCCTTATTAGACAATGAAAACATCAGAATCTAAGCAAGAACTCATGCCTCTTTTAGGTTATTTTCTAGGAGAAGGAGGAAGATTCTTTCTTTTCACTTACCATCTGTTAGTTTCCTATTTGCCCTTAGAGATAGATTTGCCTTATTTATTTATTTATTTTGCTTTTTGGAGGGCAATTGGGGTTAAGTGACTTGCCCAAAGTCACATGGCTAGTTTTTGTGTTAAGTGTCTGAGGCTGGATTTGAACTCAAGTCCTCTTGGCTCCAGGGCCAGTGCTCTATTCTCTGTACCACCTAGCCGCCCCGATTTGCCTTATTTATTAACAGAGCCAAGATATATTTTTTATCGTTTCAAATTTTGTAATTCACGTTGCGTACTATTGTGTTACTGGATTTGTTTATTCCTTTTCCTTTATCCTCTGACTTAAAAAAATAATTAAGATCAATATGTTAATATCAATTTTATATGGAAGATTATAGACAATAGAAATTTGAAAAAATATCTTTCTAGATGAAACTAATTTGACTGTTGAATCAATTCAATATTTATAATAAATATACATATATGTATATGTGTATACATATATATTTATATGTATGTGTTTATGAAAAATATCATGGTAAGTGTTAGGAGTATAAGTACAAAAATGAACAGTCCTTGCCTTCAAGGAATTTTTGGCCTAAAAGGAGAATACAATATGTATGTACACAAATAAGTATGAAACAACAGAAAATAGGGGTAAGAGAGAAAAAGATCAAGTGAAAGTGCATGGAGGAAATTTGATGAGAAATTAGTTGGGGGGATCATGGAAAGCTTCATAGGTAATGAGGTATCTTAGTAGACACCTGAAAGAATGAAATAAAAGGAGTTCAACAGGTAAAGATTAAGAAACATGGAGTATAGCCAATCTAGATGTAATTATCTATTGTGAGTAAAAATGAAACAGTCACACATCTGTTTGCCTGCTGGCAAAAAAACTGTGTATTTGCATTCTGCTACTAATTTCATCTACTTTTGCTTTATTGACTACACAAAAGTCTTTGTGTTGATCACAACAAAATGTGGTGAATCCTCAAAAAGATGGGAGCACCAGATCATATTATTTATCTCCTGAGGAACTTGTATGTGGGCCAAGAAGCAAGAGTTAAGACTGAACATAGATGAACTAGTTTAAGATTGGAAAAGGAGTATGACAAGGCTGAATATTGTCACAAATTTTGAATTTACATGCAGAGAGAGATGAGAAATGCCAAACTAGTTGAATCAAAAGCTGAAATCCAGGTTGCCAGGAGAAACATCAATAATCTCAGACATGTAGATGATACCACTCTGATGGCAGAAAGTGAAGAAGCCTCTTGATGAAGGTCAAAGAGAAAAGTGTAAAAATCAGTTTGGAGCTTACCATAAACAAACAAATAACTAAGATCTTAGCAACTGGTTCCATCACTTCCTGGCAAATAGAGGGAGAAGAAATAGAAGCAGCATCAGATTTTATATTCATGGCCTCAAAGATCACACTGTAGATGGTAACTGCAGTCATGAAACTGAAAGGTGCTTGCTCCTTGGAAGAAAAGCTATGATAAATCTGGACACCATAACTAAAAAGGAGAGATATCACCTTACTGACAAAGGTCAGTATGGTCAAAGCTATGCTTCCACCCCACTCCCACCCCTGTAAAAAGGGATGACTGTGAGAGCTGGATTATAAGGAAAACTGAGTGCCACAGAACTGATGCTTTCAAATTGTGGTACAGGAGAAGACTTTTGAGAGTTCCTTGGACATCAAGGAGATCAAATCAGTGAACACTTAGAAGAAATTGTCAGACTACTTAGTGGAAGTTTAAATATTAAAACTGAAGCTTAAATACTTTGGCCATATGCTGAGAAGGTGGGACTCATTGGAAAAGACCCTGATATTGGTAAAGATCGAAGGCAATAGGAGAAGGAGACAGCAGAGGATGAGATGCATAGAAAGTATCATAGAAACAATGAACATAAACTTGGACAGACTTTTAGAGGTAGTAGAGGATATCAAGACCTGGTATACTTTTGTTCACAAGATTGCAAAAAGTCAGACACAACTGAACAGAAACAAGATTAATTTCAAACTATTTTCTGATTTATCATTCACTGTCATTTTCTCCTTGACTTCTTATACAGTAGCTCTCTCTGTGGCAATATATTTATTTTTCTACCATTCAATATGCAAATTTTGTGCATCTGAAATGTTTTTGTTTCCTAAAGCTTTAACCTTTTATCTTATTACAAGAAAAACAAACTATTTCAAGGTGAATGACAATTTTTTTCCTTTAAATGTCCAATTATAGTTACTATAACTATAATAACTATAATCTTGTAAATATAAGAAGATATTTTAAAATGATTTGGGTGTTTCTATTTTTAAGGCACCAATTCAAATGAATTATGAAATATCATTTAAAAAAATAATAAAATAATAAGCATTAAGGACCTACTATGTATGAGGAACTATACCAAGAAGTATAGATATAGATAAATTAGAGACAGTCCCTATGGGAGGAGAGAATAAGAACATATTTAAGTACATGAAAAATAAATATAACATAGTTCTGGTTGAGCGCACTAGCATTTGAGAATATCAAGAAAGGTCTCATGTAGATGATATATGAACTGAACTTCAGGGATATTAGAGTTTTAAAGAGGCAGAGAGGAGGAGGGAGCCTGTTCCAAGCATAGGGACAGTCATTGTAAGCTAACAGAAACGGTAGATGGAATGTCATGTGTGAGAGGCTCAGATTGTGCTGGATTATAGAATGCATAAAGGAAAGAATTAGGAAAAGGAAGCTTGGAAAAAGTAGGTTGGGGAGTAGTTACAAAAAATAATAAAAAGCAGAATTTAAATTATTTAAAAATTTAATAAAAATATTTGGAAGTACAAATTTTTAAAATATTATTTCGTATGAAAATCCATCATCCTATCATTTTATAAACTCCATAAGCTAGTTCAAAATAAATAGTAACATGACAAATCCCATGACTTCTGATTCTGATGACCTGGACAGACAATTATATAATTGTACTTTCAATGAAACTATTATCTAACAAATTAGTCATTGATTACTATTGAAAATCAATGTGCTAAGATAATGATTTTAAAACTTTTAAAAATCTGGTAGGTAGAAATGCATATGAAATATTTTCATTTCAACTGCAGTTCAGAAATTACATCTGGGCTGCCAATCAAATCATAATAGTTAGGGGACTTTTTTTTTTTAAAGCAATTGGGGTTAAGTAACTTGCTCAAGGTTACACGGCTAGTCATTTGATTTATGCGTGGGTGCTCATTTTCTGAGGCCGGATCTGATCTCGGGTCATCCTAACTCCGAGGCCGGCGCTCTTACTCACTGCGCCACCTAGCCGCCCCTTTAGGGCAATTGGGGTTAAGTAACTTGCCCAAGGTTACACGGCTAGGTTTTTGTTTTGTGTGGATTAAGTGTCAGAGGCCAGCTCTGAACTCAGGTCCTTCTGACTCCAGGGCCAGCGCTCTATTCACTGCGCCACCTAGCCTCCCCGGGGACTTTTCTTAACAATAGGAAATCCTATTAACAACTTCACAAGTGGAAAGTATTGAATTAACTGCAAAATGCTAACATTATCCTTTTTCTATGTGTAGTGAAAAGAAATATCATTACACAACTTAAGATCCCTAAAATGTTTAAGACAGGGCCAATTAAAGGTCACAAATCCAGGCTGACACTTTAGTTTCTAAGATATGAGAGACGAAATATTACTTTTAGCTGCACTTTTAAAAGGATGTCCTCATGAGATTCATACTTTAAAAGTATATAATTTTTATCTGTTCACCATGCTGATTATGAATAGTATGAATAATAAATAATGAAAAATGAATGAATCATACACTTATGTTCAACTTAGAAATAATAGAATTACAAATCCTTTGAAACACATCACAAAATCCACACATGTACAATTAGATCAGGCTGGCTGTCAGTACTCATATCGGAAAATCTGCTAATTCAGAGAGAGGTAGCTGTCTTCTTCCACTGAAGGGGAGACTGCACAAATGATCATAAATTCAGAGTTGGAAACAAACTTCAGAAGTCATATTCCTTGACTTCCTCATTTTAGAGATGAAGAAATTGAATCTCAATAAGGTTAATGACTTGCCCAATATCACAAAGGTAGTTAGCATAAGCAGCAGGAGTTAAATTCTAATGGATTCTCAGATTCCATTGGCAGGTTTTTCCAGTGTATCACTTGATTGATGTGGAACTGCTTCAGCATAGATAAAATTTCCAGTGATAGGCATTTTGTTGTGATGGGAGAAACAAAGGATTTGCAGCACAGATAATTTGAATGACTCTAGGCAGTTAGAGTCTAGATAAAAGAGGCTACACTGCCTTTAGGTATATGTGTTTTATTTTCTAAGCTAAATATATTTACAAATATATACATATATATATATATATATATACTTGATAGAAAAATACCTACTTGATATAATTTTTATTGTTTAGTATCAATAAAGAAGATATTCCAATTTTATACTATACAATAAATGGGCAACCAAAGCACATTAAAGAAAAATGTATTGTTATACACATGAACACATTTTTGGTATCCATTTTTATTAACTATTCATTATACCATCAATCAAAAATAGAAATAATACCATTACATATACGTGGAAGTTATGATACTAAGTGGGTCCTCTATGAATATTTGCATACACATGAACACACACATGCACACATACACGCACTCCATCTTCTATCAGTAACTCTGCTTGGCTTGATTCCATGGAACATCATGCCTCCTTCAGTAAATGTTGATCACTTGAAATCTCATCTTTCTGAAGATTCACTTAGCTTTTGATATTCAGTACCTTCTTAACTCCCTCAGTTGTTTTGCCCTTCTGATCACAGGTGTAGAAGGCAAAACAATAGACTTCTCCCAAAGCCTTCCTTTTCAGAAAGCTCAGAACTTCCTGGTAACTCTCCACTTTCAATCAGCCATTCTTTTTGGTTTTAACTTCAAGGTACCTCATACCCCTTTGTCTGTTAACCCCCAGATGTTCCACCTCACCTCTTGTCAGTCTCCTTTCCTGTATTTTCCCTCATTAGATTATGGTAAGCTCCTTGATAGAAGGGACGGTCTCTCTTTTTCTTATTTGTTTCCCAACATTTAGTATAGTATCTGGCACATAGTAGGCACTATATAAATGTGCATTGAACTGATTTATTGAATTGAACATATATACAAATATATATCTGTATATATTTATATTCATAATATACACACATGAACATTATTCACTATAAATATATATGTCATATTGCATATATTTTGTGAGTAAATGAAACTGATATACATTGGGAGAAATTGGGCCCGAAAAAGAGAAGAATTATTGTGGAAAATGGCCATGCCCTTCAAACATCTGAAGGATTGCCATTTGAAAAGAGGGTTATTAGACTTAACTCTGCTAGAAGGTAGAAGAAGAACCAATGGTTGGAAGTGATAGGGTGGTACACCTTGGATAAATATAAGAAAGAACTTTCAAAGAAATTTTGCAGGCATTTGGTCCAGACATTATTTGATTGGTGTTGAGAACACCTGGGGAGGAAACTCCTTTCACTGTCCTCAGCATAAGTTCTGTAACTTTTGTATCAGAGAGCAGTAGTATCAAAGTCAAATAGAAATGGTTGGGGGGCGGGGGGGGAGACATTAATCTGTACATAAGGCTTCCTGTAGGCCACTTACTGAGTTTTAAACTGTGTTTTTGTTTATTTTGTAAACTATTTCCCAATTACGTTTTAATCTGGTTAGAGTAGTACTCTGGGAGTGCTGTGGACTAGACCAGGTGTTTGGCATCTCTTGTCTAAAGCACTGGGAGAGATTAATGACTTGCCCAAGATTACACAGTCAGCATGGGACAAAGACAAGACTAGAACCCAAGTCTTCTTGACTCCAACACCAAGAACTCTTCTATTCACTGCACCATGCTGCCTCTCCTCTGAAGGATTTGAAGCATCCAAAAATGTTATGGGTTTCCTTGAGAGGCAGTGAGTTCACAACACTCAAACTGTTCCCAAAGAGCCTTAGTGGCCCCGTGCCTGGGATATTTTTGAAAGGATTCAAGCTTTGCATAGAGTTTGGACTTCTTGTTGCTGCCATTTGTCCTTTGTTCTCAAAGAAGACCCTGACATCAAGGATGTGATGTCCTGACTTGCAGGTGAATTGGATTTAAGGGAGGGAGGACTGTGCAAAGTCACCAGCTTCACTCTCTCCTCTTAGTCCACTGGCCATATATAGAGCAGGACAACTGGAGATGGCCCTGAGAGTTTGGACTAGATGACCTCAGAGTTCTCTTTCAACTGCATGTTCTCATGATTTTATTTAAGAAGAGCCATATTCAATGTTATTCTAAAACATTTATAAAATATCATAATTATTGATCTCCATAAAAAGAAGAGATGCTTTAAAATGTATGATTTGAGCCATTCATTTTGATGACTTTCATATTCTTTTAAAACATATATGATATAATATATATATTTAAATGATATGTATGTGTGTATGCATGTGTGTACATACATGTATAAAGATATATAAGAAATTTCAGTAGTACATAAATTAACCAAAGAGTTTGATTTTAAACTCTGCTTGTAACAAAGAGCAAACAGAAAAGAGGGGGTCATGATAGAAACTGTTAGGTAACTTTAACTATAAAATCCTTTACAAAACATTATAATAAAACCTACAGATTTCTACTTCCTCATGAGTACAGGACCTATCATTTTAGCTCTTTGTCATCAACTTAAGTGGCCCACCTTCTACCAGCAAAGGAAATAACTCTTTTAGTAAACAACATAAATATAGGCTCCAGCTTTCTTGAGTTCAGAAATTGCTGTATTCAGGTTAAAGGGTCACAGACTAAATGGGAATGGGGAGAAAGAAAGTAAATAGAAAATACATATTTCCCTATTCTTTTTCTTCTTCCTTTGGCTTAGTTGACTACAAGCATATTTTCCCAAAACAAGGGTTCTTAATCTTTTTGTTTGTTTGTTTCATGTAACCCTTTACCAGTCTGGTGAAACCTAGGGACCCTTTCTCAGAATAATATTTTTAAAGCATAAAATAAAGTTAAAATAACATGCTTTAATCTGCATTTGGATCCCATCAGTTCTTTTTCTGGAGGTGGACAGCATTTTTATGTAATTGTAAAAATGTGTGTGTGTGTTCACATATAAAAAAAGCAAAAAAAAAAAACCTAGTTTACAAAAGAAACCAATTATATTGACATACAGTTATTCAAATATTTTTTAAAAACTTCATTGACTCCAGGTGATACAGTGAAAAGAACATTAGATTTAGAGTTAAGAACATCACTGAGAGTTAGTTAGCTATGTGATCCCCTGGGCAAGTCACAAGCTCTTTGTTTGCCAGTCTCAGTTTTCTCATCTGTAAAATGGGGACAATAATCCCCTATTCCTAGCACTTAGCATCTATCTCAGAGGACAGTGAGAATCACAAACCTTAAAACACTATATAAATGCTTGCTCTATTGTTATACTCTAGGAAGATCAAATAGGAAAAACTGCCATACACACACACACACACACACACACACGTATATATATATATATATATATATATATATATATATATATATATATATATATATATATATACATACACACATACACACATAAATATATATGTACATATAGCAGAACATCTCGTCATAATAAAGATCTGAAATGAAGGTGGGAAATGGTAGCACAGACAGTGATGTAAAACTACTGAACCATAGAAGATAGCAAATATGAAGAATTCAGACAAATCTGGAAAACTTGCATAAAGTGATGCAGAGAAATATCTACAAGGGGACCACAATAATGTAAAGAAAAAACAACATTAAAAAACAAACTTCAGGATTCTGACCAATCATAACTTCAGAAAAGAAATTTGTCTCTTTTGTGTTAGCAGAGAGGCAGTGGACTATTGATGTAGAAGGAGGTATACATTTTGACATGTAGGCAATGGGTGAATTTTTATTACTGGGACCATACTCTGTAATAAAGTGGGAGTTTAGGGGTAGTGTGGGTAAAGGGAGTAAATGGGAAATGAAAGTAATGTTTACCAAAAATAATATTAAACATTTGAAATTGTCTGTCATCCTAACTCTACCACTAATTACTTGTGTGGTCCTAGAAAAGCATTTACTTTCTTTGCATCCTGGTTTATCTTTAAAGGAGTGGGTTAGACTTAGATTATCTGTAAATTAGTTCACCACTAGGAAGAACTAACAACTACAGTATTTTAAAACTGCAGTAGTGAATGGGTTCTTAGTCACTAAAATTCTTCAAGGGGAAGTCTGGAGTCCCTTTCAAAGACATTGCAGAGGAATCCTCACTAGGACAAGTAAGTGAATTATGTTGCCTTCTTCAAACTATGTTTCTGTGAAATCCCAGTAGAATGTAAGCTCCTTGAGGACAGGTAGTGCTTTTTCATTTTGTCTTTTTATCCTCAGAAGAGGAAGCATGGAATAGGAGGTAGAGAGTTGACCTTGAATCCAGGAAGGTCTGGGTTAAAGTATTACCTCTACTAGGAAGGATCCTAGGTAAGTAATTTCAACTTTCAGTGCTCTGAACCAGGGCTTCTTAAACTTTTTCTGTTTGGGACCCTTTTTTGCATTTAGTCAGTGTTTGTTGGCATTGTGTGATGTGACAGCATGTGTTCAGAAACAAGGCTGCAATGAAATTGCCTAATGCAACATGGACAAGCGCTGACAGAAACATCGCCGATTCATTACACATTTGATTTTGAATTAATTTCTGATCATTGTATGTTGAGAAAACTTTTGCTATTGCCAAATTTTTCACGACCCCAGTTTAAGAAATGTTGCTCTAGACTAATCTCTAAGACAATAAGTTTTTAAAAAGACATAGACCTGCCCTGGTAGAAGGACTGTCCTCACCTAGGAATTACCTATATTAATTAAATCACAGGGCAAGCCCCTATTCCAATCATGGTGCTGTTAAATAGGCCCTTAATAAACATTTATTGGATTAGGTTTGAGGTCATGATGAATACGATTTATGAATATTCCTAGAGTTTCCTTGGTGAGGAAGGGTCACTGGAATTTATAGCTAGAAGGGACATTGCCATGACTTAGTTGAGTTGCCTCATTTTACAGATGAGGAAACTGAGAGCCAGAGAGATAGTGACTTGCTCAAAATTTCACAGATGGTGAGTAGCAGGGCCAGTTTTGAAACTAGGTTTTCTTACTCTGATTTCAGTGTTCTTTCCACTTTAATATATTACCTTATCTCCTGCTGATTTGTCATTGGAATATTTTATAAATAAAATAATTGTAATTAGTTGCCATTTGATTGAATTAAAGCAATATGGAAATATTCCATCTATATACAAAATATTTGAAATATTGTGAAAGAATATTGGCACTATAGCTAGCAAATGCTTAGCATTAATATATTTTTGAGAATATTCTTAACCATAAAAGCCTGATAAATTTTATACAAATGCATTCATTTTTAGAGCTTACATGCTTGAAAACTATGATTACAAATATATGTAGGGGATATGGTATTTACTCCAGCTTCCTTTAAAAATATTTCCCCCCCCCCAAAAAAAAATATTTCCCTGAGGATAGTTCCAAGCTTATGTCCTGATATTTGTCCCAGTTTCCTAGTTCACTCACACACACACACACACACACAAAAAAAAAAACAGACACTTCAATATATTAATTCAACTCTTTCAATAATTTACTAACAGATCTTTCTCTGTCTAGATTCTTTCCTTCCCTATACCACCCTTAAAATTATCTCCTGATAAAATTATGTCATTCTATCACTCCACTGCTGAAAAACTTTCAACAACAAATGTAAATAAAAATTCCAAGTTGATCATCATGGTATTCAAGGTTTTCAACAATCTAGCCTTAATCTAACTTTCAAACTTAATCTCCCACCATTTAACTAAAGGAACCTTTGCTCAAGACAAACTGATTTATTACTCTTCAATCTATTTATTTTTTTTTATGCAATCCCACCTTCTTCCTCACATTCTCAAACTATTTAAGCCTTACCCATTAGTCAAGCAATCAACAAATATTTATTCATCACCTCCTATGAGTCAAAAATAACATATACAAAGACTAACTTCCCAGGAAGCTTAAATAGTAATACATTCTGTAAAGCTTTTCTGTCTACTCCAAAAGTAATTCCTTCCCTCTCTGAATTCCCTATTATCTTCATTGCCTATATTACATATGAACAAACATTCTATGCCTTTTAGATATTCTAAAAGGGCAGATTTTTATGATGTACATCCAACAGTTTTAAATATCCATCTCATGACAAGGAAAAAATGCTCTTGAAAGTACCTTTTATAATTATATAATTGGGCATTACTTCAATGATTATATCTCATTTAAATGGGAATATAATATTTCTGAGCTGATTGTGTTTAGGGCCAATAGTATGGTGTAATAAATTTGGAATTAAGAGACATGAATTCTAGTACAACTCTACCACTAGCTAGCTATAGCTTCAGGCAAGTAATTGATTTTAATGAGATACGCTGTGGCTTAATTGTTCCTCTATATTTGGGCCAATATTTTAAAATCACATTCTATTAATGAAGCCTTTTTAAAAATTAGCTTCAGGGCTAACTTTTTTATAAACCATTTTTAAAATGTATGAAAATGAAGAACATATTAGTTTGGAGGATTAGTTAAAAATTTAGGACATCTGAAAACCTAAATTGAAATATACATATAAGTAAAATGTATACACAAACACATCTATACACACACAACTAGCTATTAAAAAGTTATGAAAAGTAATGAAAAAAAAGTTTTTGGAAACCATTGTAACTCTTGGTGGAATAATAGGTTTACTGCATTCTTCTACCCCATTCTTTCCTTCTACTAGTAAAGCTCAAGATATCTCACTGACTTCACCTGCTGGTTTTCCTGAGCCTGAGCTCCTGGCAGCCAGTTTAGGCAACAATTTTTTCCCTCTTTCTTGATGTTCTCCCTAACAACAGCACACAACCCTTCTTTTAGATTAGCAAGTACTATAGGTAGTAAAATTCAAGGAGTTATAAAAATAAAGGTCTTGTGGGGCAGAGCCAAGATGGAGGAATAGAAACAGCACTTCCAAGATGCTCTCTCCCACACCACTTCAAAATCATGTAAAAGGGGCTCTGAACAACTTGTGGAGCTCCAGCACCCACAGAACAAAACAGAGAAGCTAACCTCCTGCTGAAGATAGCCCAGCAGCCCTGCAGGGAGCAGCCAGCACAGCGCTCTGGGAGCCGACAGTGCAGCCAGGAAGAAACAATTTCAATATTGTGGAAACACAATCAGAATAGCACAGGACCTGGCAGCTTCTACACTGAGGGATCAAAGGGCATGGAATATGATATTCCACAGGTCAAGGGACCTGGGATTAAAACCAAGAATTACATACCCAGCAAAAATTGTATTTTGTTTCAGGGGAAAATATGGTCATTCGGTGGAATAGAGGACTTTCAAGCATCCTTGAGGAAAAAACCAGAGTTGAATAGAAAATTTGACATTCAGACACAAGAAACAAGAGATGCTTGAGAAGGTAATCAGGGAAAAGAAATCAAAAGGAACTTATCAAAGTTGAACTATTTATATTCCTACATGGAAAAACAATAACTGTGGCTGATGAAACCTTTCTCAGTATGAAAATAATTGAAGAAGGGTATATGGGCATATGAATACATATGTGAATGTGTGTATATATGTTTACAGGTATACATGGATAGAGGGCACAGGTTGAATTTGGTGGGAAGGGATGATACTTAAGGGGTGAAGTTAAGAGGTGAGAGAGGAAAGTGGCAAGAGGAGATGGGGAGAGACAGGGTAGGGTAAACTATCTCATGTAGAAGAGTCAAGGGGAAGTAGTTGCAGGGGAGGGGAAGAACAGGAAGGCAAAAAGACAAAACCATATTCTCATTGAATTTGGATCAGGGAGAGAATGACATACATTCTAAATGGGATACCTCACCCTGCAGAAGAGTAGGGGGAAGAGGAGTGAGAGGGGGGGATGATGGAGGGGAGGGCATTCTGAGGGGAAGGAGGTTGGAAGTACCCACTTTCGAAGAGGGACAGGATCAAAGTAGGGAATGGACCAGGTGGGGGGAGGGATGGGTGGGAGGGAAAGATAAGCAGTCTTTTACAATATATCTACTATGATAATGTTTTGCATAGCTATACATGTACAACACATATTGAATTGCTTATCTTTCCAGAGGGAGTGGGTGACAAGGGAAGAAGGGAATGGATCTGAAATTTGAAGTTTTAAAATTAAATGTTTCAAATATATATATATACTATTATTAATACTATTTTGCATGTAATTGGGAGATAAGATGTGCAGGCACTGTGCCATAGAGATTCACCTTGCCCTACTGAAAAAGCCAAAGGGGGTATGGGAGAAGATATGGGAGAGAGCAGACTGGATGAGGGGATATCTTGTGGGACTGCTATTCTGGGGTGGTGGGTAGGGGAAAAATGGGGGAAAAAATGTAACTCAAAGTCTGGTGGAAATGAATGATGTAAACCAGAAGTTAATAAAGCATTTGTTAAAAAAAAAAAGAAAAAGAAAAAAAGTTAAATAAATAAAAATAAAGGTCTTGTGTGCAAAGGCATCAGGAATTAACTTTTTTTAGTTGTCTGCCTTATTGAGTCCCTCCATCCTAATATTGGTCTCAGAATCAGGTTGATTACTTTGAAATTGTTTTATAGGTTAATCCATACATTTCTACATAGTATAGAAGAGAAGTGTGAAATAGAAGAGTGCTGTCTGAACCAAATTCAAATGAAATTGGCAAATATTTAACAAAATAACTAAAATACTATAAAAGTAGACAATATTAGTATGTGTTTTTTTAAGTCAATATGTGAACTACAAGAATCATTAATTTATGATTTAGTGGCTTTAATTTCTATTTTAGTTTTAAACTACTACTATAGATTATTACAGTTGTTGGGTATGGTTACCTTCAAACTGCTTTGATGTTTTCAGCTTTAATGCTGATCATAATCACACACTTATTTTTACAGCTACTGAGGCAGTAAACCAATGGGGAATTTGCCATCTTGCCTTAGACTATGACCATGAAATAAAGTATTGTTTTCTTTGTTCCTGGTTGTCTGGTTTTATGTATTTTGGGGTTTTATTTTTGTTTTTAGAAATTTATTTTTCCCCAGTAAAATGTAAAATGTAAAAATAATGTTTAACACTCATTTTTAAAACTTCAATTTCCAAATTTTTCCCTTCCTCCCTCTCCATCCACTCTCCTCATTGAAAAGGCAAGCAATTCGATATAGATTACATATGAAGTTATACAAAACATTTCCACAATAGTCATGTCATGAAATAAAACATTGACCCCCCCAAAAAAAACCAAGAAAAATAAAGAAATAAAAAAGTATGCTTCAATCTGTATTCATACACCATCAGTTCTTTCTCTGGGGATGGATAGCATTTCTCATCATAGGTGCTTCAGAGTCCTCTTGGATCATTGTATTGCTGAGAATAGCTGTTGTTCACAGTTGATCATCTTACACTATTGCTGTTACTTTGTATAGGGTACATTTCACTTTGCATCAACTCATATAAGTCTCTCCAGTTTTTTTTCTAAGAGGATCACCTATGTTGCTTTTCTAGAGATCTCATTAATTCTAACCTTGTAAAGTTTGCAAAATTGGGTGATCTCTAAGAATTCTTCTAGCACTAAATTTGATGAACAGTTAATCAAGTTCCACACCCTACAACTTCTCATCTCTTCCATCTAAGTTGGTCAGCTGTAATAGATTAACAGGTTAGCTATATGGGTGATTCTTCCCTTATGGGTGGAGTTGTCTACTGAAGAATATATTCCCTAGGCTGGCATCTGCTTTCTCCCTCCTTAGATCATTTGGCCTCAGTAACAAAGAATTTAGGCTGCCATTGTTTTCTTTCCTGTGCTATTCAATCTCAAGTTTCCCTGTCTTAATGCAGTTTGAGCAAGGTTCTAGTCCTCAAGGTACAGTACAGAGAGGATAGAACACAACAAGGAAGAGTCAAAACAGGGAAGTAAAGCCAGTCAGCTTTATTCAGGAGAAATACTCATAATAAGAAGGAACATGGAACCAGGTCCACTGAGAACTCTGGGAGTAATTGGGTATAATGAGTCCTGTAAAATCCACTGTGTTTTTATATTATCCTTATCTGAATCAAGTAGAACCAAGCAATAGGGGAAGTGAGCAAGCAGTCTGGAAATGAAGATTCATGCCAGGTGGTGAAGAACCCCTGGGGAATTGGTGGCTAGATATTTATTTTTGGCAGTCTTACTTTGACAGGATGATTCAGGGTATTTGAGCCACCTCAGTATCTCTTTTGTTTAGATGGACAGGGAGGCTGCTGAAACCCTTATATCTTCGTATCATGGATCCCCCTTCAAGACTGAGTTTATTCCTCCAATCTAAACCTTATTCCCCTGAAGGACTTTTGACAAAATTAATGAGTTCCAACTCATTAGAAGAGATAACAGATATAAACTAGTGCCAATAAAGAATATATGTCTTGGGGTGGCTAGGTGGCCCGATGGATAGAGCACTGGCCCTGGAGTCAGAAGTAACTGAGTTCAAATCTGGCCTCAGACACTTAACACAAAAACTAGTCATGTGACCTTGGGCAAGTCACTTAATTGCCCTCCAAAAAGCAAAAAATAAAAAAAAGAAAGAATGTATGTCTTTTCCAGATCCAATTGCTCATTCTACCCACTGATAAATGTGTCTCTGATGACTCACCTTTTACAGAACTCTTACCCCTCCTCTGTGAAATTAATATAGAATACAAATTCATAATAATGAAAATAATACTAGGTACAGGTATACCTTGTAGATGTTGTGGGTTTGGTGCCAGACTACCGGCAAATATCATAATAAAGAGAGTCACAAAAATTGGTTTCCCTGTGCGTATAAAAGTTATGTTTATTCTATATTGTAATCTAATAAGTGTGCAATAGTATTATGTCTAAAATATGTACATACTTTAATAATATTTTATTGCTAAAAATAATGCTAACCATCAACTGAACCTTCAGGGAGTTGTGATCTTTTGCTGAGGGAGGGTCTTGCCTCAATGGTGATGGCTGCTTACTGTTCAAGGTGGTGGTTTCTGAATGTGGCTGTGTCAATTTCTTAAAGCAAGACAAGAATGAAGTTGGCCACATTGATTGACTTTTTCTTTGCTTTCTCCAGGGGCCATTGTAGGATTATTATCAATGTTGTTGTTACTCAGGGTATAGATAGGCTCAAGGGGATGAAGAGAGAACACATATACCATTTGTTAATTAAGTTTGCAGTCTTATAGGGGCATGGTTTAGGGCATTTCAAAGCAATTACAATAGTAATATCAAAGGTCAGTGATTACAGATCACCATAATAGTTACAATAATGAAAAAGTTTGACATATTGTGAGAATTACCAAAATGTAACAGAGGCATGATGTAAGAACAGGCTGTAGAAAAATTATAGCTATAGACTTGGTCTACACAGAGCTGCCACAAACCTTCAATTTGTTGAAAAAAATAAACTAAACACAATATCTATGAAGCACAATAAAATTTACTAAGAGTAATCAGCAAACACACTATCAACACAGCTAGTAAGATTCTAAGATATGGCATCATAAACTTTCTTGTTAGGGGGAAATTTTTTTCTAGCTCTCAGACCTATCCAAAAATCAAATGGACTGCCTCTGAAACTAGTAGGGTTCTCCCTCTTGAAGTCTTTAGGGGACTTCTAGAAGACCACTTATGAGGATACATCATGATCTCATATGGGTTGGACCATGAAATTGGATTTCTAAGGTTCTCTCCAGGCCTCAGATTATAGGATTCTTTGACTCTAATAAACCTAAAATATGGTTTGACTTTATTATATTTTCTTATTGCCAAAAAGAATTATATTTATATATGCTATATAGAGAGACATATATACACTCACACACATTTGTATATGCACACTTGTGTGTATGTGTGTGTATATATATATATATATATATATATATATATATATATATACACATATATATATGTATATGTAAGTATACATGCTCCAGGCCTCTATGAGAAATGTCCCAGTATGGCAATTAATTTCATTAGTGTAGGACTCTATCTCATCAGACTCTTAGAATGTAGGATTTGAACCTATGCCATTCTGATTACATAGTCCTTTCTGTCGTCTATGGCACCCTCTTCCCCCTCCCACCCAACACACATACACTAAGTACCTAGAAAGAAGTTTGGGGATTTTTAATACAAACACCTTAATAAGCAAACTACAAATCAAGTTAAAATCATTCACTATATTTCTGTTTATTATTCATTAAGGATTTTCAGTTTTATGTCATGAGATACTTGATGTGATTATAAATCTAGTGCTAGGAGGGAGCAAGGAGTTAATAACTTGCTTTAAAATGCACTTTATTTAGCACTGCTATTCACCTTGAAATACATTTATACTATATGTGCACAGAAAAGAAAACAGAGTTCATTTTTAAGACTTCATTTAGTTGTTTTGCTTTGCTGCAATTATGATGAGGCAGTATGATAGAGTGGAAAGCATCCTTAATTTGTAATAAAAAGAAATGGATTGACATTTCAACTGGCTGGCTGTTACAGTCCAAGTCATTTAAAATATCTGGATCTCTTTTTTACTCAAAGATCTTGAGGTTTCTTCCACTTACAAATACTGTGATCTTGTAGATAAAAAAATAACAGAAAGTCAATACTTTCTTGATAACACAATTACTATACTAACTAAGCTAAATTATAGATAGTTGTTAAACAACAAGTTAGAAACCCTGGCTATGATTTGTAAGAAAATCTAGCTGAGTCACAACCTTCTCCGGTTCAGTTTTGTACACTGCAATAAAGACAAATGAAAAATCATATCTATACTGAATTGTCATGTTTTTACTGATACAGGACTAAATAAAAGTAAAATTTATGGTGTTAAATGAATTGTGATTTCAACATGTGTTTTTGGATAGTGAAAACAGAGAACTGAGGAAGTCTATACCACTGGAAATGATACCTCCAGATTTTAATATTTCAATATGAATATTCATACATCCTTATTAATCTCAAAAGTCTATTTTACTCAGTCTATAGATTTTCAATGAAATTAACTTTGACCATTTTGATTTCCTTTTCATGTCATTTGAATATGTTTTTATTTTAAAATTTGTTTGTTAACCTGATATGAAATACAAAAAAAATAACTTTTTGAATATAGAGAATGACTTTTTCAAATATTACCCACAAAAGGTCAAATAGCTTACATATTTTCATAAAATTATTTTCATTAGAAAGCTTTGCTTCATTTGCATTTATTATATAGGTCATATATTACTTGAAAAAATTTAGGAAAATATATCATAGTTTCATTTTTCCCTTTGGAAAATGGGAATGTTCAAGTAACTGAAGACCTTAATTTTTACACGGAGATGTGCAATATTAACTTTTAAATACAAAGGTGCTAATATGATAGCATATTGCTCACCTCAATTCAACTCAATATTTATTAAGTATTGTTGACTAAGACTCAGGTACCATGATAGTTGCTGGAGAGACAAAGACAATAACTAAATAGTTGCTACGGTTGAGGAGTTTACCTTCTACTGAGGAAAAACAACACATATAAAAATAACTACAAAATATGTGAAAGTGATTTCTTGAAGAGAGAGGGAAACACTAACTATGGGATTCAGAAGGGTCTTGTTTAGGAGGCAGAACTTAAGCAAAGTCTTGAAGGGAAGCTGGGATTCCAGGAAGAATGGTAGAGAGAGCATTCTGGGAATGAGGCACAGACTGAACGAAGGAAAGGTGATGGGTTTAACAAATAAAGAGTTGGAATATGAGTCAAGATATCTTGTTTCTCGTTCTTGCTTCCAACACGTATTGGCTCTTCAGTCCTGTGAAAAATTATTTAACCTTTCAAAGTCAGGGGCAACTCTTTTAAGACTAAAATGGCAGAGAAGGCATATAATCTTCTGTGCAATGTTGGCAGAAGTTTCCTCTTCTAGAAGCTCCTTATGTCAATGAAAGCACAGGTCCAAACCTTTTAATGGTTGGATCCTTTTCTCTCTCCAAATATGCCCTAACGCAATTTTATTTCCTTTCTCTATCTTTATTGGTTGTGATATATTTTAATAATTTAGCCAAGGGCTGTTTCATACCTCAATCATTTCCTCAGAACTCTTGCACAGCAGCCCATCACCTACCATTAGATTTATACTTCAAGAAAACAGAAAACAAATAAACAAAAAAAGCATTCATTCAAACTTAATGACTTTTGCCAGATGTATTTTTCATTGTGAAATGAACTGTTTAGCCATCCAAAACAATCCAATAAGATAGTTTTTTTTTCTCTTTTTCCTTCTCTTTTCTATTCTTTTATTTTTTTTTGGGGGGGGGCAAGCAAAAGTTAGTAAGAATTACAACAATCTGTATTTTAATCAGTCATTTTTCTTATGGTATTTCCCCACTTAAATGAGAATGAATAGCTTCTCTAGCAAGACATATTTCCAGAACATATTTCATGATCAAACATTCTGCAGACTAGATGCCCTAGTCAAAATCCAAATTAAATAATGTGAACAGAGTCTCTGGTACTGATGAGGAAGTTATTCATTAATCTCCTAGTTCATTTACCCGGGTCATTCATACATCATAATTTTAACTTAAGACTGTTTGCCAAACTAGTTAATTCTCAAAGGGAGAATTAGAAATTCTCTGGAAAAGAAATGTTTACTTCTGTTGGCAGTCGGGGAAAAATTAACATCATCTAGATAAGTAAAAGGTAAACTTATCAGTCCTGTTTATTTTTAAATTTTTCTTTTGTCTGTATCTTTATTAACTTATAAGGATACCATGGGACCTGCTGCCAGTAGTTAGCTATACTAGTTTATTTATCTAAAGTGGTAATTTTCTTCTTGTTAAATCTCTAAAGTCCATGTGGAGCTTAGGGACCAAGGCTCCTTATACTCTTTACAATATGTGAAGAAGGAAAAGATGACTAGGAGTGTCTTAGGCCAGCTAAATTTGTCATAGAAAAAAAAAATCTGCTTTTTTGTTCAGCATAATACATGTGTATGTACAAATCATACACACACACACACACATATATATATATACATATGTGTGTGTGTTTAAATAAGGAGAGAGAGAGACAGAGTCTGAATTTTAGAACGTGTATGAAAGCAAATGTGTTTTGTTTTGTTTTGTTTTTCATAAAAGCAAAACCTTGGTTCTTGAGTATAATTTATTGGGTGGTAGCAAATGAACACTTAAATATCCCTAAGAAATCAATGATACTGTACATCTTTTAGAATTAATTGTCTTCTTCAAATAAACCAAATGTGAGTAAAATGCCATAAGTCTTTTACCTAAAGATACAAGACCTGTCTAGGTTTGTGGCAAAACAACTGTATTGTGACAAGAGTTGAAGTACTTTTTTCTACCTTCTTTCCACTTGTTCTATCCAAATGCAATATCCACCCTATATTTATCCAGACATATTGTTAAGTTAACTAAAATAAACAATTTTTACTATGTGTAATCTGTTTGGCATGCATAGGCATTCCCTGATTTTTTTGGGGGGGAGGGTTGGTGTGGAACTACTCCAATAGCATACTTTTAAAAGTATTACATATATTTTGGTCCATTGGTAGAAATCTGTTTGTGTATAGATAAGTTCAAGTAGTATTCTGTCCCCCAAATTCCTGATATAAAAACTTCATTGCATGACCTTTTACAATTGAATTTCAAGCCATTACTTCAAGAAAACAGAAAACAAATAAACAAAAAGCATTCATTCAAACTTAATGACTTTTCCCAGATGTATTTTTCATTCTGAAATGAATTGTTTTTATATAGGCAAAAGCTCTATTCTGGGGGGCGGCTAGGTGGCGCAGTGAGTAGAGCATCGGCCCTGGAGTCAGAAGGACCTGAGTTCGGATCCGGCCTCAGACACTTAATGCACACACAAACAAAAACCTAGCTGTGTGACTTTGGGCAAGTTACTTAATCCCAATTGCCCTCCAAAAAGCAAAACAAAAGAAAACAAAACAAAAACTCTATTCCACTTTATATATGTATATATATTTATTTTATAAGAAAATAAATCTTTTTTCATTAAAATGGCAGAAAATTTCAGTCACAATCATACACACTCACATGCGCATGATATTGACATGAAATAGTATTTTCTGGCATGATAAAGAAGTGGAATACAGAGGGAATAATAGGATAATTACTGAGATAATTCTACCTCTAAAATTACATATTTCTTTGATTATTCTTTAATGTTTATTGAACACATAGTACTTGGTAAAGACAGAGAGGAGACAAAAGCACTTGTTTATAGAAGGAAGAAAGATCCCAGGCTCACATATTTACCAAAAAGACTTCAGAAGTCACTTCAGAAATCAGGCTCACATATTTACCAAAAAGACTTCAGAAGTCACCTAGTTCAACTCTTTTATTTTACAGATGAGAAACTCAAGCCTAGAGAGATGAGGTGAATTGTAATAACCAATTAAATTCAGTGAACAAATGTGGGAATAGAAGAGTCAAAGATAACATTTAACAGATAAGGAAACTGGGGTCCAAAGAGAATAATTGACTCATCTAAGGTCACATAGCAAGAAAGATTCCAACAGCAGGATTTGAATGAAGGGTTTCCTGCCTTCTTATTTATTACAGCATGCTTCTTCTAAATTATTCAGTTTCAGGCCTATGTGATGGAGCATTAGAATTTTGATACTATAAAGAAAAAAAAACAGAACTCAAGAAGGGGAAGCAGTTACAAGAAGAGGAGGAATAGGAGTTGTGTTCTAGGCATTTGAATTTATAGTGACAGGGAGATATTCAAGTGGAAATGTTCAGTAGTGCACTGTAAACACTGGAATATAATTTTGAAGACAGAGATCTATGCTAGATAAATAGGTTTTCATTTTTTGTTTGCTTCTTTCAGTTTTGTTTTAAAATGGTATTAGATAAAATAAGAGGTATATAAGTTTCAAAATCATTTACAAAGCACTGATAGTTGAAGCTATGGTAATGAATGAAGGAGAAAACTATTGAAGAAAAGGAAGAAATCCAGTGTCACAGTTGACTGTTGCTTTATTAAGAGTATCTACACTGACCTCAATGAATTCTATCTGTCTAAAATCAACCAGAGGAATCATGGGGTTGATAAAGGAACTGTTCAAGACTGTGGAGTAGAGCTTTTACCTACCATTCAAAAATCTATAACTTAAATCAGCATGAATATTTTCTCCCCCGAGGCAGATAATAATTCCTCCAAAATCTAGAAGATTTAAAAATATTTTAGTTATCATTATTATTATTATTTTCATTGTTACAGTAAAAATAATTATAATTATAACCAAAGCAACTATTTTATTATTATATAAATTGGTGATAAGCTTCTTTGGACATTAGGCTGATCATCTAACAATATATATATTTAGCCCATGAATCTAAAAATTCAATTATGTAGCCATTTAAGTACCTACTCTGTGCAAGAGAGTAAAGCATGGTAGAGAGGTTACAGAGCTAGTTTTGAAACAAAGGGGACCTGGGTTTAAGATCCTGCCTCTGATACACATTAGCTGTAAAACCCTGTGCACTTCATTTAAACTCTCAAAACTCTATGCAAACCTCTAAGACAGTTAAATTGGGGGGGGGGGGGGCAGGGGGAAGTTATTAGCATTAGTAAAGGGAATTTCCTCACTGGGAAGATCCCTACAACAACAAAAGCACAAGTCCAGTTCAATCATGCAATTACTTAAAGCACAAAATCATAGGATCCTAGATTTGGAATGAATACTAGAATCCTCAGAATAATCTCATTTCTGTAGCTGAAGAAAGTGAGGTCTAGAGTTAGACATATTAAATGTCTAAGGGCAATTAAAACCCATTTCTTTGTGACTGTGTATATTGCTCCATCCATTATACCTCTCTGCCTCTCATAAAGGAAAAGAGTACCTGAACTGGTCCTTGAAGAAACAGAATTCAATTCAATTCAATGGGTGAAGGGTGAGGGAAAAGTATATTCTATATGTATGAAATATGGTTTGTGTAAATGGAAAGGCAAGAGAGTGCAGGATGACAATAGGAAGATATAGTAGATGAGTTTGACTTCATGTGAATTATATAAAATCAGTCAACAAGGAAGGCAACAAGCATTTATTGTTTGCTTACTCTGTAATAGGCACTGTGCTAAGCACTATAGATACAAAAAACCAAACAAACCATGCATCCTACTCTTGAAAAGTTTGCAATCTAGCTGGCAGGGGATAGGAAGGCAGAGAGAGAATGTACCCCTGGGTGGATGCCTTGGGAGTTTCCACACTCAGGATCTGCTCCCAGGCAGGACTGAGCCTGGAGGGGGCCTGGAGGGCAATGGGGTCAGCCTCCAGCCAGTGCAAGGCCACAGGGTGTCCTGGGTCCCCCTCCCCAGCCTAGCAGGCCAGAGAAGGGCACAGCCAGCAACCACGTGGCCTCCATGGCTTCTTGCAGAACTCATCCACTACATGGACGAGCTTAATCATGAGCTCATCAAAAAGATGGCCAATCCCAAGGGGCAGCCTCCCCTGAGGAACTTCCGGGTGGAGAGGAGCAAGGCTGTGGAGGCCCCACTGACCTACAGCTCCAGTATCCAGGAGGCCAGAACTTGGCTAGAAGCCAAGTCCTTCAGCCCAAGGACTGTGGAGCACCTGGGCGTCCTGACTGGAGCCCAGATCTTCTCACTTAACAAGGAGGATCTGAAGAGAGAGTGTGTGGGGATGAGGGTGCCCACGTCTACAGCCAGCTGACCGTGCAGAAGGCCCTCCTGGAGAAAAACCAGGGTAGGTCTGAGTTGGAAGAAGAGTTCCTGATAAGATTCCAGAAGAAGCCGGTGGAGGAGGGCCAGAGCTAGGCCTTTGTCAGGGTTGGGAAGGAAAGGGGGCTCCCTGGCCCAGCACCATTGTCCTTGGGGGCTCACCTTAGTTTTGTGTGAAGTATTATTTTATATCCTTATTGTTTCATGTGGACACAGGGCTTGCATTTAGGTCTGGCCTTCTGCCCCCCACCCTTCCCTACCCTGGACCTCCCTGCAGTGGCCTGGACCCCTCTGCCCTGGCCTGGACCCCCTTCCCTGGCCTGGCCCCCTGCCCCGTTCCACTGAGGCCAGGGCTTCCCCTCCCTTTGCTGCACCCTGCTTTAGAGGCCCCAGGGCCAGGACACCCTCCTCATGCCCTGGTTCCCAGATGGCCCCCAGAGCCAGTGATAAGACTTTGGTCATAGGCTCTCTGCACTGACCCAGTCACTCACACATGGTCCATCAGAGAGGACCCTTCCCAGAGATTCAGAGGCCTCTGAATCTGGCTGCCTCCCCACCCAACTCAGGCCCCCTGGGCAGCTGCTTCCAAATCAAGGAAGAGGCTGTCCTTGTCCTTGACTCTAGTGTGGCCCCACAGGTCTCTGTGGGATGTGTGAGTAATGGCCCCCAACCTAGCCCAGCCCAGACCTAAATATTCAATGCCCCTCCACTTGGAGCCAGCCAGGAGAGCTGGGCCATCTCCTTAAGCTGGCCAGCCTCTGGTCTGGCTGCCATGCCCCGAAAGGAGGGGGGCAGCATGGTGTGGTTGGAACCTGGCACCCTACCCCCACTCATGTTGGCTGCCTGGATACCCTCCTTAAGGTGAGGGATTTGGACAGAGACCTGTGAGGTGCCTTGTAGCGTCCTTTCCTCTCTGCCAGCCTCTTCCTGGTTCCTAGCTGTGGCTCAGCCTGGCTCCTCCCACCCCCAGCCTTAATGGGGCTCTGGGAAGGCCAGGGCCCTCTCCATGCTCACCCATTGGCCTTGGGGGTGAGGTCAGTGGGCCAGCTGAGGGGAGGGGTTGGGCTGGATAGAAAATCTGAGCAGCCATCACTGGCTGCCAGGTTTGTGGAGTGGTGGTATGGGCACACAACCTCATCAGTCCTGATGCATTAGGCCCATTATAAGTTCCTGACTCCATCCCCCCACCGGGAACCCAGGGACCAGCCAGAAAAATGGACATGGAGCTGCCTCTGCCTGGGAGCTCTGCCTTGGACCCATTATAGCCCACACCCTGACCCACCCACCCTCCCAGCTGGAGAGTCATTAAAAATGCTGATTTGTCAAAAAAAAAGTTTGCAATCTATTGAGGGAGACAACATATGAACAAATGTGGACATATAATGTCTATAGAGTAGATGGAAATCTCAAAGGGAAGGCCACCTACAGAAGGTGGGATATGACTTGATTTGAAGCAAACCAGTGACAGTAGTAAGTGGGGGTGGGGGGGAGGAAAACCATTTAAAACCATGGGGAATGATCAGTGACAAGGCAGGGAGAAAGGGTCTTGTTGGAGGAAGAGCAAGAAGTCCATTGTTGCTAGATGGTAGATGAGCTGATTTTTAACATGGGTGGATAACAGTAAGCTAAAAAAAAAAAAAGCCCAATGAATGAAGGCTCCCTTTTATTGTGTACACATATACGTATGTAGGTAGGTAGATGGGCAGGTCTGTCTGTTCAGATGTATTATACATCCTTCATTTACAGTGTTCACTAGGTATCGAGAACTGCCTCCACACATGTGGAAGATTGTCCTGTCCAGTGAGTTGAACTCACATCAGGGAGCTCTGCCAGCTCATCCCAATTAAAACCTTTTGTTGCTAAAGAATATAAAGTAAGAGACATTCTTTAGCTTTGCTACCCAGATGACATGCTGTGTGGAGGGAGGTAAGGAACCCATGTGATAACAATTTAAAATGGTTCAGCCAGTAAGAAGCTTATGCAACTTGGCTTTTTAATGAGGGCTCCTCAATTTCCAAATCAAATTACCAGAGTTTCCAGCTGCCGGTGATCAAATTAGGGAGGGGAAATATGCCAAATATATATAAACAAATGAATTGTTTCCAAAGGTGCTGATTGAAATAATTAGAAGTGGAAAACATTAAACAGTGATTGAATTAAGTAGAAGCATCAAGAAGCAAGCCGATTGCATTTCACCAGCTTGCTAAAGTATATGCAACATTCAGCACTAAAATTTGGGAAGGGAGAAATCAGTTTAAGTGGTATGAAGTGCATTGCAAGTAAATGCAGCAGAAAATTACAATTTTATCACTTATTTAAGTGCCACAGTGCTTGTATTTGGTGATGATGTAATCTGCAGATAGAATATTCACCATGATTCTCATTCTTCAGTATACACTAGAATTTTGTGATTCACAAGTGTTTCAAGGGGAGACACTGGCTTGAGAGGAAATGAAAACTTTCGAATTAAATGAAAAAAACATTATATTATATTATATAATTGTTCTAAACGGCCTCAATCTGTTGGTTAATGTCCAGAGGAGGGCAACCAAGATGGGGAAGGGCTTCTAGATGCTGCCATTATGAAGATCAGATGAAGAAGCTGAAGAGTTTAACCTGGACAAGAAAAGACTGATAGAGATTGTGCCACTTGGTTTCTGTGGGAAAAGGGTTAGATTTGTTCTTCCTGGCATCAGCAGAACTAGACTTTGTGAAAGTGCAGAGAAGGAGCATTAAACCAAAATTATCTAACACTTAGAATTGTCCAAAAGTGATTGCCTTAGAGGTCAACAATCAAAGGCTGAATGACCACCTGATAGGAATGAGGTAAAACAGGGGTATCAGACTCTCTGCCTCATTTCTTACCTCAGTCAAACTGAGACCTGCTAAAGACCTTAGATTAAAAAGGCTAAGGTCTCCTGCATCCATGGCAATCTCTAATTGTCCTGATCTATATCTTGCCACTGGACCCAGATGACTCTGGAGGAGAAGGTGAAGCTGGTGACCTTGCACAGCCCTGCCTCACTTAAATCCAATTCACTTGCAAGTCATGGCATCATCCTCCTGACGTCTTGCTTGAGGACAGACAACAACATTTTGGAAGATAGGAAAGACTTCACAGAACAATAGAATAAAAGGTGTAGAAATTGTAGTGAGCTTGGATGTCATAGAGTCATAGAATCTCTGAATCCCAGGATTTGTGATTTGGAGGGAACCTAGGAGTGGCCATCTAATCTAAATTATGCACCAAGGAATCCTAACTGTAACATGTCCTACAAATATATGGTTATGAAATTATCCAAGGAAGGGGAATCCACCACCTCTTCAGGCAAGACATTCCATTTTGGATTAATCTAAGAATTAGGAAGATTTTATTGATATCCAGCCAAAATTGGTTTCTTTGCAGCTTCCAACTATTGTTACTTGTTCTTCCCTCTGAAGACAAACAGATCTAATCCTTTCTCTTCATTATAACCTTACTACATATGCCTGCCAAATCCAACTATTTGTTTAGAGGGAAATTTTCAATTTTCTACTTCTACAGTGCTTCCTATGACATTTGGTCTCTATAGTTCTATATTCCTTCATTATTGTATTCATAAAGAAATAGTTTTTCTTCTCTTTTAGTCTGGAATTTCACGTCCTCTACTTTGAGTAATATAAATGAATTACTATGAATTGCCATTAAACACACACACACACACACACACACACACACACACACTCACCATGACACAGGCATATATGTATTCTTAAATATTTCCTATAGCATAGTAATTCATATTACAATGGCTTCCAAATTTCATTTTTATTTGCAAATATAAATAGGCATCCACACAAATATATGTATATTTTATGATGTTATATTTTATATTATATTATTCTTAATGTGGTTATATTATATATGTATATATTATACACATATAAAAAGACAAACTATAGCAATATTAATTGCTATACAACAGGAATATATATATGTATATATGTGTATATGAGTGTATATGTGTATATGTGTGTGGTCTTATACTCACACAATTATACAGAGATATATTATTAAGTAAGGCCTTTATCCCCTTGTTTGAATTTTTATACACCAGAAATTTATTCCCTCTCCCTTACAGAATCTGAGTTAGCATTTCCAATGAGGGGGAAAAAACAAAAGCACCTAGAGGTGATCATAGATGAGGCCTCTGATTCCACACTTGAGAGAAACACTGAAGGCCATTCTCCTAGTCCTTCACAAATAATTGGCATATATCCCATAAGTATTAAAATGTCCCTTCATTTTCTTCTTTTGCCCCTAAATCCAGCTGAAAAAGTCTCTCCCCTTTCTGCCTAATAATAATAACTTCATATGTAAAGTGTCTTTCTGGACAAAAGTTACCTCATAGCACCTGTCCTCCTGGTTAAAACCTTCCGTGCCTCTCTTGTTAGCCACCAGGAAACATTCTACTACAGGACTGTCATCTCCCTCCCTACTGCATTCAAGACCTCAAAGCAGAGATCTAGAATGAAGGTTAACACTTCTCTCCCCATTGATCTCCATCCTGGAATTCCCCCTCTCAAGAAGAAAAAAAAAAGGAAGAGGACTTTTTTATAGGTCACAGATCTAAAGTTGGAAAGTGCCATCAAGACTATTGAGTCTACTGATCTCATTTTATAGGTGAGGATACTAGGGCTGAGAAAAATGAAAGGTTTCCTCAAGGTCACACAGTTAGTAAGTATTATTTATTCAGCGTTTCCAACTCTCCATTACCCCTTTGTGAGGTTTTCTTGGCAAACATACTGGAGTTGTTTGCTGTTTCTTTCTCCAGTTCATTTTACCAATGAAGAAATAAGGCAAAAGAGGTTAAGTGAATTGCCTGGGGTCACACAGCTAGTAAGTGTGTGAGGCTGTATTTGAACTTAGGTCTCTATGACTTTAGAACTGGAACTCTATCCATTGCACCACCTAGCTGCCCTTAGCCAATAAGTATCAGATACATCTGAATTAAAGTGTTCCTGACTAAGATCAGTAGTCTACCCCATGTCCCTATATTTAAAAAAGTAAAGCTGAAAAACCAGCTTTGAAAATGTTATCTCATCAGATTCTGGGAAGCTGCTATATCATTACCCTATATTTTAAGGCCAGCAGTTTTCCCCGACTATCTGTAATCACCTACAGGAAAAAAAGACATACATACATACATAAATGGGCGAGAGGGAGAGAGAGAGAGAGAGATACAAAGATACAGAGAGACAGACACAGACACAGAGAGACACAGAGGTAGGCTTTCATAAATTTCCTTCAGACCTGTAAGTTTTGTATGATTTGCTTTTGTACTGCACTAGTGAGGAATTTTTATTTACCACATAATCAATCATTTAGGGAAGCATTTGTGAATGAAATGAAAAAACTCAAATGGGGAGTGGATACTGAGCAAACCTCCTCCTTATTTTCAAATTCCCTGGACTCAGGGAATCTTAATTCAAATTGCTACAGTGAATAACCCTACTTTTTTTTTTTTTTAAGCAATTGGGGTTAAGTAACTTGTTCAAGGTTACATGGCCAGTCATTATTTGTGTGTGGGTGCTCATTTTCTGAGGCCGGATTTTGCGCCACCTAGCCGCCCCTTTTAGGGCAATTGGGGTTAAGTAACTTGCCCAAAGTTACACGACTAGGTTTTTGTTTGTGTGGATTAAGTGTCGGAGGCCGGCTCCGAACTCAGGTCCTTCTGACTCCAGGGCCGGCGCTCTATTCACTGCGCCACCTAGCCGCCCCAAATAACCCTACTTTAATTTAAATTCTAATGTTACAGATGAGAAAATTGAGACCCAGAGATTTTAAATAACTAGCACAAGCTCACACAAGTTCTAAATTCCAGAACTGGTGAAGGAAGATGAATTGGGAAGTTATTTAAGAGACTATGAGGTCCTGAAATAAAGTGGTGGCCACATGAATGGAAAAGGGGAGGGAGAGGACAGATATTATACAGATAGAATATCAATTGTGACAATCAAAATAGAGAGGAAATTTGGAGATAAAAAGACACATATACTAAAAGTTCAACATGAAACATGACAAGATGAACATTTTCAACATTTTTATTGATCTGCCATTGACTGAGGCATTTATTAATCACAGGATATCAAAGGACTTGGGAGATGGTGCCATAAGAATCCTAGATTTGAAGTTAGAGAACCTGGGTTCAGATCCCTGCTCTATTTATTCTTTGTGGCCTAAGATAAATCACTTAAACTTTCTAGTCCTGAGTTTCTTCATCTCTAATATTAAAGGGTTGAATCAGAAGAACTCTAGGGTACTTTGCAGATATAAACCTCTATTCCTATGACTTCAGCTTGGAAAAAATTAAATACTATATTATTACAAATATGTCAATAGGTATTCCTACAAAACTTAGTCTGCTATTTCAGTTTATGGAAAGACTGGTTTTATATCAGGTGAATCATGTATATGATTCATATTTATACATAAATATTTCTTTTTTAACTAAAAAAATTATAGTGCATATTAAAGAGTGTCACAGTATTGTTTTTACTGTGTTTCCTAATGTTTTCAAATTTGTTATTTTATTGGTAGTTATAATTATTGTTATTTCTAAAGAATACAAGCTAATAAAAGTTCCCTTTACAAAATAATGGCAAGTCTAATGTATTAATTTATATCTGAATGGTACTCTGGGCAGATGGATATCACCATATGTAAATCAATTTAAATACTTTCTAGAAGATTTACACAATTAATGGAGACAGTTGGATGATGCTTATCTGCCAGCCCCATTTCAAATAAACTCAATTTACTTAGTAAGATTATTTTGTATAAATGTTTAATTTAAAATTTTAAAACATTCTCATTGTTATAAATGAAAAACACAATCAGTTCAAACTACATATCTTTAAAAGACCTACTCAAAAATTTTCCATAAGTGTAGAATTAAGAGCCGAGTCTAATGAAATACAGAATGATGTAATTTCAGTCAATAATGTTTAATATTTTCCACTTCCAACCCTTTCTAAAATTGTGGAGTTGACTAAAGTCAGAGGAAACATTAAGTTACACATAACACAGGATCCCTTTCACTGAGCAATGGAATTACTTTCTTTCCCTCCTAGAGGGTAAATCATGCTGTGGTTAAGCAAAAGCATAAAACTTCCTATGTGAATCTGAGGACCAAGGAGATGCAATTTTAACCTAAATGTTGCCATTATATTTACAATACAGGCATAAATTCAAGAAAACTCTTTTTTCATAAGAATTAATCTATGACTGAGGTAATTTCAAAATTTGTTTGTAATTACATTAGAAGAAAATTTTACTGTTGTATAAAGATTTAGTATTTCTTCCCAAATTTTAGAAAATGGAAACGCAACTTTAAATATGTTTATCTTTCCAATAGGCATTAGTTCATCTCTAGATAGACTCAAAGTCCAAGAAACCTTTAAAAGTTTAAAAAGAATAAAGACACCATTAACTCATAAGTTGAGTTAAGCAATACAAACAAACTCCTGTCTAAATGGGAATGCTGGCTGTCTTTCCATAGCTTTCAAAGTTCTGATTACTTGCTCCTATGTTCTTGTTTTTTTGTTTTGTTTTAAATTTTGCTTAGCATAAATGAGAGAGATTTGGATACTGCCTTAGTAAAGCCCTCAAAAGAGTGGCAAAAAAGCTAGAAAATATCTTAAGACATATTCTAGTTTTTTGTTTGTTTGTTTGTTTTGTTTTTGTTTTTTTGCTTTTTGGAGGGCAACTGGATTTGAGTGAGTTGCCCAAGGTCACACAGCTAGTTTTTGTGTTAAGTGTCTGAGGCTGTATTTGAACTCAGGTCCCCCTGACTCCAGGGTTGGTGCTCTATTCACTGCACCACCTAGTCACCATCAGACATCTTCTAGTCTAATGCTGTTTCAAAGCCATTGATATCTCACTTGTTTGAATGGACCTAAGTGATTTTAATACTTGGAAGAGCTTACTTGAGTACTGAAGATCTATAGAGTTGTCTAAATTTTTTTTTAATTTCTGCAGATATTCCATAACAGATATATTTTAAGCCTAATATGTTGTAAGATAATTTTGGTATACTTTATGTCACTTCATAATATCTCATGTGACTGGTATTTCTATAACACTTTGTAATTTACAAAAGACTTTGCTAGCAACCACCTGTGAGACAGACTAGACATCATTATTTCTGTTTAATTTTTACAGATTTAAAAATTTTGTCTCATAGAGTTTGGATGATTTGTTTAATAATAAAGCTACTAAACTACGTAATTTCCTGAACCTGGGTCTTCTAAATACCAAATTCAATGTTGTTTTTCTACTGATACCAAATAATAAAAAAAATGTGTAAAGGACCATAGAAATTATCTGTTTCACTCATTTCACAGGTGAAGAAACAAATCCAGACAAATGAAATAAAAGTCCATAGGAAAAGGTTTGCCTGCTAACAATCTGATTAATGTTTGTTAAATTTGTAATAATAAATGGAGTTGCGAACAAGACCGGTGAAATCATGGAAGCTAAGTTAAGTATCAAATTTGGTTTGTGTCCAAAACTGAGTTTTTTATTGTTTCCCCCAAAACCTGCTTCTCCTTCCAACACAACTCTGTCAATAGTACCCACCAATTAGCACATCTCCAATTCAATTTAATTTAATTTATACCTTGGCTTTGACCACTGACTTTGTCCTTTTCTTATCCTCTTATTTTCAACCATTTACCAAATCCTATCAATTCCACCTTGGCAATATGTCCTCTCAGTTGCACCTGTATCATCCTAGCATAGAACTGCCCTAATTACCATCCTCCTAGACCTATAATACAATGACTTCATTAAAATTCTACAGTGTATGCTTAATAAAGTTGAAACTCCCATTCATGGCATTCAAAACCTTCCACCCTCAATATGGTACCATCTTACCTATATAGCTTTATTCCATATCTGTCTTCTCAATATACCCTACTATCCATCCTTCTTGCCTTCACCAACAACCTTCCATTTTGGATAAGCCTTCACCACAGGTGAAATAAGGCCAGACCTATGTTCTAGGAAAATCACTTTACAGTTCAGCAGAAAATGGATTTGAGGAGAAAGAGACAAGTCTAGAAGACCAGTTTGAAGGCAATAGTTTAAAAAATAGTTCAGAAAACATGTGATGAAGAAAGCTTTGTTAAAAAAAGAAACATTTATGATTCCATGGAATGTAAGCCCTTTAAAAATCTATACTGCTATATATATATGTATATATATATATATATACACACACACACATATATATACACACAGAGATATGTATAAGTACATATACATTCATGTACATATAACTATAGATTTTAAAGATAGAATGTATGTATTTGTAATATGGATTTGTGTATATGCATATATTCACATATACATAAACCTGATTCATCTTAGAGTCATAGAGAAAATTAGGACCTACTATGGGCATTTCAACATTTGCCCTGCTGGCTCTTGGGAAAGCCCTTTAAGCTACTTTCAAATTATTTGAAGCATCAGTGAACTTAACACTGTTGTACATATTTTTAAGTATGAAGGAAAGAATCAATAAATAAAGGCTTCTATATAAAGGCACATCTCACTTCATCTTTCAGCTTCTTTACTGATAGTAAGTACTACATTTTTTTTTTGCACTGATATAGATTTTGTTTGTGATCTCCTAAATAGAGTTTCTTACTGTTTGTGTATGTAGGCAGCCTTGTGGGGCATAAGGACCCCTTCTCAAAATGAGATTTCTAAGTCCATAAAATGAAGCACATAGGATTACAAAGTTATCAAAATATCTTTTAAAAAAACAAACCCATGGACCCCAGATTAAGGACTCCTGCAACTTCAAAGGAATTTACAAAAACTCTTCCAGTTAATCTTCTGTGTTGTCTTTATTCCTATTCAACAATATTTGTAACAAGTATTTACAGCAACATTTGCATAGTTTTCTTTGACCTTTTCTGCAGGCATGGGCTAACCTAAAACAACTATCAACAAAAATTCAAGGTATCAACAAAAACAGTATGACTCTATCTTCTGAGACTCCTGAGTGGAGCAGTATGAAAGACCTTAGTTCAAATGTGACCTCAGACACTGACCAGCTGTCAGTGCTTAATATCTGTTTGCCTTGCTTTCCACATCTGTGAAGTGGATCTGAACATCTCCCTTCCAAGGCTGTCATGAGGATAACATGAGATAATATTTATAAAGCACTTTGCAAACCTTAAAGTATTGCATAAATAAATGCTAGCTATTGGTATGCAGAAACATCTTTTGATAGAAATCATTTTAATGTATCAAGTTAAAGAGACTTTCTTTAATAGCATGGTTCCCCTGATATCCTGAATTCTGGTAAAAATTTTCCAAAAGTTAAAAAGGTTTTGACAACTGATAAGTATTAACAGAGTTCCACTCTGTTTTAAGACTTAGGGACAGAAGCAACTAATTCCAAGGAGGAGGCAGGGGGCAAGGAGGTACACAAAAATCTCTACTGTTAAAATGAAGCAAAATTAGTTTAATAAATAATACATAGATAGAGGAAAAGGGAGTTCCCATTGTTAAATATTTTCCATTTGAATGCTATTTCCATACTCTGATTCTATCTTTGCAATTTTGAGATAAAGTACCATACTGTTTGGCATAGACCCACTTTGAAGTTATAATGATGCAATTTATTGGGTTTGATTTAAAAGCCTAACTGGTTTACTGTTACCCTATTCAGAGATGCAAATAAATCTCATGCTTTTACAATTTTTAATGATGAGATTTTCCTGATTAATGCATGGTAAAAAAAAAAAGTCATGGTAGTGGTGAACATTTTAATTTAATGAATATGCTAAGGATTCAGGGTGTACTGCTTGCCAGTAAGCTGAAACATCAGGGCTCCAGAGTTCTCAGTTACCCTGTAGTGAACAGCAATTGTTCCTTGATGTTTGGGAGCTTCAGCATAAAGCATAAAGCAGGGAAGTTCACACGAGAAGTCGTGATGAGAAAATTGAAAACATGCAGCTTGCTACTTGGGATGCAATGTAAAGACTTACAATGGCTTTAAAAATCTGTAGACAGAGGGGAAAGGGCAAAGTGGTTAATGATTATTCCTGTCAGGACAACTATAAAGGCCATTGAAATGAAGATTTGTTAGACCTAATATAGTAGCATTTACCCACTCCCTGGGCAAACTCAGGAGATTCAAGAACATGACTATGGAAACTCCAAGTACTGCTTTCAACAATAAGAATGTTCCTCTCTCTTCCCAGCTGACAGATTACATTTTTAGTGGCAATAGAATGCAAAATAAAAACAGTAAATTCGACTGATATCTCTAACCCCTAAATAGGACTGCCAGCAGAGCCAATCCAATTTATAAACTTAAGATCTACACTTTTTATATGCTTTTTTTAGTTCTAATACATTATATATTGAGATATATTCACTACCTTCCACTAGTCCTTATAGGCTTTTTAATAATAACTGATATGAAATAAGGTTGTCTCTATACAGAGTAGTTAAATTAGAATGGACCAAAAAAAAAAATAACCCTGGCTGAATAAATAGGAGCTGGTTCATCCATTAGACCAAGGAGCCCCAGTAGCACCCCACCCATCATTTAGGTGGCATTAAGACAACACAGAGAAAATTAGTCTTTCCTGTTTGAAGCCCCCAGGGTGTACTGACCTAAGGTAGTACTTAAAGAACTCCAAAACAAGTAAAAAAAAAATTCAATCTGTCAACTGTTCTATCCCCCCTTATACTACCTAACTACCTTGCCTGTGTTTTTCCACTGAATTGGTTGTTTTCCCCTCAGAACTTGTTGAATTGACTCAATGTTTTCCAGTTATGTTGACACAGTTCAATGATCACAAAGTAAAAGGGAAATTTCATAGACTCGTAGAATTTTATTTCTGGAAAGGAGCTAGAGACCAGAATCCAATTCAAAAAGAGACCCAAAGAAATGTAGTCACAGAGTCCAGACTAGAACTAGGTCTCAGAACTCCCCAGGAAAATACTATTTAATTTAAACACAGGAAAAATGACCAAAGAAACTAATACAGGCCAAAACCCTTACATTGAGGCTTGAATGATTTTGTTGGGAGGCATCTACAATCATTATCCAAGTTACAAACAGACTGGGTGCCAAAAGATAATTTGTAAGTCAGCTGGTTTAGTACTTGAAATGTATTTTCTCATAAAAAATAGAAACAACATCAATTAAAGCTACTAGGTTTCCAAGGCAGTCAACAAAAGTCTACTAAACTCAAAGTATAGTTAAAAAGAACATCAGAATCTAATCACTATTTAAAAACATTTTTTTAAAATGAGAGCATTGTAACATTTTGTAAATGAGAGTGAAAGGAACACATCTCCCAGGTCCCAGGAGGCAAGGGAATGAGGGGCA
Organism: Gymnobelideus leadbeateri; assembly: GCA_011680675.1. Classification (NCBI taxonomy): domain Eukaryota; kingdom Metazoa; phylum Chordata; class Mammalia; order Diprotodontia; family Petauridae; genus Gymnobelideus; species Gymnobelideus leadbeateri. The sequence continues at coordinate 166,163 of WOXC01009143.1, forward strand.
GGGGATTCCAGAATTAGGAAGGTGAAAAGAGTGAGTTCCTGAAGATGCAGTAAAGGGGTTTAGGAGGAGTCATTAACTCCCTTCAGTGCTGATCTTTGCTTGAGAACCCACAAATTCCATTGGCAAAAATGGCAGAGTTTTTATAAAAGGGGTGAGTGTGACAGTGCTCATTCCTACTTACATCCATAAATCATGTGATCATAAGTGGAAAGTGCTCTATGATGAAATTAATAACATAACTGCCACATATCCACTTAATTTTAAGCTATATAGCATCTCTATCACCTTAGTTGATCCATATCGACTAATAACTATAGGACAAGTTGTAGGATGAGATTCCCTTTCTTTCCAAAGCTCAAGAGATGCATGCCAGAAGAAGATGAAACCAGACTAATAAACTGCTAATATAAAGTTATCTCTAATTTGCTAAAAAATCAGTGCATATTAAAATATAATTTGCTGATTATAGGGCCAATATTCCCAATTGCAACTATCTTTAAAATTCAATTTTTGGGGGCAGCTAGGTGGCGCAGTGAGTAGAGCGTCGGCCCTGGCAGAAGGACCTGAGTTCGGATCTGACCTCAGACACTTAATGCACACACAAACAAAACCTAGCCATGTGACCTTGGGCAAGTTACTTAACCCCAATTGCCCTCCAAAAAGCAAAAAAAATAAAATAAATAAATTCAATTTTTATTTTTTTAATCACAATTGATGTTAGTTTTACCTTCATTTGATAGGCTCAAAGAATTTTAGGATTTAAAAGTATTTTAGAATCCAACAGTTTCATCTAGTAACTAAGGAGGATTTCTTATGTACCAACTTTGTGCAAAGCATACGTACCAGGTTCTTGGGATTATAAAGACAAAAAAAAATAGTTTAAGAGGCAAACCATTAAAACCTCAAAGTATGCAACATTGCATTAGTGCATTTCTATATACTGTCCCATTTTATAGTTATTTATTTTTATTTAACTACATGACTCAAATCACCATAACAAAGACACGTGCACACTCTGAAAATGGTGGTGTTCTGGGGCGGCTAGGTGGCACAGTGAGTAGAGCGCCAGTCCTGGAGTCAGAAGGACCTGAGTTGGGATCCAGTCTCAGACACTTAATGCACACATGAAACAAAAACCTAGCCGTGTGACCTTGGGCAAGTTATTTAACCCCAATTGCCCTCCAAAAAAAAATGGTGGTATCCTCTATCATGGCCCACTCCCCACTATATAAAATATAAATGTGAGTTTAATAATAGTCATATTATATTTTAAGGTTTTAGAGAGAAGTTCATATGTGTTTCAGTGATCAATAGAGAACTCAGTTGAGTGCTTACTAAATGAACACTTCTTAGATGATAGTGATATTTAGCAAGTTAATCTGTCCATCTTACTTACTTTAAAGTATCATTAAAATAGGATTTTTACAAAGATAAGTGAGGCAGTTGAGTGCCACAGTAGACACAGTGCTGGGATTAGAGTCAGGAAGATCTGAATTCATACCCAGATTTACTTACTAGCTATGTGTCCTTGAGCAAGTCAACCACCATCTCAGTTTTCTCAAATATCAAATATGGATAATAATAGCACCTATGGGGCAGCTAGGTGGCGCAATGAGTAAGAGTGCCGGCCTCGGAGTTGGGATGACCCTAGATCAGATCCGGCCTCAGAAAATGAGCACCCACACATAAATAATGACTAGCCGTGTAACCTTGAGCAAGTTACTTAACCCCAACTGCTTTAAAAAAAAAATAATAGCACCTACATCATAGGGTCCTTGTGAAAATCAAATGACATAATATGTGTAAAGGGCTTAGCACAGTGTCTGGCATGTGGTAGGACTAAATAAATACTGGTTCATCATCACCATCATCATTATTCAAATATTTTTGAAACTTGAAAGATTATCATCTTATTATTATTTAGCTTACATGCTATGTATATGGAGAAGCTATCTTAATAATATTTGATTTTAACACTTTAATGTTGAATTATATGTTCATTGATAATAAAGTGGGGCAACTAATAGGCACAATGGATAGAATGCTGGGCCTGGAGTCAGGAAGACTTATCTTGTTGAGTTCAAACCTGGCCTCAGACACTTCCGACCTATTTGACCCTGGGCAAGTCACTTAACCTTGTTTGCCTCAGTTTCCTCATCTGTAAAAAGAGCTGAAGAAGGAAATGGCAAACCACTTAATATCTTTGACAAGAAAATTCCAAAAGGGGTTATGAAAAATCCAAAATAGCTGAATAACAACAATAATAAAGTATTTTTTTTTAACTTTTAAGACTGAAACAGGCAGAGCCAAGATGGCGATGGCGGAGTAGAAACAGCATTTCCAATGTGCTCTGCCCCACACAAATTTCAAACAATGTGAAAGGGAGCTTCTAACAACTTCTGGAGCCACAGCACCCACAGAACGGCACAGAGAAGCTAACCTCCTGCTGAGGACAGCCCAGCAGCCCTGCAGGGAGCAGCCAGCGCAGCACTCTGAGAGCAGGCAGCCCAGCGCGCTGGGAACCGACAGCGCAGCCCGCAGAGCGAGCCCAGGTCCGCGGTTTTAGCCCCAGGGCGGCCAGGCCTTCAGCTGGCTGGTGGAACCCCAGAATACCAGCAATTGTGGAGATTCCAGAATTATCAGCACAGATATGCCTAGGACAAAGTGAGAGGTTAGTGCCCTATGGACTTTGGGACCAGTATTTGGGGAACAAGTGGCTTCCTCCCCTGGGGGCAAAAAGCTGCTGAAGAAACAGCTGCACAGAAGCCATTTTGCAGCATCAGCAGTGGCTCTAGCTCCTGGTCTGCAAACTGTAGGAAGATCCAGCAATCAGTCTGGGGGTTAATCGCTTTTGCTTTAAACTGCCTGGATCTGGATTGTGGTCTGGGGGGAAGTTTGGGGTGGGTATCCAACTTGCCAGAGTGGGTGGAGGCTTTACAGAGGCCACCCAACTGGCGGAAGTTGTGAAGACCCCACGTTTGGGCGGAAGCTCCCCTGTCTGGTGGCAGAGTCCTACTGTGGCAACAAGCCCAAAATCAAGTAATTAAGTGGCAATATGCCTAGGCAAACGAAACAAAATAAACAGAAAAGTTCAACATTGGACTCCTATTTTAGGGGCAAAGAGGCTCAAAGCATGGAGGAGGACTGTGAGGTCAGAACTCCTGCACCAAAAGCCCCAAATGAAAATACAAGCTGGCTACAGGCCATAGAGGACCTTAAGAAGCAGATAAGAGAAGTGGGGGAAAATTTGGGAAGAGAAATGAAAAAGATGCAAGAAAAGTATGAAATGACAGTCAACAGACTGACTGAGGAAAATAACACCTTAAAAAATAGACTAACTCAAATGGCAAAAGAGGCTCAGAAAGGCAATGAGGAGAAGAATGCCTTAAAAAGCCAAATTTGCCAGATGGAAAAAGAATCTCAAAAGCTCACTGAGGAGATTCATTCCTTCAGAGTTAGACTGGAGCAAATGGAAGCTAATGACTTTATGAGAAATCAAGATACTGTTAAGCAGATCCAAACAAATGAAAGATTAGAAGGCAATGTGAAATATCTCATGGGAAAAACCACTGACCTGGAAAATAGATCCAGGAGAGACAATTTAAAAATTATTGGACTACCTGAAGGCCATGATCAAGGAAAGAACCTAGAAATCACCCTTCAAGAAATTCTCAAGGAAAACTGCCCTGATGTTTTAGATCCAGAGGGAAAATAGAGGTTGAAAGAATCCACAGATCACCTCCTGAAAAAGATCCCAAAAAGAAAACTCCCAGGAATATTATAGCCAGGTTCCAGAATCCCCAGATTAAGGAGAAAATACTACAAGCAGCCAGGAAGAAACAATTTCAATATTGTGGAAACACAATCAGAATAGCCCAGGACCTGGCAGCTTCTACACTGAGGGATCGAAGGGCATGGAATATGATATTCCAGAGGGCAAAAGAACTGGGAATGAACCCAAGGGTCACCTACCCAGCAAAACTGAGTATTTTGTTTCAGGGGAAAATATGGTCATTCAGTGGAATAGAGGACTTTCAAGCATTCTTGAGGAAAAAACCAGAGTTGAATAGAAAATTTGACATTCAGACACAAGAAGTAAGAGATGCTTGAGAAGGTAATCAAGGAAAAGAAATCAAAAGGAACTTATCAAAGTTGGACTATTTACAGTCCTACATGGAAAAACAATAACTGTGTTTGATGAAACCTTTCTCATTATGAAAATAATTGAAGAAGGGTACATGGCATATGTTCACAGTTACACACGGATAGAGGGCACAGGTTGAATTTGATGGGAAGGGATGATTATTATTTTTTTTTTGGAGGGCAATTGGGGTTGGGTGACTTGCCCAGGTTCACGTGGCTGGGTTTTTGTTTGTGTGTTGGGTGTCTGGGGCCAGATCCGAGCTCTGGTCCTTCTGGCTCCAGAGCTGGCTCTCTGCTCGCTGCGCCACCTAGCCGCCCCAAGGAAGGGATGATTCTTAAGGGGTGAAGTCAAGAGGTGAGAGAGGAAAGTGGCAAGAGGAGATGGAGAGAGACAGGGCAGGGCAAACTATCTCATGTAGAAGAGGCAAGGGGAAGTAGTTACAGGGGAGGGGAAGAACAGGAAGGCAAAAAGGCAAAAGCATATTCTCATTGAAGTTGGCTCAAGGAGAGAATCACACACATACTAAATGGAATATCTTACCCTCACTCACTCTCCTCAGTAGGGGAAAGGGGGATGGGAGGGGGGATGATGGAGGGGAAGGCATTCTGGGGAGAAGGGAGGTTAGAAGTACCCACTATCAAAGAGGGACAGGATCTAAGTAGGGAATGGACCAGGTGGGAGGTGAGACAGGTGGGAGGGAAATATAAGCAGTCTTTTACAATATATATACTATGGTAATGTTTTGCATAGATATACATGTACAACACATACTGAATTGCTTATCTTCTCAGAGGGAGTGGGTGACAAGGGAGAAGGGGAATGGATCTGAAAATCAAAGTTTTAAAATTAAATGTTTCATAAGATGTCCAGGCAGTGGGGCTAATGGCAAAGTCGAAGGGGGTATGGGAGAAGATATGGGAGAGAGCAGATTGGATGAGGGGATATCTAGTGGGACTGCTATTCTGGGGTGGTGGGTAGGGAAAAATGGGGGAAAATGTAACTCATAATCTGGTGGAAATGAATGATGTAAACCAGAAGTTAATAAAGCATTTGTTTAATCAAAAAAAAAAAAAAGACTGAAACAACAGAACTAATTTTTTTTCAGTTTTGGTTGTATGTGAATCAAAGCTTGAACAAAACATTAGTACTGACAAACAATTTGAAAGAAAATATAGTATATTGTGTTAACTTCTAAGACAAAACATGTATCCTAAGATCACAGAGGAATATTAGTTTTTCTAGTGAACACCTTCCTGGAAAATTAGTTAACTTTGGTGCAATCTTGGAGGTATTGGGTGCAAAATGTTGGATAGATTACCAGATATCATCATTGTATTAGTTTTGCTTAAATGCCTTTCTTTGTTATAATGGAATGTCCCTTAGGACAAGGAATGGGTACATTTTGATATGACTATGATGTAAAAATAAAAGATATCAATAAGAAATCAAAAAAGAGAAAGAAATGAAATAATAGGCAAAAAGATATGCTTTTATTTTTATTTTCACATGTAGTCTGAGTTCAAGACAAATATTTCAGTGATCATCATGAGATACTTTTTTTATAGCTTGCATTGTTCTGATTGATAGATGAAGTTCTGCTCTATGACTCTCTGCTAATTACCAATCAAAGGTAGCTGAGTAAGCTAATAGCCTAATGCAAGTAGCTGTGGGGAAGCTTGTTATGAAGAGGTAAAGCCTAGCATTAAGTGTGTTGCACTGGTTGCACATAAAAATCAAAACAATATAAATATCAAATCAGGATATTTTTGCAGGACCAGAAAAAAACAAATTTTGGCTTATAAGCAAGCTGCAGAGAAATTATGGAACACGTGGCTCAGATACAAATCACCTGTTGAAAAGAAAGTACAAAACCTTTATATTTTGTTTTAGGCTAGATTTTGAGAGGACTCTACTGTCAGAAAAATGCACAATGAGAAATGAGACACAGAGGCATTTAAGCAATAAGATAGGAAGAATTGTGTGAAGGCTATTAAAGGGAAGAATGGAAGAGGGAAGGTGTGAAAAGGAATTGGTATTTGTATGCATACTTGAGGCATTCTGGTGGACAAGAGTTAAAGGAAGCCCTGGTTTGTGGGCCTCTGGCTGCAAAGCTCCAGTTTGCATTATGGCTTTGGAAGAAATCTGCTAATTACCAATGAAAAGTAGTTGAGCAAGCTAGCATCCTATTGTAAGGAGAAGTATGGAAGCTTGTTATAAAAAGATAAAGCTTGGCTCACCCACCCCCAGTGGCTGGGTCCTCTGCTGCCTAACACATGTGGCTAACAAGTGGTTTTCTGAGAACTACCAACCAAAACAACATTTGCTCATATTGATGAAATAAAAATTTTATTTTTCAGCTGCAAATACCTGATTCCTTCAGACAAAGGAATAAACTAGTTCTTGTATAGGCTCTTTTATAGGAAAAGAAAATATCTTTCTGTTGTCAGTCACAACAGGCTTAATCGTACAAGCATTTAGCTATATCAGAATTAGATAGAGCTCACCAAAATACTTGCAACAAACAATATGAACACTAATAAAGAACCATCATGGTTGTAAGTTAATTGGTTATAAATGAGTATCAAAACAAAAGCTCAACTGAAACTCCTTTAATTTGACCCAGTAACTAATAATTCATTTTGATCCAGTTTTTAGCATAATCAATGCCTAGCATATTTTGTTGTTGTTATTTGGCAAAGATACTGGAATGTTTTGCCATTTCCTCCTCCAGCTTAATTTGCAGATGAGGAAACTGAGGCAAGCAAGGTTAAGTGACTTTCCCAGGGTCACACAGCTAGTAAGTGTCTGAGCTAAATTTGAACTCAGGAAGATGAGTCTTCCTGATTCCAGACTTGGCACTCTATTCACTGTCCATGTGATCCCTAGACTTAAAATGTAGGAATGATAAACCGTTGTCCAGGACAGAGTCCAGCTAACAAGATCTCATAAAATGAACACAAACACACACACACACACACACACACACATACCTTTAGTCATTGAGAGAACTTTGAAAATGGAAGGGAAAAGAAAACTCACCTTGTATATTTGCAAAGTCAGATTTGGGGAGAAAACTACATTAGGTACAAGTTTAGAAAAAATTCAAGAGCTATGTTAATAATTCACACAAATCCAAGAATAGAGCCAGCAATAGAACTCAATGACTCAACTGGAAATACATAAATACATTATGTAGGTAGGAGTAAAGGGTAAGTTGAACTTATACTTTAAAGCACTTAAACTTCTTAAAGCAAGGAAGAAAATTCAATGCCATCAGCGTCATTGAGATTTGGCAAGAAGCAATTCATAATTGAAATATGGCTATTGGAAGGGTATATCTTATTCAAAAGAAAGAAAACAAATGAAAGGAGTTGTGGAGTCATATTGTATATGTGTATCTCTGTGTGTGTGTCTTGGTTTACCAATGGTGTTCAAGCAGAGTCTGAGTAGAAAATTATCATTGTATCCCTATTTTGGAATAGGTTGAAGTGAATTATTTCGGGAGCTTGATCTAATTCTACAATGCTCTGGGTAAAAATAATTAGGGAGTTTCAGTTTATAACCCCCTGTTACCAAGGTGGGTTCTATTGTTGTTTCATTTCCAAAGCTGAAGTTCCAAGGATTTTGTTGATGGTTTTGGATGGTTTTGGACTTGATGTTGGTTATCTTTAGTTTAGATAATTAGTGGGAGTCAATGTTGGATCTGGGATTGAAATGAGAATTGAGCCACATTCCAGGATGCCCTGAACCACCAAAAGTTCTTGTTGACCCTCTGGATCATCCTCAGGCCCAGTGATAAGAAAGAATAAATGGGTCCTATAAAGAGAATCAATAGTATGCCCACTCCCATCTCTAATGTGGCAAACCTTGACCAAACAGAACCTCTCAACTGCCTCATGAAGGGAAATCCTTGAAAGGCAATTTCTGAAAGAGTAAAAGGATGGTGGGGGGAAGATAAATAGATGTGAGGCATTAGGATAAGAATGATTTCTTTCTGGAAATTATAGTGTAGGGCCTTTTTACTCACAGAATAACAGAATGCAAGAGTTGGAAGAGATCACCTAGATGGAACTTGACTGGAGTTAAGAACCATTCTGCATCATAACCAACATGTCCTACACTATCCAGCCATTGCTAGAGACTTTCAGTGAGAAAGAACTCCTTACCCCCTTGAGGCAGTGCATTTCACTTTTGAGTAGTTCTCACTGTTACTCAGTTTGATCTTGTCTATCATCAAGTCTAAATTTGATTTTGTAACTTTCATTCATTACTCCTACTTCTGCCCTCTGAGACTAAGCAGAGAAAATCTTTTCCCACTTCCCCATGATATCCTTTTTTAATACTTGAAGATTCCTATCATGTCTCCCCTATGTCTTTTCTTCAACAGATTTAATTCCCCAGTTCCTTCAGATGATCCACATATGGCACAATCTCAAAGTCCTTCATTCTCCTAATTGCCTTAACTAGGATATTCTTCTAGCTTATTTATATTCTTCCTACAATGGTAGGAAGTACAAAGTACCCATGACTTATACTGCTAATACTACATATATATCTGGTTACAACAATATCACTAGTTAAGGTCCCTTAAAATGTTTTTATTCTCTATTTTTAATGTTCATTCATTTCCACATTAATACAAAGAGGACAAGAATATATTATGTTCTCATTGTAGGCTTCATTTTTTAATTTTTTTTAGGTGGCAGGTTCTAAAACATAGGGTTAGCATAACCCTGCTGAGGAATGAAAACTTGACCCTTGCTTATTCCTAAAAGTCTAATACTTTAAACAGAGAGATAGAAGAAAATACATAGAGGGAGGTCAATGAGAAGTCCATCCCTACTATCCTAAAATTTAGAGTGCATTAGGTCTCACTAGTTAGACATGTGACATCTTCCAAAATTGAAGCATACAAACTCTTACAAAGCTCTAATCCCAGAATAATTGAAAGGACAAACATCATGTCATAACTGTCTGTTGTGTTTATCCTAGAGTCTTCAGCCAGGCTGAAAAATTCATTTGTGGTCATGCATACAATGTATCTCTTTATAAAATGACTGAATATTCCACAAACTTGAATAAGAATCATTTCTACAACATACTTGACAAGTGGTCACCTTACTGTCATTTAGAACCATCTCCCAAAGCAGCCCATTCCACTTTGGCTAGCTCCATTTTTCAAGAAGTACACCCTCCCCTTCCTCACATTTAGACTGAATTTACCTCTTTATAACTTCCACATGTTGCTCTAGGTTCTGTCTTCCGGAATCTTAAATGGCTGGTCTAATCTCTTCTACATGACAGTTTTATAATTCTTAAAAGCAACTCCTTAAATCTTATCTTCTCCAGGCTAAAAATCCCTGTGTCCTTCAACCAATCTCTGTATGGCATGGGCTCAAGGCCCTTCAATCCAATGGTTACCCCCCTCTGTATGCTCTCCAGGTTATCAATGTCTTTCCTAAAAGGTGGCACTCAGAACTGAACACCTTAGTTTAGGTGCGATCTGATGATTACAGTGTATAAAAGAATCTTCTCCCTAGTCCTAGATAATACAACTTTTAATGGAGTTTAATTATATTGGCTTTTTTGGCTCTGCCACATCACAATCTTCACTCATATTGATTTAAAAGATCTTTTTTAGATGAACTACTTTCAAACTCTGATTTTACTAATGATATTGTTTTTAAAAAACCATGTTCGAGACTTTATATTGATTCCTATTGGATAAACATTTTGATACCAAATAAGAGTTAAAAAAAGAAGTTCCTTATACTATAATCTCTTAAAATATACACACAAAAATGCAATTTTCAAATAGAATTTTGGACAATTTTGATGGAAAATGATCTGTGGAACCACAGCAGATTTTTGCACTGGTATGGTACTGGGTACATAGTCAGTTGTAATAAATACTAATTTATAAAAGATGTATGAACAAATATATTAAAGTAAAAGGTCAATCTGTAGGAAGAGAAGCAAAAAGTAACCATATTAGAGCACATGATCTCTATACAAGCAAAACACACTGATCTTGAAGACTTGGATGTATTGAAGATCATAGGCCAAAGAATATAATAAGTCAAAAATGCTGAACACCACAATGCAAGAAATAATAACAATAAGTGAATCTAAGCTGATGAGTGATTGTTCTCTCTATCAAGTCAGTTCCTTTAGGCAACTTTCCCCTCCTCTGGAAATATTTTGCTTTGTATCTTCAACATTTCACTCTTGAGGACCTCCTATCCTACCACACTGCCTTCCCAAGGAGAATTTTTTTACCTTGGGATTTTACCTATTCTTTCATGTAACTCTTTGAAATGTAAGGTGCATGTTAAACTATATTTTCCTCTCTTCCTTGATTACATTCTAAGACAGAGTAGTTACTTTTCCCTAAGAATCCCATCAATTATAGACTGCTGTACAAGCAAAGAGGCTATTTTAAAAATAAGCATATTTGCTTTTAAAGCTAATATTTTCCAAAGAAGTCAGCATTTATTTTAGTCATTTGTGCTTTTGATAAAAATACCTCATGTTTTCAAAGAGATCAACTTATACAAGATTAATGTAATCTTGTTAACATTTATGTTAAATCTCCCTGGTCAGTTGAAATCCATATCTTTAGGAAGAGAAATAGAAAGAACCTACCTATACCTTGTGGTATCATATGAGAAATGGCTGGATTCATCCTTCATTATTCTTTCTGAATAAATATTTTCATACATCTAGGAGTATGCTACTTGGAAACAATGTGCTGATTCTTCAGAAAGACCACCATTTGGATATGTTATGCTTAGCAAATGTGCAAAGTATGTAGAGAGGGCTGTATCTCTTAATGTTTTTATTCAGAGAAGCTATTAACAGCCACACATTATAATCCAAGTACATTGTGGGTTTTCACAGAACATGCACAGATATTCTATGCCTACTTCCAAATGACCATGTGAGACATTTGGGAGCCTGGCTTCACCTCATGTATAGTTTTCCCCTGAAAAATGATACTCACTTTTTCTGGGTAGGTGATTCTTGGTTTTAGTCCTAATTCCTTTGACCCCTAGAATATCATATTTCAAGCCCTTTGATCCCTTAATGTAGAAGCTGCTAGATCTTGTGTTATCTGGATTGTGTTTCCACAATATTCAAATTGTTTCTTCCTGGCTGTTTGTAATATTTTCTCCTTGACCTGGGAACTCTTGAATTTGGCTATAATATTCCTAGGAATTTTCTTTTTGGCATCTTTTTCAGGAGGTGATTGGTGAATTCTTTCAATTTCTATTTTGCCCTCTGGTTCTAGAATATCAGGCAATTTTCCTTGAGAATTTCTTGAAGGATAATTTCTAGGTTCTTCTTTGTGATCATGGCTTTCAGGCAGTCCTATAATTTTAAAATTATCTCTCCTGGATCTATTTTCCAGGTCAATGGTTTTTCCAATGAGATATTTCCTCATTGCCTTCTACTTTTCTCATTTGTTTGGATCTGTTTTATAGTATCTTGATTTCTTATAAAGTCATTAGCTTTCATTTGCTCCAATCTAATTTTGAAGGAGTTACTCTCTTCAGTGACTTTTTGAAATTCCTTTTCCATCTGGGCAATTCAGCTTTTTAAGGCATTCTTCTCCTCATTAGATTTTTGGACCTCTTTTGCCATTTGAGTTAGTCTATTTTTAGGTGTTATTTTCTTCAGTATTTTTTGGGGGGTCTCCTTTAGCAGGCTGTTGACTTGCTTTTTATGATTTTCTTGCATCATTCTCACTTCTTTTCCCAATTTTTCCTCCACTTCTCTTATTTGATTTTCAAAATCCTTCTTGAGCTCCACCATGGCCTGTAACCAACTCATATTTTTCTTAGAAGATTTTGATGCTGGAGTTCTGACTTCATAGTCTTCCTCCCATTCCATGCTTTGATCCTTTTTGTCCCCAGAAAAGGACTGTATGGTCTGATTGTCCTTCCTCTGCTTGCTCATCTTGCCAGCCAATTACCTGACTTTTGAGCTCTTTGCCACAGTAGAACTCTGCTTCCAGAGAGGAGAGCTTTGTCCCAAAGTACTGGGGTTTCCACAAATGTTGTCAGAGGTCTGAGGATGGTGCCCTTACTACAGAAACCAAACTGAAACACTGGTGTTTCTTACCCCAGGACCACCACCCAAGACAGCAACCCAGATCCAAGCAGGTCAAAGCAAGAGAAATTACCCTCTGAATGGTTGCTTGGTCCCCCTACCATATGCAGACCAGGAGCTCTGGAGGCAGTCACATGGCAGCAGCTGCAGCCTCTGTGTCTCTGCCGCCTCTTGCCCTGGAGCAGGGGCTAGACCATGCTCTTCTGTCCCCCTATTCCAACAGAGTTCCCCACTGACTTTTTACTTTGTCTTTGGCATTTATGGGTTTAGAAGTCTGGAAACCACCACAGTAATCCTGAAATATGCTCAGGCCACTGCTTGTCAGGGCCACCCTGGATCCAGAACTGCTCAGCTCCAGTGGTACTGTGCTTGGCTCCCTGCAATAGACTCTTCCTGTCAGCCTGCCAGGCTGGCTTCAGCAGATTTGTTTTTCTCTTTCACTTTGTGGGTTCTGTAGCTCTAAAATTTGTTTAGAGTCATATTTTATAGGTATAGGAGATGGTTGTGGGGGAAGCTCATGGAATTTCCTGCTTCTACCTTCACCTCACATATAACTAATCACTGAGAATACCCAAGTCGCTATTGAGTCAGACAAACTGGTAACTTGGGACATGTTAAAACAAGACAGTTTCCCACTGGCATTCTTGGGACTGTATCTTTCCAGGGAGCAAGACCTGACACCAAAATGTGGAAGGAAGGATAAGATCCTTCTCCTACCTCAGTATAATGGCAATGTAACAGGGCAAATGACCAATAAGCACAGTCCTTATGATCATGTGTAGCATTCCTGGGTGATGCCATCCCCACATGGACTTTGGAACATTTACAGACTTACTGTAATTGGTCCAGTTTTCTAAGTACATAGTGAAGAGGGTACTTTTTGATTGGCTATGGAACTGGAACTGAATGTGGAACTAATTAGTCAAAGTGACTCTTGTTCTGGTTCTTTCTGGTCTAGCTGGTTTTCAAGAAGACCTATTGATAGAAGAAGAGATTCTGGTTCTTTCTCACCCATAGATGTCATGTATTACTCCCCTGTTTAATTTCTCGTGTGCATTCTTCTTCTGTATTTAGGGGAAGGAATACTGGAGATGATTAAAAACTTCTTTGCTTCAAAAGGTCCAGATACCGAGCTACTACATATACAGCAGCTAGAATTCATCCCAGGATTTTGTGGAAGGCAGAAAACAAGAAGTAAAATCTGGAGCAACCTGTTTAACCCAGACCAGGAATGGCAAGAGATATGAATTTATATAATCATTAGTTACACTGCATTTAGAAGTTAACTTTGTGTAATCAGGTCTGTGTATAAACTGATTTAGCTCTATACCCCATTTTCCTCAGAGACTGAGGTTACATAGCAAAGAGGATGCACTGCAGTACAGAGCAAAGCAGAAATATTTGTACTTATACTTTTGCTTTATCTTTTGTTTAATCTTCATGGTAAATTTGTTCATTGGTTAAATGAAAATGGGATATTAGTCATTGGTGATTAAACTGGCGAGAGGTGGGCATTGTAGAAAGAATGGCAATGGAATATACCAGAATGGGGGTTTATATTGGTTATCATTAGGACTGAGAGACTTCCAACACCTCAGGAGTATCCAAGCATCCTGGAGGGAAGAAGTAATCAGGCTCACTCTGGGAAAGTGAATACAAAATACATGTAGAGCCACTGAAGTATTTAGTAAAGGGAGGCTGCTGTATCTACCTGAAGGAAGTATTAGAATAACTGAATAAGCTCTATGCTAACTCACCTTGCTGAAGGAAAAACGATTTAAGATCTAGATAGAGAACATCTTTTGAAAAAATCATGCCTGTGGCTGATGGTAGAAACAGAGGCTTGTTAAATCTCCCCTAAGAACATGGAAAATGTTAACTTTATTTCTTCCTCTGTCTCTTCCTCAATTTAGCTCACTTAAATTACAAAACATAAAACTCGGAATTTTGGAAGAGATTACTAAGTTTCCTTTATGAAGAAGGCTGAGTGCCACAATTAAAATAAGACCTATTAAACTCTTAAGAATTCCATTTTTCAATGGGCCATTCTATCAAACACATAACAATCTGAAATGACTGCAGATTTCAGAAAATGTATGAAAAAATGTCCTTTCCACACATACTAAAATTGTACTGACAAAAAACCCATTTATACAAAGTTCCTGGCAGCCAAACAGGGATGAACCATTTTAGGCTAATGTACAATCGGCTACTTACTAAATCCTGGCTTAGGCCCTAACCTCAAGTACTTAAAAAAAAAAAAAAAAAAAACCTTATCATAGTGTAGGGGCCAAGGAACTCTCTTAATTGCTGCAACTATATTTAAATATAATTTTGATATGAAAGAAAACAGTCAAAATTGGCAACTGAAAAAAGAGCCCTAGGTTTGAATGCCACTTTTGTATTTTATAATACAGATGAACTTATCAGATGTTCCAATCAAAACAAGCCCCTGTTAAGTAAGAATAGCTTTAAATGAATCTATTTAAAACACTTGGCAATACTTATCATATTGATTACAATTTTGTATTTGTGCTTACATAATTTTAAAGCCATTACCTTTTTTTAAAAAGAAACATTAAATAAATCTTTCATCTAGTGTATATCATCATGTAAATTAGTAACAATTAATTGTAAAACCTAGTCCAAACTACAGAATTATTTGATTCTAATGCTTAAGGACAACAGTAGTTACTTCTGGTTTCCTTTTAGATTCTAGGTTTTACCCAAACTACTGGCAAATAAAAGTGTAAACACCATATTAAAAAGATATACAATGAGAGTTCTTTCTTATTTTTCATTAACGATGAAAAATAGTTTAATTTATGTATTATAATTCTCAAATTGTACAGTGTAGGATTAGGGTTAGTATTGGAATTAGGATTAGGATTAGGGTTAAGGTTAGGGTTAGTGTTGGAATTAGGGTTAGGATTAGGGTTAGGGTTAGTGTTGGGTTAGTGTTGGAGGACCTGAGTTCAAATCTGGCCTTAGATACTTAACACTTACTAGCTGTATGACCTTGGGCAAGTCACTTAACCCCAATTGCCCTACCTTGTCAAAATAAAGCAAAAAAAATTGTACAGTATAGCTTGGATTCATTTCATAATTTTAAAAATTTAACACATTAATTTGGATTAACCTAAAAGTTTATAATACTACATAAAGTATAAAGAGCTTTAGATCTGGAATCAAAAGAAAACTGAGTTTGAATTTCAACTCCAAAACATATTAACAGTGATTTTGAGTATCAAATTTCTGCACATCAGTTTCTTCATATGAAAAATGGGAATAATTATGCTTATTTTACCTGCTTCCAGGTGTGTTGTATGGAATTTACTCTGCAAGTCTAAAGGCATTATTTAAATATGATTTATTATATTTAAATATATTAGGATTTGTGAAGTCAAAAGACCTGAGCTTATTTTCCATATTTAATATTTGATACAGACTATCATTTAGATGTTTTGTTATTGGTTGTGCAGATAACTAGCACAGTTACTGTGAACACTTGTTTTCTCTCAATGTAGAAACACATTACAAGTCTCATTTATTGTGGTTTCAGTGTCTGAGAGAAAGCCACAATTCAAAGAAATACCTTGGTCAATCAGAACACCACTGGAAGATTAGCTGAGAGATAATGTTTTTTGCTACAACCACTTGAGACCATTATGTACTAAGAAACAGAGAGAGTACCTACACCTACAAAATCATGGATATTTCAAAAGTGAAATATAAGTGAATAAACCTTTGCATTTTATTACCGATGCATTTCTTCTACATTCTCTGTTTTTCATTATTTCTATCTAGCCCTCATCTATTTACTCTAACACTGAAAACT
Source organism: Gymnobelideus leadbeateri (assembly GCA_011680675.1). Lineage (NCBI taxonomy): Eukaryota > Metazoa > Chordata > Mammalia > Diprotodontia > Petauridae > Gymnobelideus > Gymnobelideus leadbeateri. The sequence continues at coordinate 182,257 of WOXC01009143.1, forward strand.
GAAAAATGCTATAGCTAACCCCTTATAAATACTATGGCAGGATTTACATAGGCATTTTCAAAATACTTATATTCCTTGGGGTTCCTTCTAGTTTTGAATTCTTTGATCCTCTTGCATCTGAAAAGTTGGCTATAAAACTAAATCTGACACATCAAACTGTTTTAACTGGAATCAAAACTGGAGATGCAACTGTCTGACATAATTTTATTTATAAGAAATAATAAAAATTACACCTGAGAATGCATCAGACATTTTGAAGAACATTTATAACAGGATCAATAATGTTATTATAAATTACTCATTTTAAAATTAAGTATTAAAAATGAAAAATATAAAAAACAGTGTTAAGTATCATATGAAATAGTGTAACAAACTACAAGGATGATGGAATTAGGAAAATCTGCCTCATTGTGGGAATTATCATTGTATGGCTTTAGAGAAGTTCATTCATCTCTTTCTACTTCAGCTTCCCTATTTATAAAATGAAGGCATTGGGCTATGTTATACTTAAGGTCCTTTTGCATTCTAAACTTCCATGACATTATGATGATTCTTGAGGGTCTCAAGAGACAGAGAAGAAAGTAGAGGTTTCTCTCTTAGCACTTCAATGTCTCTTTAAGATTTGAAAAATGCTTCACATATGTTATATTAACTTCACAATGGTCAAATAAGCTAAGTACTTACAAGTATTGCTATACACATTTTATATATAAGGAAACTGAGACTAAAAAAAAAGAAAATACATAATTTGTCCAAAGTAACAAAGGAGTGATTTTCAGAGGAGGAATTTAAACTCAATATTATCTAGACTCCATGTTAAACATTTTTTCTACTATAATATGTTGTCTCTTTTGATAAAGATTATAAGTAATCCTTAATCCAACTTTGCTAGCCAAAAGAAAACAACCCCCCCCAAGAAAAAAGAAGAAAATTTAAAGACAATTAGAAAGATGTGTAAGAGTAGAGTAGATGACTCAAGTCTTGTCCTTATGAGTTGATAGACTGGAGGTAGAGATAAGAAGTGGTTGCTAATAATTACCAATAACATTAAAAACTATAATAAATTTTGAAAAGGGACAGCATCAAAGTAGAGAACAGAACAAGTGGGAGGTGGGATAGGAGGGAGGGAAATGTAGTCAGTCTTTTACAATATATCTACTATGGTAATGTTTTGCATACCTACACATATACAAATTATACTGAATTAATCATCTTCCCAGTAAGGGTGGGCGACAAGGAAAGAAGGGAAAGAATCTGGAATTCAAAGTTTTAAGATCAAATGTTTAAAAATATATAAATACTATTATTAATACTATTTTACATATAATTGGGAAACAAGATATACAGGCATTGGGGCATAGAGATTCACCATGCCCTATTGGAAAATTCGAAGGGGATATTGGAAAATATATGGGAGAAAGCAGATTGGAGGAGAGGATATCCTGTGGGCCTGTTATTTTGGGGTGGTGGGTAGGGGAAAATGGGGAAAAATTGTAACACATAATCTGGCAGAAATGAATGATGTAAACCAGAAGTTGATAAAGCATTTGGAAAAAAACTATAATAAATTAACTTTCATAATAAAATGGAAGTCATGTGACATCTATTCAAATTAAGTCCTGTTGGAAAATGGAATGAGAAACTATATATGCAGGACATGAATTTGCGGACCACCAATTTCTCCTTAGTCTGCAACTATTCTTAGATAGAAAGACAAATAGAAGAAAAAAGAAATTGTGAAGCCCTAATAAAAATACTTATATATAGCTTTAAATAATTATTTAAGTACTTCAACAGATCTGTTATCTCATCAATACATATATTCTCTCCAGTTGTACAGAGTTGTACTCATCAACACCTTTTAATTCATCCAATGTAATTCTTTTCTACAATTACCCAGAAATTCTCAGGGTATCCAATGCATTGGAATCCTTCTTCAAAGCATTGTAATATTTTGTGGGTACCTGCCAGTGCAGTACTAGGGTATCCTCCTTCTATTCTCTCATTTTTTCTACATAAGAAGTCCATTTTTTTTCTAGACAATGTATGTGTCTGTGTATATGTTTGCATGTGAGTGTGTGCATGTGTGTGTGTGTGTGTGTGTGTGTGTGTACATTTAGGTGACTTTTGGGTCACCTAAAATTTAGTTTTCGGAGAAGATTGTGAGGTCCTCTTATTTACTAGTATATAACATCAATATCCTCCCTTTTTTACTCCTGAAGTATATCTGAGGATTCTTCTGATTGGCGGTTGTTCTTTTCATGTTCAGTAATTCCAAGCAGTTTTCTTGTATTATTTCTTGCATTATGACATTTACTTTTTTGAGTTATTATGTTCTTCTGGGAGAGCTATAAACCTTAAGTTGTCTTGACACATCCTGTCATTGAGAGCAAAAGGTTTTGCTTTATCAAGAGATCAAGTTTTGTTTTAACATTATCAAAGATGATTAGGGTAAAAGCAAAAGAACCTATATGTTCTAAAATATTTATAGTAGCTCTCTTTGCAATGGCAAAGAACAGGAAATTGAGGGGATGTCCATCAATTGGGGAATGGCTGAATAAGTTGTGGTAGATAATTGTGGTGGAATACTACTATGCTATAAGAAATGATGAATTCATGATGTTTAGAAAAAAAACATGGATAGATTTGCATGAAAGAATGAAGAATTAAATGAGCAGAACCAACAGAATATTTTATACAGTAACAGCAATATTATTTTAAGAATAACGTTGTGCAACTGAGTCATTTTGACTTATAAACATGCAAATTAACTACAAAGGATATATGAAGGAAGACATTATCTGCTTCCAGAGAAAGAACTGATAAATAAAAGTATTATAGAATAATTTTACATACATACACACATATTTGTTTTCTTTTTGGAGGGGGCAAGGCAGGGCAATTGGGGTTAAGTGACTTTCCCAAGGTCACACAGCAAGTAAGTGTTAAGTGTCTGATTTGGACTCAGGGCCTCCTGACTTCAGGGGTGCTCTATTCATTGCAGCACTTAGCAGCCTCTCTCTCATGTTTCTTTGGTGAAGTTTGCTACCATGGATTCAAGTTTTTCCATTTGGCCATTTATTTCTGTTGTGAAGGCCATAAAGTCTGTTTTCACATTCACATTTATTTCTTAAATTATTTGGGAGCAAGATTTCATCCTATCTTGAGGATTAACAGAATTATATAAATCCTTTCTTTCCTTAAGTTAGTATTCATTTTCCTTTGTCTTTTAATATGTATCCATAGATACCTGGATTGATTTATTTGATCCAAAGGACATTTCTTCTTCTATTAATAATGTCTTCCTTGTTGGTTTAGCTGTTTATGTCCAAGGTCTTTAAATGAGTTTTACATATACATATATATGAACACACACACACACACACACACACACACACACACACACACACACAGACATATATATAACTAACCTATATCAAACTGCTTCCCATTTTAGGAAGTGGGAGGGGAGGGAGGGAAAAAATTGGAACTCAAAATCTTGTGAAAAGAAATACTAAAAATTTGTTTTTACATATAGTTAGAAAAAATATTAAAATGATTTTTCTTCCTGAGATCTTTGATAGTTTTAGTGTTTTTTTTTCCTATGTATTTACTTGTTATTCACTTTTTGGCCCTTTCCTCTTTGATTGTTGTTTCTTCAGTGATTAGATCTCAAAGCTGTGTCAGCTTCTTCCTAGGCTAGGCAATTCACATTTCACCATCTTCAATCTATAATCCAAGTGAATTCTGGGAGGATAGAACTGGCCCTACCTGGACACTAATCTCCATTTCTTAAAGTTTAATGTTATCTTGCCCCATTTATCTCTGTTTCTCTGTTCTCTGGCTGAGTACTGTTATAGAACAGCATGTTAGAGTGCTGTAGTTTTGGCCAGAGCAAGCTCTCTACTTTTTTGCTTTTACTACACAGAGCATGGTGAGAAAGGAGACAGATATGCAGAGTTGAGTCCTGGACTTAACCCTGTCTGGCTGGTGGAAACACTGTTGTTGAGTACATTGAAGTACTAGAGATTGGCCTTCTCTATTAGTTCAACTCTCTGTAGTTCAAGTTTATATATTCTTAGACTTCTTGGTGTTTTAGAACATGGAGAAGCCTGAAATTGGTTTATCTCTTACACATAATTCTTATTTTGAAGAGTCATGAGAGATCATAGCATTGACATTTTTAGTACTTTTTCAATATCTCTTTGTCAGATTTCCTGTGAAAATTACCCAATGAAAAAGGAATCTGATGAGAATGCCAAGGAAACCCATAGAGCATGAAACACTAGCAAAGGAAGGAAGGCACAGCTGGAATTGTACCTTCAGTTACAGAGAGCAGGTTGATGAACTAAAGGAGAGGTACTGGAAGAGGTAACTACCAGAAGAGGAAAAGGGATACTAAAAAAAAAAAGTCCAAATACCAACTTTGATTACTTCATGTTTTTTGCCAAAATTCAACCCTACATTCCTAAATATGTCTCTATCTTTTAAATGTAAGAACATTACCTAGATACATAATAAATATGTCATTTATATGGAGAGCCAACAATAGTGACCTCCTATATGTACTACTTATAGATAGAGAATGACTTCATTCTTTCCATTCAAAAGAACAGATTTGCATGGACATATTTATAATCTGTTCTCTGGATAGAGAATGTAATGTCTATAGTTCATATATATTCAGCAATTAAAACTTAAAAAGCATCTTCCTTCCTCCCTACTTCCATCTCTTCCATTCAACCCTCCTTTCCTTCCTTTCTTCTTTTCTTCATTCCTTCCTCCCTTTCCCTCTTTCCTCTCTTCATTCCTTTTCTTCCTTCTTCCCCCTTCCTTCCCTCTTCTTACATTCTTTCCTCCTTCTTCCTTCCTTTCCTACCTTCCTTTCCTTTACCTCTACCTTCCTTCTTTCTTCTTTCTTTCCCCCCGCCTTTCACTTTTACAGAAAAATATTTGCTTCAAAAAAAAAATCACAAATGCACTACCAACATAAAGGAGGCATAATGCCTCTCCACATTTTGCACCATCTCTGTCCTGGGAAGAGGAAAACAATTAGGTACCTAGCTTATCTGGGTTCCTTTAGAGCACAATCCCAATTCCCAGTCCACAATCCCTTGGTCTCCAGTCACTTTGTTTCTCTGGATAAGGGAGGCCCTGTGAGAATTACTGTAGCTATTTCAGAAATAAATAAAATTAGGCTCAGGAAAGTTAAGTGATTTTTTCACTGCTACAGAGCTAAATAAGTAATGATTGTTGTCGTTTGTCCTTCATTCTCAAAGAGGACCACGACATGAGGTTTAATTAGATGATGCTGAATGAGCTAACATGAGTTTAACTTTTAGATGCTCTCATCAAATAAGTAATGATAGGATTTTAAAGTAATCCTCCAGTTGTACTAAGCAAATAACACCCCCTTACTCAGTGAGATGGGTCTTAAATAAAAATGGGAAATTTAGGTAAATAGCACTGAAGAATTTTTTGACAGTGAGTACCATTAAGTATTGGAATAGTTTACTAAGAATTGCTATGCAATCTCATTCTCCAGAAGTCTTTAAGAACAGAATTGATTCTCATTCCCTTGGGTGATTTAGGAAGAGGCATGCCAAAAGTTTTGAAGGTAGATTAACTCAATTAATGAAACAGAAAGCATTCAATAAGTACCTGTGTTGGTGGTGTTCTGAGTAGAAAAGCCCTTATGTTTGAGACATTTGGGTTGTAAGATCAAAACTGTTAAGATCCCTTTCAAATATATATGCATTTGCAACAGTTAATTTCAATAAGGGGGAAATAACTCTGCGTTGGTATATATAGCCTTATTGCAGTGTTTTGGTAAATAAAGTAGAATATTTTCAAACATTAGAAATATGCTGTTTTGATTCACCATGCAGAAATACTTTTGATTCTTTTAAAACTTAAATTCTCCATATACTCTTGCTCATTTTATCTGATTTTAAGGGAAAAAAATCAGAAACTCCTCTCCATTTTGTCTCTTTATTTTGCCTGTCCTCCTTATATTCAAACCAAATAATCACTTCTAGAGTCAAAAATACTTCTACTTCTGAGATGACAAATCCAAGCACAACTGAAGCAGGAAGTATATATAAATATATGTGTAAATGCATGTATATATAGGGATAAATATGTATCTACATATTATATTTATATATATTTCTTATCATAATAATTATAATGACAGTTTACATTTACATAGTACTTTAAAGTTCATAAAGTGCTTTATATATATTCTCTTATTTGAATACAACAACTTTGTGAGGTAGGTAACAAGTCTTAGCTCTTCTTTACAGATGGAGAAACCTTAAGGCTGAGAGCATAAATGACTTCTCAACAGCTTGCAAAAGTACATAAATAGAACCAGACCTTGAACTCAGCTCCTCTGATTTTTAATTCAATATAATTTTGGTTATGGTTCCATTAAACAATTCAACAAATTTTTGTAATTTTACAGTGTATAGTGACACTGTATAAGGCACTAGAGGGTATATACACTGTGATATTGTCTTTATATTCTATAGCACATAATGAACACTTGATTATTGCCACATATATCTTCTGTTTATCATGGTTATCATATCACCCTAACTATATTATGAGGATTTTAAAGGCATGAATAATATTATATTCTAGCTCTTCAAGGATAAAACTCTCCAATGCTTATCACAATGTTTGCCATACAGTAAGTCCATAATACATTTCCCTTTCAATTCATTCAAACAGTATTTATTAAGCTCCTACTGGGTACAAGGTCCTACACTAGAAACAGGTGACAGTATAAGGGGAGACAAAGACAAAAATCAAATGATCCTGCCCTTAAGTAACTTAGTAAATCTAATCAGTTGCCAAGTCTTTCTCATACCTGTCCCCTTCCCTCCACTCACATACTGACCAGTATTCATCACCTCTTACCCACACTATTTCAATAGTCTTCTAATTGACCCCCCTACCTATTTATGAACATGTTGTATTTCCCCAGTAGAACATAAGTTCTTTGAGTGCATACATCTGTTGTGTTTTTTTCTTAAACCTTTGAATCCCCAGCATCTAGCCCAGTAACTTGCATATGATGAGTGCTTAATAATTTTTAAATGCTCAATAAATGCCTGTTGACAGAGAGGAATTACACTTAGAGTTTAGCACCATTTTCTTTGCTTTTTTTTATACTTCAAGGATCAGTGATTTCATTCCTGTGGGCACTGCTTCCCTAGACACAAATAGCAACTTCCTCCACACCTTAAGCAGACAGTTTCCTGAGTTTCTGTTGTGAAAACAAATCATCACCTGGAGGCCAACTCCACATTGATAAGGCTCCTTGAACTTTTCACTGATAGTCCTAGACAATAGAATCATAGTCCAGACCCAGGTCAATACATTTCCTGGGTGGTGGGCGGGACTAATTAGAGTTTATACTCCTATTTTTGGAGACTACTCCCATGCTTTGACACTGCACTATAAAAGGATTTTAGCAGAATTTCTCTTTATTCTTTCTCTTTTTACACACATAAATGAAATCCATAATTTACATACAATACATAAAATTGTCAAGCAAGATGCTGCATTGGTTTCAAAAGTTAATTAAAATTATTTTAAAAGAAGTGAAATATGCAAATAAACAAAGTGTCAATTTAGCCTACTTCTTTAGGTCAGTGGCCTAGGAGAATTAAAAATCTTTTTTTGATTGATTTTCATAGCTCAGTTCATTTGTAAAAATTACTTATTTTGAAAAGAAATTTGAGGATAAGAAAAGATTAGGAAAAATTTTAAGAAAATTTAACTGATAAAACTATCAAAAGAACTTCAAAAACAACATCAAGGAAAAAAAAATTGTTACAGAGTAAAACTAAACAGAGTTTGATCAAAGTGGTACTATATTAGTTTCTGGACTGTGTCAAAATGTACAAAATATTTGTCTCAAAAACAACTAAATGCTGAACTGAAACAGCAAATGGAGTAACATATACTATCCCCAAGGTATATTCATACTTAAAAAAAAAACATTTATGCATGACATATGTTTCTATAAAGTATTGCTAGTCACTGAAAAGAGAAAAATATTCATCAAACTATATACATTTTAAAATGATCTAAAGAAGGGATAGGGACTGAACCTATGATTTCATTAGGAGATGGTACTCATGGATAAGAAAATTCCTATCAAATTCAGGCCAGAATCTTTTCTGATACTTGTTGTCTCTGAGAATTGCTTAGGTATCCAAGAAATTAAATGACATGCCCAGGGTCACAAAGTATGTATCCAGAGCAGGGCTTGAATTTAGGTCTTCCAAGAATCAAGAATAGTTCTGGCTCTATAATATATAAACTATATAGGAAAAAGTTTGTTCTTGTTTTCTATATCAGAAACCTTTAGTATCTTATTAAAGAAATGAAGAAAGTTACATAGGACTTTGAATGATAAACTATTTTTCCTCGAGTTGAAGATATCTGACTTAAAAGAAACAGTATTGTATATAATGCTACTTTAATTATCAAGCAAGACACTGATTGGTTTCAAAATTTAATTAAAATTATTTTAAAAGAAAGAAATACTAAGTGAAATATGCAAAGTGTCAATTTAGCCTACTTCTCTTTCCACTTTGATTATGATTGATGTTTCAAAAAAATACTTTAAAATTGTTCTAAAAAGGAAAAATCTGAATAATTTAATGATGGTATATAGTATAAAGAAATTTAGGTAAATGTACTTTTGTGAAAATCCCTACTTATATCCACAAAAGAGTAATGTATCATTAAAGAGGAGATATATGTTTAGACACATACATATATGTATGTGTCTCTATATATGGTTAGTTATATACATTATTTATAATATACAAATACAACTAGAAATGTGGAAACAGCATATATATGCATATACATATATATAAAACTAAGCTTTAAATATGATGTATAGCTTTGGAAAATTACTTCAAATATATTTAATACACTATTACATCATTTAAAAGCTATTTCTCAATCAAATATGATATAAAAAAGGTAAGATTTAAATATTATTTATTTTGTTAAATATTTCACAATTATGTGTAAAATAATCTTAATGATATTTTAAAATTTTGAGTTATAAATTCTCTCCCTCCTTTCCACATCTACCCCCCCCTACTTGAGAAGGCAAGCAATTTGATTTTGATTATACATGTGAAGTCATGCAAAACATGTTTTCATGCCATGTTGCAAAAGAAGACAAACAAAACAAACAAAAAATGCATAAAGTAAAAAAAATAAAGTATGCTTCAATCTGCATTCAGAGTTCATCAGTTCTCTCTCTCTCTAGAGGTGACTAGCTATGATGAGCCTTGATGCTATTTTCCTTTGAGTTCCATTTTCTTAAATGGCAAAGGCTTTAGTCCCAAGGCTAAAGAATGGGCTCTGGAGAGATTTGAAATGAAGTATTTGAAACTGAATGAAATGAAACATTTATTGGACTCATTCATAAATTCATCCTTTATATTTAAAAATTATTTTTGAATAGAAGTTCTAGAGATCTGATACATTGTGATTTGTAATCTGAAAGCACAGGGCAGTATTTGTTTTCCTATCATGCTCCTGACAACACACACACACACACACACACACACACACACACACACACACACACACACTTTTCTTTTTTTATCTCTCACTTGATGAATTGCTTTTATTTTTCCCTTCAAAGCATTCATTTTGGAAATGCATTTCTTCACAGATGCTCCTTTGAGAGCTAACAATTACTGTAAAGGCAGTTAATATATAGGGGCAAACATGTGCTTCAGGAAGTTAATTGTAAACTCTGCATGAGACTAAGGACACCAAATGTTATTCCTCAACTAGGTCACAGAACACAAAGAACTTCAACATCCTTTATCTGAAGTTGTAATTAGGACACCTTGGTAGCTAAGCAATTTATACTGGATGAAATGGCAAAGTATGGGTTTGCTTGAGTTTGAGTGGGGGGTGGGGAGGCATATTTGTGAATATATTAGATGTCATCATGTCAAAGGGCTTTATCTAGCATTCACATAAAATGCAGCACTGTGTTAAATTCTTTAATAGATAAATCACATTGATAGATAATTAAGTGTAATTCAGTATATAAGAGATTTTTTTTTTTGACTAGTGAGTTGCTTGTGAATAACCTAATTATCGGTACCACAAAGAGACTTATTTTTGTCCTTATGGAGAATAAACAAAACTAGGGAAACCAGATCAAGAGATGAGATGGAATGGCTTTATAATGCTAATTAACAATCTTTTATTCTTTTAAGTTATATCTCTCACATTTAAATAATTTGGTGATTGAATAGATATTAAAACACGGTCTTCAGAGATATATCCCTAAACTCCATATGAAATATAATTATCACATGTCAATTTTTCAGCATAAAAATAGGCTTAATTTTTTCTAGTTTGCCCCCAAATTTTCCAGTCCCTTTTTATCTTAGAGGTATTAATACCCTACCTCCCCAAGGGTTTTTAAAATGACCAAATTATAGAGAAACCCAGCTCTTAAAGAATCCTCATAGCAGAATTTTCCTATGAGAACTTAAAAGTGACTTGTCAATTTAAGCTGGATAGAAGACAGGATTGTTAAAACCCTGGATCATGGCATTGTCAGTCTACTGAGTTGGGGCACTTGAATAAACAAGTGAACAAGTTTATTTATTTTCAGTCTTTCACCTCTGTGACACACCAGTCAGTCATTTAGCTTCCCTGTAAACAGCAATTGCTACAGCTCATTGCATGATGCAAAGCAATGCTAATCTTGAGAGTATAAAGAGATTTCAGAGAAATCTTATTTTCCCTAATAATAGTTGGTGCTGGTTAACATTTATGGAATTAGTTCTATTTGTTATGAATAATGGAAATTTGTTTGGGGGTGGTGTGTCTGAAGTTCTGTAGGCTACTTCTATATAAGGTATAATGGACATGGAGGGGGCCATCGCAGCATTCTATGATCTTTATGACTATTAGTAGAAAGGATGAACCTTTTGGTTATAGATATCATATGTCTACTAGATTCTGTTTCATTTCATTCTCTTTCTAGGAATCTTTGTGAGACAATTAATAGTTGTTTCTTACAGCTAATGCAACAAAGCATCCTCCAGGAGAGACAGAATGCAGCATAGCATGTACCAAGCCAGTCAAACCACCACCACAACCTTAACCACCATCTTCCCTCAAAGACCCCAGTAGAGACAGCTCAGGACCCTGAACCAAATAGCCTTGTCATTAACAATGCTTCCAGCCCAGTGCCCTCAGCCATCATCTGAGCAAACGTCCCCTATGGAGATGTAGGCTGGAAATTATTTCTGTAAGTGCTACAGACACAGTTACTAGAGACTCAGAAGAGAAAATTCATGTGATCAAAGTTCTAAGCCCTATCAAATGATTCAGCCTTAAAACTTGATGTGATTTTATCAGTGGAAATGGCATTAAAGGAGAGTCATCAACTTATGTCATGCCATAGTACCCTAAGTCCCTGCACATAGTAGGCACCTAATAAATCCTTGTTGACTGACTGACTGACCATGGGACTTCTCCATTTGTAACTTCTTTTTTTTTTTATCCTCAGCATTTACACAGCGCTTTACATACATTAAGTGTCTAATAAATGCCTCATTCATTCATTCATCCTGTGGTAGCTATTAAAATAAAAACAATATCTTAAAAAAAAACACAAGCAAAAACAAGGTGGCAACAACAAAATGATTCAGTTTTCTCATTCTCCATAGGGGAGAAGATAAGGGTAAAATTAGGGAACTACAATGAATAGGATTATAAGATCATAGATTTAAGGTTAGAAGGGGTTCACAGTCTTCCATATTTTTAGACATTATGAATATTAAGATTCATATTTATTTATGCAGCAATCAGTGACACAAGTATTATTTAGCACCTATGTTTAAAAAATAACGTCATTAAACATTGATAGTTTAAAACAACTGCATTCTTCGTTTTCAAAGACGGTACAGTCTGATTAAAGTCTGATACACTAACACAGATATACATGGTGTTCCAAAAGTGCAGTTTTGAACAATTAAAGCTTAAAATTGCAGTCAGATGTTTGTGATACCTCCTTTTAGGTATATCATCCTAAAAATCACATCAACCCCAAAGCTCCCCCTTCCTCAGTAGCCCTGGGACCCCTCCCTGTCTATGACTAGAGAGGATGGAGTGTGGACATGCTCTCAAACCTTCCATTTAAAGAAGGGGCACAGAGAAGCCATTTCTTCATTTCCTATCCAGCTTCATGCCTCTGGATTTCATCAAATCCCAGGCTGGGTGCACTCCTCCCCCCAGACCCCTTCAGCTTTTCAGGTGTGGGGTGTGTGTGTGTGGGGGGGTGTCTTTCCCATTAGACTGAGTTCCTTGAGAGCAGGGATTGTCTTTCGCCTTTCTTTCTCCACCAATCACTTAGCACAATGCCAAGCATACAGTAGGTCCTTAAGACAGACTTACTTACTGATTGACTATACTAAAGAGTTATAAGACAAAATGTATTAGGAGAAAAAAAAACTAGTTTCCATACCTGTGCTCCTGAGAAACCATTCCTGACCTAAAGGAAGAAGCTGGATGGACTCAAGAACTCTACTGCCACTGAGAAGGGAAGAGTCAAAGATGTCCCCAGGCTTTTGACATGGAAGGCCACGTGAATGAATGGAGGTTTCTTGGACAGAATGAGTAAAGGTAGGAGGCTGAGTAGTTTGAGAAAAGACCCCAATCTCTCCCCTCTCCTAACTACCTTCCACTATGCTATCAGAAGGACATTCCTGAAACACTGATTACTCATAGCAGTGCAAGGTTATCACCTATTCTTTTCCTTCATTCCAGTTCAATTGGCCTACTCATTGCTCCCCAACCATTAAATTCCATCTCCTGTCTCCTTGCCTTTGTATGGGCTGTCCTGTTTCCTGCCTTGGCATATTGTTGCTTCTCATCTCTGTCCAGTAACATCCAAGGTGCGTAAGTTTTATCCTCTAAGTATACTGTGACTCTTTAATGCATTTACTTGTACATGCAGTGAATGGATATTTTTATAGTTTTCCATCATTACTACTTTTTGAGCATTAATATTTGCTTTAATTCCCAATAACATATTTCAGTCAATGCAGTATAAAATCAAAAGAACAAATGAGATAGGTTTATAAAAACATATGCCATCCCAGAATTTTGCCCATAACCTTGGTACAACTTGATAGTGAACACTGAAATGAAAATAATTAAAAATAAAATATGGGTTTTTTCTCCAGAATTGAACTTCTGATTTAAAAATCATTTATTTATGCTAAAAATATACAACATATCCACATGTGTCAGTTTAAATATCCTTAAGTTGAAATAGTTGTGGTTTTATTTTTTTTAATAGTGCCATGAGGGCAACCCTATATGCAATATGGGTAAATAATTGTATGGTTCAAAGGGAAGCAGAATGGATATCTCTAGCCTTTTCTTTCCCCACCCTTCTCCAAGGTAGGCTTTAATTCCTGTCAGGTGGGGAAATAGGAGACCAGGACAGAAGTGTGGCACTCTGCTTTCCTCAGAGAGAAAGGGTACTGCACTAGAATTATATCTATCTCTTTCTTTAAATATTATTACTCTAAGGAATGTAATTTTCAGGTTCAAGGTAAATTTCTTATCACTATTTGGTGGGGAAAGGAAGATCTAAGCTTCATATCCTGCCACTTCCACAATGAACACACACACATAATAGATAGCAAAGAAACCCATTTATCCAAATCCATAACAAAAAAGAAACCAGAGAAAGTTTCCATAGGAGAATGTATACCAGACAATACAGAGTTACTAAGAGAGCTCTCCCAGAGAGAAGGAGGTAACAACAGCTCAACCGAGAGAGAGAGAGAGAGAGAGAGAGAGGGCTGGCTCTCACCTGAGGGGAAGTTCCCCCAAGTTTAGTACAGCAGCTGGGGATAGGGACATAACAGAAACTGCCAGCTCCTCTAATATCAGTTTCTTCCCAGAGTCTTTTCCTTTGGCATCTTCCATCTTCTCTCTGACAGCTGGAAGCCGGAAGCACCCAGAACGACTGCAGAGCCTGAAGAGACCTGAAGTGACTCAAAGCAGGGCCCAAAAGAGAGCAGAGCTCTCCTCTCACCCACTCTCCCACTTACCAACTCTACCCACACCCACACTCGGGTGCAGGGCACTGACTTCCGCCAGTGAGGAGGTCCTACACCAATGGGCTTCAAGACTCAGGCTATATTAGAAAAATCAAAAAAGGGAGAATGATTCAGATGGTAAAACGAGAAAGAAATGTAGAAAGAAATCTGTGGTCAGATTGCTGCCCTAGTTCTGGAAAGTAAGCTTGAGAAAACATAGAATAATAATTGTTTCTATATTTTTCTAGAAGTGTTAAGATAACATTGTAAGTCTAGGCCAGATCTAACTGTAACACACAGCTGAGGGTCGAGAAGTCTCTATAGCTTCTAATCACCTGCCACAAAGTCTAAATGCTGAAGATGGACCCTGGGCTCTTGAGAGTCCACTTGAGACCTATTTATTCTTGCTAACTGACAATTCTTAAGAGTATTGATTTGTTTGGCTGAAGGAGACTAGAGGGAACATGGGCCAGGGAGACACATGGGCCATCAGGAACAGGTACAATGAGAGCAGTGAATAGTGACAACCAACAGCTAAGACAGGGAGACCTACCAACCCAGAAGAGTGTTGGGAATTATTACAACACAATGCAATAATGGAGTTCATGACAGCTTTGAATTAGTAAGATAAGGCTAGATCAGGTGTTCTTGATCTGGAGTCTATGAACTTGATTTTAAGAGAGACAGACAGACAGAGGCAGAGAGAATTTTATCTCAATATAATAGATTTCCTTTGTAATTTTATGTAATTTACTTTATGCATTTAAACTATTATTCTGATAATAGGCCCATAGGCTTCACAGAGCTTCCAAAAGGCAGTACTTAACTAAAAAAAAATAGTTTTTTATTTTATTTTATTACTGTAGATTATTTTATCTTATTTTTAAAAAGGCTATGATTCCACTTACAATATATAAAGCTATATGCTATAGAAGAAAATACACTGGAATAGATGTCAATGCAGATTCCAGTTTTGACTCTACTACTCAATTAGCTTGTAACCTGGGGTAAGTTTCTTAGCATCTCTGGGTTATCTAATGAATTAAAAAGGGAAAATAATAACATATTAGTATTGTGAGTTTCTAATGATACTACATATATAATTAATTTGTGAACTATAATGAGTTAAACCACTGTCACTAGATGATGGTGATGATGATGATGTGAGAAATATTTCCACCAAAAGTGTTTAAAGTAAACATAATCTTGCCCGATGAAAGGATATTTCAGCTACCTGGAAAGGTCACTTGTGTTGCACACCCTAACATTTTATAAATGATATATTGTCTTCTTGAGTATAACACTCAGGCTCTATTTACACAATGCCACAACAACCAATCAACTTAAGGGTGGGGAGGGGGAATCAGTGAAAAGAACAAGTCTAACTGGTATCTTGAGCACAGTAAAGCAAGTGCTTTGGACTCCAGCAGCACATACTCCTCAATACATGATCTGCTACAAGAAGCTTCCCTTGATGCCACCGTCTGTTTATGCTTCATTATCAACATCCTTCTATACTTACAAGTACAAGCTATATTCCATTAGATGTAATGTCCACAATCATAATATGTAAAGCACGTATAGGAATCTTTACATGCAACTTCTTCATTTTACAGATGAGAAAATTGATGGCAGAAGAGTAAATATCAGAATCTGAATTGGAGCCTAGGTTCTCTCACTTCAAATTGAATGCTCTTTCCATAATTCCTGTTATATCAATATATATATAATTCCTGCTTATATTTTGCTTATTGTTTAAGCACATTTAATTTCCTCCAATTAAAATACAAGTCCTAGAATGGAGGAATCATATCATTCACATTATTTAGACTCTCAAGCTAGCCCATCAAGAAGTCTATTGGAACTGACACACATTTAAGGGTTCAATACATATTTGATGAATAACTCTAATTTTGCTACCAACTTTCTTGGGAAAATGGGTGAGGACTAGGCCTGTGTTTTCATTCCTTTAGGGAATACCCAGATGAACACCCTCTGTCAATACAGGATAGTACCTTCTCTGTACATTCCCTTAGAGAGTTAAAGATTAAATGCCTTGTCCACAGGGTCCCATATCCATTATTTGGTAGACACAGGACCCCAACCCACGTCTTCCTGGCTTCCCAGTTAGCTCTCTATGAACTAAGCCATTAAGTAAACATATTGTGAAAGTCAATGTGGTGAGGATAGAGACCCATGACAAGGATTTGGGTCAGCTTCTGACATATAACTGGCTGTCTCTTTACCCCAGGTAATTCTCTAAGACTGTAAGATCTAGAGGAGCTGCCAATCCGCATTGGTAGATGGATTTTCTTGGCTAGAGTTCACTCCACAGATGAAATAACATCCCTTCTTACCCCTCAAAAGAACTGATTTTATAAGAGTTAACATTTTTATATTACCCTAAAGTGACATCATTAAAGTGTGCTACTTTGCTAAATTCTTTTTTTCTTTTGCTTTTTGGAGGGCAATTGGGGACTTGCCCAAGGTCACATGGTTAGTGTGTTAAAGGTCTGATACCGGATTTGAACTCAGGTCCTCCTGAATCCAGGGCTGGTGCTCTGTTCACTGTGCCACCTAGCCACCCCATACTTTGCTAAATTCTTATGGAGGATAATGGTATGGAGTAGAGTTAAGAAGAATTTTGTCCTCTGCAGCTCTAATTTTGGTGAACAAGGAATCCTATGATATTTGCAAATTCATCATCAATTATTTTCTAGGTTCAGGATGAAAATCAAATAACAGTCTTAAGGTCTGTAAAACAATTTACTTGTTTGAAAATCAGATTGAGTAATTATTATAAAATAAAACATTGTCAATCCTTTACTAGAATATCACAACTAGCAATATCCTTTTTAAAGGAAACTTATAATCCATTCCTATGACCAAATACTAGCTAATTCCTACCATGACTGATAATTAATTTTTGAATTGTTTCTCTCATAAATTTCCTAAATATTTAAATAAAGGTTTCTGCCTTCATCAGAACTGTTAGCACACTGAAAGCATATTTACTGAGACCAGCTTGTGAAATTCAAATATGCATGTGAAATCCAAACACATTTTCAAGTGTTGTGTTGAGACTTCAATATTTATTATGACAACCACTCTTAACACCCTGCCCCCATAATTCCTTAGCTTCCTCAAATCCCACAGTCTATTCTTCTGCCCCACTTTAGTGACATACCAGCATTGTTATACCTTAGAGCTAACCATTTCTCAGAGCTTCCGTACCTCCAAGATTCTGAATTTAGAAAACCCACTCTATAATTAGAGCCTCCTATCCTATAACCTAATCTTAGACCCAACCCTGCTCTCTGAGTCTGTCTGCCATACTCCATCTCCCTTAGTTCCATGCTCACCCTTGATTCTACTCCTTTAAAATTTCACTATCTACTATAATAAAATCCCTCATCTCACTGATCTTTCAAAACAGTTCCAACCTGCAAATCCTCAACTTTTGATAACCTTGACCATTTGAATGTCTTTGCTCCTATTCATGGGCCGCTATGTATACCAGCAGAAAATTATGAAATCTAATTTCAAATGCTACAAATTTATGGTGCATAACCACAAGCTTCTTTTGTTCAACAATTCTTTTATATGACTTTTTCTGACTATTTAGCTCATTCCTTAGAAGTTATTCCAAACTTGTTCCTCTTTCCTTACATCCCCAGTTGTAGACTATTCACAAGTACTTACCTGCCTAAAGCAGAGGGTACAGGTAAAGGATATAATGAACAGGGTTCTAGGCTTGGAATCAGGAAAAGATGAATTATGCCTCAGATATTTATCAGATGTGTGACTATTAACAGGTGACAAAATCTGTCAGCCCATTTTCTCAGCTGTAAAATAGGGTTAATGATAGTGCTGTTATCAGGCTCAAATGAGATGACATATAAAAGTGCTTTGAGTATTCAAAGTAATACTGTAAATAGTAGCTATCTATTATTGTTAGACCCTAATTTCCCTGAGATTGAATTCATACAATTGAAGCTCCCTCAACTCTCCTCATCCAGTCTTCAAGACTTCTCACCCACTCTCTCTTTCTTCACTCTAGTCACAAAAGACATCATATAGTTGTAAATCACATTGGATTGTAGTTAGGAGATCTGGGTTCAGATCCCACCTATGTTGAGCTCTACTGGTAGGACCTTGAGCAAGTCAATCTCCATGGGCTTCAGTTTTCTTATTGGCAAAATGGGGGTTGAAACAGATGGCCCATTTGACCTCTACATCCATGATACTATGATATCTAATGTTAAATAAGGCTAATTCCTTTTCCTGCACTCTTGATCTCACCCTCTTATCCCTCCTCCAAGACTTTGCTCTAACAACAATCACCATAGTCAAACGCCATGACTTTTCTTTAATAACAACCATCATTATCAAATGCACCACTGTCAAGTGGCATCTAAGATTATAATATACAGAAAAAGTGTGAAATTGTATTTGTAGGAGCTTTCTCACCTGAGAGTTCCCTTTACCAATGAAATTACTGGTCTAGTTCCTATTCCTATCCAATTCCCTTTATTCCCACTGCTGTTGCCCTAGCATAGTCCCACATTACCAACAGTTTTTATACTGTAATAGCCCCCAAAGGGTCTTCCACTTTGACTATCTCCCCCGTCAATGCCATAGTCCACACCACTGCCAAAATCTATCTCTTATGAATCAATATGGTAATGTCATACCTCTGATTAAAAATTTTCAGAGTTTCCCTATTTCTACCCATTCAAAATCCAAACTCCATTTCTTGGCCACCTGACAATCTGGACCAGGCACACTTTTCCAGACTCAAATTATTCCCTTCCATATACTTTATGATCCATCCAAAAAGGACTAGTAACACTTCCTTTAATAAGCCATCTGCTTCCCAATTTCCCGTACTCACAGTTTTCCTTCTGCATGCCCTCTATTCAATGTACTTCCTCCATACCTCCATCCCTTTGGACCCCTAACCATCCTTTAAAATCCAATTAAAAAAGTAGTTGCTCCATGAAACCTTTTCTGTCCCAACCCACTCCACGTTAATGACCATCTTCTCCTAGGACTGGGTAGCACTTTGTTTCACTTTGCATTAATGTGCTTATCGTGAATCATTTTGTATTATAATTATCTATAATATCCAGAGAAAGACAGATATTTAAGTTGAGAGGATATAATCAAATTTTTGGTTCTTAATTTGACTGAAGAAAATCTGAAGTGTCAGTAATTATACTAGACAGCTGAATTTAAATTTGAGATCATTAAGGGAGATAAACAAGGGAACTCAGGCACACTTAAAGATTCCATTGACAATGAAAAAGTATTAATATTAAACATCTGTATACCTAATGACATAGTAATTAAAGATATAAAACTAAAGTTAATAGTTGCTAAAGAACAGTGGCATTACTTTAAAATATACTACATGAAACAAAAAACCATACTTTTTTTTAACCAACAAAAATAAATTCAATCGGGTCTTGCATTCCTTTCAGCCAAATGTGTGAATGTGAAAACATGGCTTATTATAAAATAATTTTTCAAAAGCTTTTCAATTCCTTCACAGTATTATCAAAGAGATCCTGGATACATTTGAAAATCATTATCATACAAATGTTAGTAAGATTAAAATGCAGGCATATGGGTGTTAATGTCTTCTTGATCACCTTTCTTAAAAATATTAACATCTGCATTTTCCTCAAAATTACTTTACATTTTCCTGTCTTTTAAACATCTTGAAAACTGATTTGTTAAGAATGTTAAAATTTGGGGGCGGCTAGGTTGCGCAGTGAGTAGAGCGTCGGCCCTGGAGTCAGAAGGACCTGAGTTCAGATCCAACCTCAGACACTTAATGCACACGCAAACAAAAACCTAGCCCTGTGACCTTGGGCAAGTTACTTAACCCCAATTGACCTCCAAAAAGCAGGAAAAAAAAAGAATGTTAAAATTGAATTATCACCACAGCCCTACAGTGTTACCTTTAGAACCCTAAAAGTTAAGAGTTAGTCACTCTCTAGGGACCATAAACTATGAATGTATATGAGTTTGAATTTCCTATGTCTATTTGGTCTAGTCCAGTTGTCCAGCTTCTCTTCCCGGCTGCTGCTTCTTTAGCTCCATTTCAGAATTCTCATATAGCACAGTGGAGACTGAGCAATGAATGATGAAATTAATGAACAACTTAATTTATCATTTTATAATTGATATCTCTAGGGCCTAAAGAGATTGAGTTGATTTAACAAGTGTTTTGGGGGGTTTTTTGGTCTCTTCATTGAATTAATTGCTTTATTTTGGTAAATATCTGTAGGAAATTATGATACTCAATGTTGATCTCTTTTCCTTTATCCATTTCCAATTTTTAGCACATGCATATTTTATCAGTGCATGTAGAAAAACTTTTGATAAAATACAAAAATGATTTATGTTAAAGAGCTAAAATCCTAGCAATTAAAGAGTTTTCCCCTAATTGATAAAAAAAGCATTTACTTCTAACACATTGTTATAATAATCAGTTTGTTTTAAGTCTTAGGACAAAAAAAATTGCCTCTAATGTTTCCTTGGTCCCATTCTCTTAAGCTTTAGGGAGTTTATATTAGATGAAACATTCTGGGTTCAGTTACAATTGTTCTAAGTCTCCACTCAGGAAAATTTCTAAAACCAAGGCAGAGAGCACTTTGTCTAACCTCACATTTATCTCTCTCTCTCTCTCTAGTAAAGCCCTGATCTCTTTGTGGTTGAGGCAAAAACAGAAGATTATGTTATTGGGTTTGTGGATAGAAAGGCATTTGGGGGGAGGGAGAGCTGGGGAAGAGTTGACCTTTTCTTTGGATTTCCTGAGTTCTCTACTATGAGATGCCTGTAAAGCTAATGGCTCTGCTTGATACCCCCCATCTTTGTCACAGCTCAGTTTTCCCTTTTTTCTATGTTTGTCCAAACCTCTGGAATTCAAATGCTCAGGATCTCTTTCCCCCTGATTCTGAGATAGCTTCCATCTTTTATGTAGCTTGAAGACAGTCCTCCTAAACAAATACTTCACTCTGGGCATACACTTGATGAAATAAGGAAGCAATTCAGGGAAAATTCTAAGAAATTCTGCTAGCAACTAGCTGAATAAATAACATTTGTCTTATTTGTAAATAAAAGAAGATAAAAATAAAGTTGCTTGCTTCCCTTTTGCATGTCTAATTTATCTAAATTTTTCTTCTTCATTTACTACCATTACTAATGTACAGTTCAATAATAACTGATTACTATTGATAAAAAATAATTATGACTGGCACATAGTGACTTTACAAAATGCTTCATAAATATACCCTCCTCTGATCCTTACAATAATCTTGGGGAATTGATGCTCTGAGTTAAAAAAAATCTTGCCCAGGAATATTAAAAGTGAGGACCTGGAGAAACACTTAGCAAGAAAAATAAAGAATTAAGACCTAATGCAAAAAATTTCCATTTGATTTCATCAATTTCTATCTTAAAAGCTGTCACTATAAAATAAAGTCAAAATCACACATGAAAGTCATTCTGGTTGCTTCAAAACTGGTCTATTACTTTAATATGTTTAAATATTTAAAAGAGCTTTGAGATTATCTAGCACAATTCCTTCATATTACAGTTGTGGAACCCGATGCCCAAGGGAGCAAAGGACATACTCAGGGTGACATATGCTGTTCATGATACAGTCAACACCTGAACCCAGATCTTTTGTATTCCAATAAACACTCTTTTCCACTGTGCCAATGTGGACTTTAAAATAAAAGTCCAGTTGTGATTATTAATGGAAGAACATAGAGATATAGATAATTTGAGAAATCAGATAATCTTAATTTTGTTTTCTTTTTATTCTGAAAGGTAAATTCTCTGCTTATATTGTAAATATGGTACCTCTGTTCAAGAAATTCATTAGATAGTAAATAAAATTGTTTATATAGACTCCAAATATCAAGAAGCCCAAGGTTTCACTTTAACTTCAAGATCTGTGATATATATATGCATATTTCTATATGTATGTGTATATATACATATGTACACACATTTATATATACATAAATATGTCTATTTTCTTGAATGACCAGAAAAAAGAAGTTTCTTAAATAATACTTCAACTAAATCAAATGAGAAATTTATTTTTTAATTTTTATTCCATATCCTTTCTTTCTTTGTGTTTTTTAAACCATAGTTTAGCCTATTAGAAATAGACAATTCTATTTCATTACATTATGTCATTTTGACTTACTCTTCTCAAAATTCAAAATTTACCTTGTATGCAAGAACAGTTCACTGACAGTGAAAGTTCTGCCTTTTTCTGCAATTGACTCCAATTTGTTCTGGCTTTTCAGACAACATTTATAATTGCCAAGTCTCATTGTATTTGATTAATACAAGTATTAAAAAAGGATACTCCATTTTAAAATATATATTTTGTTCATTTTTTAAATCTAGTTTATATTCTTTTTAAAATTATCATGTTTTATTTTAAAAGAACAAGTTAAATAGTCTCCCCCAAAGGGCCTTAGATACTCTTACTATATCTTTAAGAGGGATTTTAAGATTCCAGTCTTAGAAGTGACATTGGAATTGACTTTTCAAAGACAGTTAACTATAATGACTAGAGCTATATTTGATGAGGTGGGGGTGGGGAGGGGGAAAGATTCAAAGAGGACTTTCCTGAGAGAAGCAAGTTTAATTCTTATAAAGTAACAGTGGGAATAGAATTCTTCAGAGACTTTGACTGCACTCCTGAGAGAGCTGAATGGAGGGCTCATACCTCTAGAGTTGATGTTTCAAGTGACCCTTTACACAGATGATGTTTTGTAAATAGTTACTTATGTCTTGTTATTGTTTATTATGTTATTAATAAAATCCATATCCAATAACTATCATGTTTATTTAAGCCTAGGAAATGAGGGGGTTCAATATAAAATTGTGGTAAAAAAAGATTAATATTTAACAAATCTAGTTTGGGGGCTCGGGGACAAATGATTAATGTGAACTGTTACCATTTAGTAATTTGTGAGAAAAAATCAGATCATATCCTCTTGCTGGTAAGTCGTTAGATTTTGAGTTCCTTGAGGGCAAGGATTATTTTCAACTTTAGTCCAGTGCCTGGCACACAGTAACCACTTAATAAAAGCATGTTAAGTTGACTTGAATACCATTAGACCTTGGGAAAAATGAGTATGTTAATGAATCCAGTATCAGGTAGAGAAGGCTAATGAATCCTAAAATCTGCAGAAACTTTATAACCAGAAAACATTATTGTACATGGGGACTTATGTCTTGAATTTTAAAATATTTTAAAAATTTATCATAGATATTTTCCTTATTAAAAACCCACTCATTATAAGCTATATAATCATAAATGTCTGATGGTACTAATGGTGATTAATGACATTAATTTGCTGTTTGACTCTTTGACTTGATGCATATTAATTGCACATTTCTATTGTTTCACTATCACTGTATATGCTGCTTTTTATTTTAAAATGTTTCATTGCTATCTTTTGGTTTTCATTTATATTTCCCTGTGTCTTTCCTCTAACCTTCCCCTAGCCATTGCTCGCAATAAAGAAAATAAAGTCCTACAAAACTAAGATTGCTTTACAAAAGAAAACAAAAAGAACATTCTGATATTATAGGTAGTGTCCCATACCCATGATCCCATTTTTCTGAACCAGAATGGAGGAAAGTTTCTTCTTTTATAACTCCTTTGGATGTAAGCTTCATTATAATTTTGCTATACGGTATATCTAATAATTAGTTTTGCATTATTGGCTTGCTAAATATGGTTTTTATATTACATCTACTTGTAAAAAATTGAGGCTGACACCTTTAATAAATATCCCAAGTTGAAAGGTTTAAAATATACAGAGCTCTATAAGATTGGTTCATGAGTGTAATAAAGTTATTAATACATTGGAGTTTTTAAAGCTAAAAATTAGAATGCAAATGCAAAGCGATAATTGTCAGGGTAAGAGAAGGAGAAACTACTCAATCAATATTTTGTGGATTTCTCATTTAAAAATTCTTGATATAGTAGCAGTAGCTAAGTCTCTGTGAGAGAAGGTATTCAAGCTGGTTTTATAATCCATTAGAATTTTTTTCAGTCCCCTCCCTTTCCTGATCCTATTCCTTAAATGTAGTATACTCCAACATTGAATTCAATATTACACACATGGGCCAAACAAAGCAAAATCCAGTGGAACTATTGCCAACCTTATCAGAGACATATTCCTTTCCCACTACCATCCATATTTTTATGAGCCCTTTTGATACTCATAACACATATGACCAATACATATTAAGCTTGCAATTCACTGAAACCTTAAGATCTTCAAAGAATCTGTTGATCAGTCCCATCTGCCCCATTTTATAATTGCACAGTAGGTTTTCAAAACTCAGACACAGGATTTTATATTTATTTATTAAATTTATTTTTGTTGTAATTATAGTCTGGCAAAATTCCTTTTAATTCTCTCTTATCCAGTTAACTAATTATATAATTTGTGATGAACCATAAATATATTGTTCATTTATTTTTTTATTCTGAATTTAACAAACATCAACTAAATGATAATTTTTTTCCTATATCTATTCTAGAACAGAAGATGAGGTTACAAATTTCATAAACATTAAATGTATGGCTTCATCAGAATAACTGGGGAAAAAATGTCAAACACCATGAGCTAGAGTGTTCCAGTGGTAGGAAGGAGATAAAGTTAATCAGAGATCAAAGAAGTTCATTTCATACAGAATTAAATTACTCATATGGCTTTTATATTTAAAGGAAATACAGATGAAATCACCAGGTGGACATAAGAGGGTGGAGAAACTGACTTAAGGAATAAAAAGCCTAGTTATTCAAAGTCATAAAAGGATGATTCTTAATGATAATAATTAAATATGTATGACATTTTAAGGTTTACTAACCACTTTCCACACAAAACCCTGTGAGGATGGTAAGATAAGTATTATTATCAGTTTCTCATTTTATAGGCAAAGAGAATGGAGGCTTAGAAAGACTAAGTGACTTTTTCCATAGACACGTGTCAGAGCTAAGACTGAAACTGAGATCATCTGATTCCTAGTAATCTATTACCTAACACCAAATTTTTTTAAAGGTAAAATATCTTCAAAGTTCCTGTAGAAGAAAATTACATATTTCTGTATCTCCAAGGTGACATTTCACTATGCCTACTCATGAATGTGCTGTATATTTTTTTTAACTGATTCTGTCACTGAATCAGAAATAATACGATCCTTAGTCACTCTCTGATCATGTGGAAAGTGAACAGAAATGAATAGGTTTCAAGGTCTGGCACAGATCATAGCTCAAAAGGTAACTCTCCACTCTGCAGCACAGTATAGAAAATAACAAAATTAACAGAGGTGAAAAGACTCTGAAGGTCAAAAGAAGGGCTGAAAGACATCTGCTGGGAAGGGGGAGAGGTGTGAAAAGTCTTTGTTTGGGGCGATTCTTTGTATTGCCAGTGTTTAGCACACAGAATATGACACACAGTAGCTTCTTAAATGCTGGTTGTGAACATCCTTCTAAAGTCTTTTCTAGAGCTACAATGTTTTCTTCAGTGAAGCGATTCTGTAATACTGACATTTTAAAAGGCGAAAAGCAGTATAGGAGAAAGACTATTGGACTGAAAGTCAGGAAGCACGTGATTCCACCTTGGTTCTAGCACTAATTCACTTTACAACATTTAGTAAGGCAAAAAATCCTCTCTGGTCTAAATTCCTCACCTGTAAAACATCTTTTTAATTAAATTCCTCTATTGTTCTAAAAAAGAACTAAGAGGAAGCAAGGTGGTACAATCAATAGTTAGACCACTGGACTTGGAGTTATGAAAACACGAGTGTATATACTGTTTCAAACACTTACACGTTATTTAATCTTTATTTGCCTCAGTTTTCTCAACTGTAAAGTGAGGATAATAACAGCATCTACCTTCCAGGGTTGGGTTTTTGTGAGAATCAAATGAGATAATATATGTAAAACACTTAGCACAATGCTTAGAACATAGTGGACACTTAATAAACACTTTTTTCCCCTTTCCTCTTGTCAGAGAAATGAAAATTCCTAGGTGGTATCAGCCTTGGGAGTTGTCTCATAGTTAACCTAAACTAAGTCCCCAAGTTAGATAGCTTGGGGATTAGAAATTCTAGAGAGAGGAGATTCCTAAATAAAGAAGATAATCTGTACAATTTCTAAATATTATCCTTGGAGAGCAAAACCAGTGTATTACTAAGTTCCAAAAGGAAGGAAATATCTTGTTCTGAAGTCCTGATGTGTGCTTTCTTGGGAGACATGAAGAGAATCCAAATCATACCATGACACCATGACTTCAGAAAGGATTATACAGGACTATTTAAGGGGACCAGAGGTTTACCAGTATGTGAAACGGGTGCCAAATCACAATTTTATGGGCTCTTTAAGTCTTTTGTATCTGCTACATCTTCTGTGTGGTAAAATAAAGTCTATCCATATGATGAGATTGGCTACATTAATTGCCTGAATAGGATTTAAGAGCTGGGGAAACCTAGACGTGAATCAAGTGTGAGCTATATGTAAAGCTTTACATAAAGTGATGCCAAAGTGCCATAAAGTGATGACAATGAGCCAACAAGAAAAGAATATGTTCTTGTGTCCAGGCATCAGAATTCATTTCCCATAAATCAGGATATGGGTGGGGAGAGTGCTGGTGGTAGTGGTGGCGATTAATGGATCATGGGTTACACTTAGCATAACAAGTAATATAGATAGGGATTGGGATTAAACCTGTGATTTCATTGGTACAGCAAAATCCAAAGTGAGGAACCTCATACCATAAACAATATTCATGCTAAAATGGACTTTTAACTTATGATGATATAATCAGTCACAAGTACATCTCTATTCAAATTAGAAGGATAAAATAAAAGACTAAATATGGAGGTATAAAAATTGAGGTTCATCTCTCTCCACTGAATGTCTCATGTCTTCATGGCTAAATAGGCTTCTAGGAAGGGAAAGGAGTGACTAAAAATTCATTATTACTCTGCACAGAAAGTGAGTTACAAGCTAGAAGTGTATTTATCTAAAATTGACTGTGGAACTTATGAAAAATGAAGCAAACCTTTAAAATCTGGACAGCAACCTTCCACAATTAAGAATCAAAATGAACAAATATCTATTCAGCGCTTGTAAAATAATGTCTAGCTCTCCAGTATGTCTTTTGGATGATATAAGGGGTCTCCATGACTTCATGACCTGACAAAAATAATAATTTAGTTGAGGATATCTGATGCAGCATATGAAGTGATTAAAAAACAATGACAAGTATTAAATGTCCACTATAAATAATAAGGGTGATGGGAGGCCAGGTGAAGTAAATCATGAAAAGACTTCAGGAACAAGCCTGAGACATTATTTAGTTTGATAAATTCATTTCACCTCAGAATAAGGAAAAGAAAATCAAGAAGATTGCATAGTTTAATGATAATAACATTTTTAATCCTACTTTTTCTTCAATCTTATCCCTGACACATATTTTACCCTACCTCATGTTTCAATTCATGCATTCTGAAAGCATCACCTAGGCAAGAAGACAGTCAACAAACAACTAGGCCTGATCACATCCATTCTGGTTTCTCATTTCCCCTACTCCTTCCAGACTTAGAGTTGGTCCTTAGGAGTGGAATGCTTCTTCTAGGTATACTAACAGAGGTGTTAGATCTGTTTCTTCTTATTCAATAGAAACAGTTTTGAACTTTTTCCGATGGAAATTTTTTTTTAAAACTAAGGGGAAAACAAAACTAAGAAAACTATAGACAAAGACTATATTGCAGGATTCCAAACTTAAAGCTAGATAGAGGTTAAATGAGCAGATAAAAACCACTAGGAAAATCAAATTACTAGACCTTTTCTGTCTTTTCAACAACCTAGCACTTTCTAGGAAGTCCTCCCACGCCTCTCTTAAAAAAACAAAAACAAACAAAAAACCCCCAAAACAAAAATTCTCCCTTTTTATTAGTTCTTAACTGATTCTACTCCCCTATTTCCTCTTAAGATTAAGGGAGGAATTCTGGCATAATAGTCCATTAATAAACTAAGAGTACTGCAGTGACTGCCCTATGTCTCCACTTGTCTCCTCTGTGACTATATAATAACTCACTTTCTGGACTACCACTTTCTTCTAATGTGTCACCTATTAGAATTAAACTCTTACAAATCTGGGCCTGTCTTATTTGTGTCTGTGTACTCCTAGAATCTAGTGCAATAACTGGCACATAGTAAACTGCTTTTACATTTATTAATCTGTTTATTCACGAATCCTTTCTAGGGTTACTCAGTGCCCTCAATCATCCAAAATCAGAGATGGCTCTGTAGTTAAATTTATCCCACAAATCATTACTACTCCAATTACTTCATATGTTTTATACACACGCATACATATATGTATACAAATATGCACATACTCATATATATTATACATACACACATACATATATACATACTTTCTTCCAACTCACACATAGTCCTGATCTTCATCATGTGTCATAACAGATCTCAAAGGAAAGACTAATGTGCCACCAGAGCTCCTGAATGACTCACCTGCCAGAGATATGGCAACCTAGTCCATAAATATGGCCACAAGGAGAGAGGAAACACACACACCATTACCATCATCACCATCACCATTACTACCACTATATTACATCATTGCCCCCACTACCATCACCAGAAGTAAGCCACTGAAAGGCTCTGGGGGCCTTATCTGCCTCCATTCCCTTCCCCATTCCCTTAAAACATCATATTGAAACTATAGCAAGGGGTTGGTCCAATCCGAACAGGGCTTATCAGCACTTTGAAAGTACTGAAAAGCTGACTTAACTATTTACTGAATCACAGTGGAGTCCTTGATGTCCTTGGGTATCAAGCCAAAACTGAGTTAATCTATTCTAATAACTTTCTGCCTTAAAAAAAAAAAGACTAAACATAAAACTAAAAGTTAAAAATTATATCACCTTTTTACTTAGAATTCATAGATGAGACAACTGTAAGAGGTAAGATAGATTATCATAATTTCATTCGAAATAAGTGTGTTCCTTTTATTGTTTGTCTTTTTTTCTCTCTTTTAGTTGTGATTCTTTCACTTCTGGCCTCAGGCAGAATAGCTCAGACGGGAAAAAGGAAAAGTAGAGAAGGGGTGGCAACACTTGGGGGCTGGCAAGGAATGAGGTGATAATAAGAAGGGAGGGAAGGCAGAGAGGTGATAACCCAGGAAGGGCAGGTGGCTCAAAGGCCAGCCAGGAAGATAAAACAATGATTACAGTGTGAGAGAATCTAGTTGATGAGTTAGAAGGGAGGAAGCCTGGAGGTCTCAGCTGCTTATTAGCAGCACATCACATCTAAAAGTTGGAGAAAGACAGAAGGTAAAGAGGAGGAAGCAAACCCCTTCCTTTCTGCATCCCCTTGCACTTAACCCTCTGCTGTCTTTGGGTAGATTCAGAAGTTCACAATTCCAGTTTCTCTGGGACTATCCCACAGATTCCACTTTGAGAACACTACTAGAATTTATTCATATCTTTACCTTTCAGGCTAATCAAAACCTGTTGCTAAGTTTTCTTTCAATTTCAACAAAAACCAACCCTAAGGTTCAATTTTCAGACAGAACATGGTTTAAATATTGCACTGAGTTTTTAAACACTAGAAAACAGCACTACACTTGACAAAACCAAATGTGACCTGAGGTATAAATAGCTGTGGTTTAAGTGCATGTATATTTATCTATTTAGCTGTGAGGCTGCCTGAAGAGGGGATAAAGAAGTGCCTGCTTTAGAACCCAGAAGGCTTCAGCTCAAGTCCAGTCCCTGATGTATCCTGGCTGGGTGATCCTGTGCAAATTGCTTAATCCCTCAATGCTTCAGGCAGCTCTCTAAGATGAAAAATTGCAGAGAAGATAGCAACCAGCACTAGTTGAGAAAGTTTCCTCCTCCTAGAGTTAACTATTTGAATGTATATGAAAATAAAATAGTTGCAATCCTACTTCCATTTCTTCATACATTTATCTAAAGTACCTTCAGATAAAGTAATGTTTCCACAAATCATCAAAACCATAATAATTTTCTGATAACCTACAAATGACAAATAATAATATTTCTGATCACTACAGAAATGACTAAATATTCTCAGTTTTCATAGAGAAGTATGTAATCATCAACCAATTTTGCTTATAGATATTGTTATCATTTAGGATTCTTCCCTAAGTAAAAATTCAAAAAGTAAGTCAAAGATAGCCATTCTTTCAAAGACAGTGTTCCGCAGGATAATTACACCTTTAAGGTCCTATAAATGACCAAGAGGTATATAGAGAACATAAGATTTTACTGGGTCAAGTAATCACTGTAAAAACAAAATAAAACAAAGTAATACAATATACACAATGTCTACAACAATGTAATCTAAATAACATAGAATAATTAAAAATTAACATTACAAAATTACAGGGAACAAAGGTGGCTTCTAAAAAGAGTTAAGAGAAAACCCTTTCCACCATCTTCACTTTGTAGAGTTGGAGGGCTCCTTGGTGTGGAACATTGCATATACCTTCTGACTTTTTTCAAAGTATTGAGTTTTGCTGAATTATTTTTCTCATATTCCACTTTTTCTTACTTAAAAAATTCTTATTATATGGGATAGCCTTCTGAGAGGGTGGAAGTAGAGAAATGAAGACAACAAGGGGAAATTTATGTGATATAAAAACAAAGGATATTAATAAGATCCATTTTTAAAAATTCATTTCTGGATTAAAAAATAACTGTAGATTAAAAAGTAGTTTTGAAAGCTCTTCTCATACAAGGTGTCTACCACACATACATTAAAATTACATGATATTCAACAACAGATGCAAAAATAGAAATAACTTGGTAGAACAATCCACCATGTATGGACATCAAATGAGGTACAAAACAGGGAGACATATGCTCACCTAAGGTTTTTTCCACCCTTATGAAAGTTTTCATATGAACTGGGCAAACAAAGGAGGGATTCATTATTGATGGTAAGGTTCTCCAAATGATGTGACTCAAAGATAACATTGTACTAATTGCATCAAGTCCCAGAACACCATAAAGCCTCAGGGAAAGCCATGGTAATTCAAAATTGATCTAACCTGTCACACTAGGGGGTGCGGGGGGAAGGATTTTAAAAATCCCACAGAATTTGGAAGATAGACCTTTGTGCTAGTTCATCAATATATTAATCCAATATTTTATACACTACTGTCGAGGGACAAAGAGCTGGACCCAGAATTGAATGAAAGGAAAGAATCAAGCTCCATCACATTTGGGACATAGTTCACTCCTTTTAGTGACTCAGTAACTAATGTTAACTGCTGTAAAAGCCTGTCTCTTTTAACACCAATATTCTCCCAATGGTTCTATATGCCTGCAAGTCATGGAAATTATGACCTCAAAAGAATCAAAATTACAAGTAACACAAAGGGAAACGGAGAGATTTGTGGCAGGTATAAAACCAGCTGCAGCACTTTACAAACAATGATTTCCATGAGAAATAAAAGTAAAGATAACACTGAACATATTTATGAAAGAAAAAGGAGGGGAGCTAGTCACATCCTGATAACTTTTTCAGACTCCTTTAATCAGTCATTTTCCTCTAACCAACTCGCTGTGTTGGGCTTACTTCTCTCTATACCTTCTCTTAGTTCAAGTCATCAATTGCATGGAATTAAATAGTCATCTTCATATAAATACTTTACAAGTCTATGTAATTAGCCCTAAACTCCAATTCAGCATTTCAAAGTACTTGCTACACAGCTCCATTTGGATGCTCCATCAAGATCTTAAACTGGTCATATACAAAATGGACATGTCACCTTGCCTCCCCTCATCTAAACTTCTCTAGTTCTATTGAGGGCATAATTATCCATGAAATCACACAGGTTCTAGACAGATAGCTGTCCTTAACTCTTCCCTTCCCCTCACTCATCAAGTCTACTCAATTACCAGGTCTGATTAATTCTACCTCTATCATATTGCTGTCATCTCTCACAACTTCACTCAAATTGCCAGCACCTTTTTTTTCAGGCTTCTATCACCTCTCCTCTGGATTATCCAAATGGACCATTAAGTTACTGCTTCCAGTTTCTTCATTCTTCAATTATGGAATATATTATTATAGAATTAGGGTCTTCCAATCCAATGTTAAGTAGATCACAACATACTTGATAACTAGTAAGTCTCTCCTTGAAGACTTTCAGTGAAGGGAACTCACTAACTCCCAAGACTGCCCATTACACTTTTTGATAACTGTTACAAACAAATTTTGTCTTTTATCAAGCATAAGCCTGCTTCCCTGCAACATCTACAAATTGATTCTGGTTCTGCCTTCCAGGGCCCAAGAGAACAAGTCTAATGCTTTATCTATGTTACAATCCTTCAAATATTTGAATACAGCTGTCACTTCCCCACTGAGGTTATTTTTTTTTTTTTTTGCTTCTCCAGACAAGAATTCTTCAGTTCCTTCAAACAATTCTCATTTGGCACAGCTGGAGGCACTTCATTATCCTGATTACCTTCTTCTGGAAACTCTGCAGTTTTTCCATCTTCTTCCTAAGATGTAATGCCCAAAACTGAACTCAATGATACAGATGTGTTCTGTCTTGGGACTATCACCAGCACTCTAGCCCAGGATACTAAGATTCATTTAATTCCACTTAAAACTACATTAGCTTTTTTGGTGGCCATATTATACCATTGCCTTATTTTGACCTGGAAATTCACTAAAACCCCCAGATCTTTTTTCAGATAAACATCTGTCTTAGCTGACTTTCTGCCAGAAGTTGAATACTTTATACTTATCTTTATTGAATTTAAAATCACTAAATTCAGCTAAACATTCTAGTATAGCAAGATATGTTTTAAAACATTGGATCTATAAGATCTATAACATTAGAGCTATAAGGGACCTCAGAAAACACTATATTCAACCCCCCCTCATTTGAGAGATGAGGAAACAGACCCAGAATAGCAGTGAGTTAATTTGTCTAAGCTCACTGAAGTATTAAATGACAGGGATCGAATTTGAACACAAGTCCTCTGATTCTACAGGCAGTGCTATTTTCACAATACCATACTGCCTTCATTTTAGCTATTTCTCCTAGCTACATGTTATCCCAAAATTTGATACATATATCATCTGTGCCATTATGCAAGTCATTTATAGGAATATCAAACAACATAGGTCCAAGAACTGATCCCTAGGGTACTCCACTGTAGACATTTGTCCAATTTGACACTGAATCTTTATCACTACTCTTTGAAACTCTGAATCTATGTAGCTGTACTACTAAATTATGGCTCTCTAATTTGTTCACAAAGATAACATTTTGTAAAATGCTTTCTGAAAATCTAAGTAAACTATATCTACAGAATTCCTCTGGTCTAAATTATTTTATTTAGCATCTGAAATCTTTTCTCTTCTGAAGCCCATACCTTTACCAAGATTTGTGGTGAAAACACCATCTGTGCCCCTTGAGGTCTTCATTTTCTTGGCCAAGTCTTCATAATCCTTAGCAACACTTCATAGATTTCTTCTGGCAATATCATTTCTTCCCATGTGACTGGCCAGAATCAAATGGTAGTTAATCAGCTCTGACATGGGGAGTTCTTTATCATTACATCCTAGACACATGCCCCAAGAAACCAACAGAACTCTTTACCACTAATACAATGTCAACATATAGCTCTTTCCATATTCACTCTTGCAAAGAGTTACCAACTACAACTACTACTCATCTTCTGACTTTTACTGAATTAATTACTGACCTGATAACCTAACCCATCTTCACACACCTGCAAAAATACTCTTCCATAGCTCTATGTTGCTACCTTGGTCAAAAACCTTTCATGGTTCTGATAAGGTATGGGCTCTGGGAACCCCCCCACCCCTTGGACTCTGATTAAATTGTCTCATTTGATGAGGCAAGTCTGTTACTAGACTTCCCAACCTGTTACTAGACTTCCCACCCTTGAGTCTATCAAAATATCAATTCACCCTTGAACTGACCTAATCCCACCATTGTCTGTAGTCTCCAGGTGGCCTCACACCCTTAATCACTCATTGACCTCATTACCTCCTCCTGAAGACCCTCCCCAAACTCCTCCTCTAGACCCCCCTAGATTCCTCCCACAACCTTGTGTGTATAAGACCCCATCTCATGTTCATGTTTGTGAGAGTGCCATAGAATGGGAAGAGTGCCATAGAATAGTGAGAGTGCCATAGAATGACCTAGAACAGACTTACTCTGTGTCTAATGCAAGCTAACTTTTAATAAACTTTACTTTTCTTTGGCTGAGAGAAGACTTGAGTCGAATTCATTTGTCAGGACCCAGTGTGTTGGTATTTTGGGGACTCCAGAGCAACCCTAACCCTCTTTATGGGTAACCTCTTCAGTTCCTCATCGACTTGGACATGAAATAAAAACTCTTTCACTAGACATTTAAGACCCTGTGAAGTCTACCTTTATCATTTTACTCCCATTTATGTATTCTATCTTCTAACCAAAAGCTGGTCCTTGAACTTTAAATATAGTCTCCTTCTTCTTCCTCTTTTCTTGGAATGTGCTCTTCCCCTATTTAAAAATCCTTTTCTTCCTTAAATATTTAACTTAAGTACTACCTCTTATTTGAAACCTTCTCTGATCGTCCACCTGAAAGTGTTCAATTCCATGTTATATTTTCCAAGAAAATTTTGCTTGGATCTCTTATTCTTATCCAATTGAATTCAAGAAGCACTTTAAAAAGTAATCTTATTTTTATTGATACCTTTTGCTTTTACATAATAATAATTCCTGAACATATCCCTCCCCTAACTAATGAGACATTCATTGTAACAAAGTTTTTAAAAATTATTTTTCCCTAATGACATATATTTTTTAACATTTTTTTAAGTTTTGAGTTTAAAATTCTATCCCTCCTTCCGTCCCTCCCTCCCTCTCTTCTCTCTTGTCTGAGACAGTAAGCAATCTTATATAGGTTGTACATGTACAATCATGTAAAACATTTCCATATTA
Organism: Gymnobelideus leadbeateri; assembly: GCA_011680675.1. Lineage (NCBI taxonomy): Eukaryota > Metazoa > Chordata > Mammalia > Diprotodontia > Petauridae > Gymnobelideus > Gymnobelideus leadbeateri. Next base: position 217,457 of record WOXC01009143.1, read on the forward strand.
GTCATCCTGTGGAATAAAACTTGAACGTAAAAAACCAGAAAATTAAAAATAGTATGCTTGCCATCAGTTCTTTCTCTGGAGGTGGATAGTATTTTTCATCATGAGTCCTTTGGAATTGTCTTAGATGATTGTATTACTGAGAATAGCTAAGTCATCCACAGTTGTCCATTGTATAATATTGATATTACTGTATACAATGTTCCCGTGGTTCTGTTCACTTCACTCTTCATCAGTTCATGGGTCTTTCCACATTTTTCTGAAATCATTCTGCTTGTCATTTTTTATAGCACAACAATATTCCATTAAATGCTACAAATATCTTTTGTTATTTTTTTGCTTTTTGGAGGGCAATTGGTGTTAAGTAACTTGCCCAAGGTTACATGGCTAGGTTTTTGTTTGTTAAGTGTCTGAGGCCGGATCCAAACTCAGATCCTTCTGACTCCAGGGCCAGTGCTCTACTCACTGCGCCACCTAGCCACCCCAAAGATTTTTTTTAAAGGGGGTGGGAGGAAGCAATTCAGGGAAATTATTGATTTGTATTGATAAGGCCATCAATCAATAAACATTTATTGAGTATCTAATATGTGCCAGGCATTTGCCTACTATTTGGAAGGAAATATGCTAAGTGCTATGGATAAAAAACAAGTTGAAAAATAGTTTCTGCCCCATCCTCCTACCCATTCAAAAGAGCTTAAATTCTCCCATCCTAATGCATGTTAATAGATAAATATATATATGTATATATATATATACATATACATATATGATAATGTGGTGAAGAGAGAGAACTAACAATTAAGGGGATCTGCAAAGAGATAAATTTTAGGAGGTAGTAGATGAACTGAGAATTAATAGAGGATAGAATTTCTAAGAGGAGGAAGTGCCTTCCAGGAATTGGTACACAGCCTCTACAAAGGCATCCACAAATTAGGCATTGATCTATAAAGTTCAGATACCAGGTGGGTCAGTCTTACCAGAACAGAATGTATATAAATGAGGAAGGAGCTAATGTTGAGTAAACATGGAAAGAGATGCTAAAATCAGACTACAAAAGGCTTTAAATGCCAAGCTGATGGTTTGTATTTTCTCTTACAGGCAAAAGGGTGAGAATATTAGTCTGATCTGATAGCATGCTGTGTTTCCCTCTAGGAGCATGTAAGTTCTATAAAATCTGGGATTCTGACTTTATTTTTAACCATCGAATAAATAGCACCTACAAGTGTGTTGTATTCTACTTCTATATGTTGAATTGACAAAACTTAGCTCACCCACAAATGGTAAAATGCTCTTAGACTTCTAGAAATGTTGATAGATTTAACACTTTTCATTAATTATTTTATTAATCAACTAATTTATTAAGTAACTATTTTATTAATAAATCAACTGATTTAATTAAAATTTATTAATTTCTTAACTATTTATTAATTTATTAATTATTTTATTAAATAGTTTATTATTATAGTTAATAATTTATTACCTCTTAATAGCTATACTAGTTTGTCCACAAAAACATTTATTGAATGCAAAGAACACCACTGCATATAACAAATGCCTTTTCCTGGTATGTTAGTTTTCATCATCTTTTTTTCTTCCTCTTTTAAAAAGTCTTTTCTATTACCTATGAACAGAGGTTTTCTAGTTATCTGTAAAAACATACTCTCAGGAAGCTCTCTTGGGAAAAGATCTTTTCAGTAAGAGATGGCTCTCTAGTAGAGGATGGGGGGATTCAGTGGGAAATATAGATAATGTAAAAACAAAAGATATCTTTAAAATTGTCTAAAAGTAATAATGCATCTGAAATACCAATTTATTACTAACTGTCCTTATATTTGAAATGGTACTTAAACTTTATATTGAAACTCCAATGAAGATTCACTTTTCTCATGTCTCGAGAAATTGTCAAGGTATTTGCTAAAGGAACATATTTAACAAGATGTTTCCCTACAATATTATACATTTGGCCCTCTATTGAAGCAAAGATATTTTATCTGAACGCTTATTACCCATTTGAGAGATAAATTCATTCTAGATATTATCCCTTCAGCTTTGTTACTCATCTCTGAGATGGTCTTTATGGCACCAGTCCAGCACATTAATGTGAATCTGGACAGAAGGATGCATGTGCATACCAAGTGCCGCTGCTAGAATGTTGGGACTACAATATTCAGTACAACCAAATGTACACCTGTAGAAGCAGCTCTTCCCAACTATGCTCAATAAGAAGCTTCAACTCTTATTTCTACAGATCCATCAGATGAGATGAATGGGTAGGAATTGTTGAGTACTTTATTAAAACAGTACTGACACTGACTATCTTAATTTTCACTAACCTTAACGGGTTTTGTGGTCTGGTCATTTGTTCAGCATTCATGAGACTGAGACCACCAAATAATTTCATTTAATACAAGAAGGGAATAGTTCAGATGTTATCATTTCATCAATTATTATACACTTCAGATATCAAAGTAGTATTCAATTAGTAAAATATTCTTGGAATATATTTTAATTATTACAATATGGCTAAAATATAGTCCCACAAATTTGTCAGTTTTTATAGCACATATTGTTTAGTTGCTGTATAGATCACATAGTTATCATTTACAATCAAAGAGCTAGAGCTAGAAGAAATCTTAAATGCTGTCTAGTGTTCCTCCTTTTATAGAAAAAGAACCTGAACTAGGGGGAATGCCTTGCTCCCTATCACCAGGTAGGCAGCACAGAAAGCAACTGAACTCAGTTTTTCCAAATCTGCAGTGTTCTTTCCCAAGTACCATGCTACCTCTCTTTTTAGAATTCTTGAAAGTAGGCTTTAAAAACTAAGCCAGGAGAGGGGAAGATTAGGTCCATTAAAATGTAATTATGTTAAAATTGTTCCAAAATATTTTATCCCAATACTATTTGCCACTCTCTCTAATCTTAAGGTAGCCCTGATCCCTCCATTGCTAAGAAGCATTTATTCTTCAGTGCCAACTATCCAAATGAAAACTGAAAAATTCAGTCCATTGTTTGAAACTTTCCACTAGCCAGATGTTATGGGACTCTGCAAACACAATATTTGTCAGCTACAAATACACAGAAATTTCCACGCAGATGCCAAAGAGTATAAGAAAAAGAGCAAAACATGAGATCTCCTTTAATCCTTTTGGGTGAAATTTTATAGGTTAGGTGTATCTCATTACAAGCTCTGCCTAAATTCTTGTTGGGTTCCTTGCACAGTAAACTGATATTTACTTCTGTGATTATTTACCTACAGATCTGATGAACAGAGGCTTTCTAGTTTTATACATTGAATTATCTCTAAAAACATACTCTTAGGAAGCTCTCTTGGGAAAACATCCTTTCAATAAATATAATACATGATGACAAAATCTCGAATTAAAACACTTCAATAGCAGGCTCAAAAGTTATTTAGTGATAATAATAATGACAATAACAATAGCTATGATGTATAGTGCTTTAAAGTTTGTCAAATGTTTTACAAATATTGTTCAGTTGTTTCCTTCATGTCTGACTCTTCATGACCCCATTTGGAGTTTTCTTGGCAAAGATATTAGAGTGGGTTGCCATTTTGTTTTCCAGCTCGTTTTACAGATGAGGAAACTGAGGCAAACAGGGTTAAGTGACTTGACCAAGTTCATATAGCTAGGCTACATGGCTGAGGCCTGAGTTGAACTTAGGTCTTTCTGATGCTTGTCCTTTGCTCTATCTACGGCTCCACCTAGCTGCCACTTCACAAACATCTCATTTTAAGCTCACAGCTCTGGGAGGCAGGTGCTATTATTATTATTTATTATCCTTTTATAGGATGAGGAGGCAGAGGCAGACAAAGCTTAAGTTCCTTGCCCAGGGTCACTAGCTCACATAGCTAGGAAAGGTCTGAGGCTAGATTCTAACTCAAGTCTTCCTAACAAGGTCTATCACGTCCTTAAAACTCTGGGCCACCAAGTGGTCAGTGGTGAGTGCTCATATGGATGGAGTTGGTCAGTCAAAAACAAGTTGTTTTATATACATGTATATAAAACAACTAGTTTTTGACTGACATACACACATATACATATACACACATATACATACACACACACATATATACACATATATACTCACATATATTGTGTGTGTGTGTGTGTGTGTGTGTAGTTTCCTCAATTAGAATGTGAAGTCCTTGATGCAGGGACTATTTTGTGGCTGCTTCATATGCATGCATGTATGTAAATATATACACATATATGCATATATGCGTGTATATGTGTATTTATATATATATGCAAAATGAAATACATGCAAAAAGTGAGAGCAAGGTAATCTGGGAAAGGTACCAGCAGCTGGGGATGGCGGGGGCAGGGGGGGGGGGATCAGGAAAGGCCTCAAATAGGCACCTATGCTAAATTTTGAAAGGAACTGTATTTCAAGAGACAGAGGGAGTGCATTGTAGGTGTCCCAATGGAGTAAAAAATAACTGAGCTTAAATTCACCCTTAGACACCTGGAAGCACTATGAGGCTGAGTCACGTGGCCTCTGTATGCCTCAGTTTCTTCAATTGTTAAATGGGGATAATAATAGCACCTGCCACCTAATGTGAAAGGATCAAATGAGATAATAATTACAAAGCACTTAGCAGGCCTTGGCACATAGCGTTATATAAATGTGGTTGTTGTTCATTATTCCAGGCATGAGGACAACCTATGCAAAAACACAGAAGTGAAAGGCAGAATGTTATGACTGGTAGGCCTGCTGGTCCACAGAGTGCATGAAAGGGGAGAAACAGTGCATGAGAAGTCTAGAAAGGCTATCTGGAGACAGATTGTGAAGGGCTTTAAGGAAGACTTGAGCTACGGGGATGACTATGCAAGTAGAGAAAGGAACATAGAGATTTAAGGTTTTCAAAACATTTTTACATAAATTTTCTCATCTCAGTCTCACAAGTATTCTATAAGGTGGACACTATAAGTATCTTTATTCCTATTTTATAGATGAAGTAACTGAGGCTCAAGTAACTCAGGTTAAAGGATTTGCCTGTGGTGTGTGTCTTAGCCAGTAACTTAAAGGCGCGCGCGCGCGCGCGTGTGTGTGTGTGTGTGTGTGTGTGTGTGTGTATGCACACACAGACAGGCACACATGTACATGTGTATGTGCATATGTGTGTTTCAGAAATGACCCATTAAAGATGTTATGGTAAAAGAAATAGAATATTTGAATTAAAAGCCCTCCATCTGAATTACTAACTTCATGAGTTTGCGCACATCACATAATCTCTTAAAATACAAGTATCTACATTTATAAATCTCTTAATCTCTAAACTCTCTTCTCAAAATTCTGTGTCCCTAGGATTTGGGAGGAAACCAATTACAGAAAGTATATAGGCTATGTCTATATCAGTAATCTCTATTTATGGCTAAGGAACCATAAAGTGGAGTAAGGAAAAAGTACCTGTTACTTTATCAACTTTAACTTTTTGTTCTGCATATAATAAGGGTACCTCAGTCTTTTAGCAAAGTCTTTTAGTCTTCCTTCAGCATTAAATTATTCTCGACTATAAGGAAAACATCTTTTAATTTAATTTATGTTTTCCTACAAAGGTAAAAAAGTTCTAGAATGTGAGATTTACTGAGAATAGATAAAGTTTTTTGTTATTATTCAGTCATTTCTCAGTAGTATCCAACTCTTCATAACACTTTTTAGGGTCTTTTTGGCAAAGAAAATGGAGGGGTTTGCTACTTCTTTCTCCAATTAATTTTACAGATGAGGAACTGAGGCAAACAGGGTTAAGTTTCTTGCCCAGGTTCGCATACCTAGAAAGTGTCTGAGGCCAGATTTGAACTCAGTTCTTTCTGACTCCAAGTCTGGCACTCCACCTACTGCACTACCTAGTTGACCTCAGAGATTACATAAAACAGGAGAGCAAAAAGTATGTATTTTATGACATGAGTAAAATGGCGTTAAGATTGAAAATTTTATTAATTACATAATTATATTTTGAGTTATTATTAGTTACCATCACTATTAGTAACCAAGAACCAACCATATAAACAATGAGAATTGGAGCAAAAATAACTAACCATCTATACCTGGCAGTCAGGGTGGTCTATAAAATGTTATGCTCTTCAAGATCAACATTCTCTGCCTCCTACATGGGTATCATCCTGGCCAATTTCCAAAAATATATCCATGCCATTGCCTAAGGGTATTTCTTTCTCCACTAATGGAGTTATTGAGTTTTATAGGTAGCTGGAACCTCAGAGATCATCTGGTATAAGATCTTCCCAAAGACTTCATGAAAAAAGAACAGACATTCAGAAATGCTGACGAATAGTCACGAATTCACCAGCTCTCACACTTAACTTTTATTTTCAGCAATTTTTATAACTTTGACTTAGCCCAGGCATATTCTCTGCCACTCTTCATTATCTTGCCTCACTAATACTCCCCAATAATACTTTACTAATATTTTAATAGAATACTAATACTTTAACATAGTTGGTAATTATTTGTAACAGCTTTGCATATATTTCAGTATATTTTTTGCAGGTTGATGACCTGTATAAAAAAATGGAAACTCCAGGACACAACAATACAATTTCTTTTGTGTCTCTTACATTATTGTTCAGTTAGACAAGTTATTGTATATATACAAGACAGTAAGTATATATATATATATGTATATGCCTACATGTATGTTTGCATATACATATTCATATGTATATTATATATAAAGACATATACAATATGTGTATCATGTGTGCATGTCCATCTCCACAAGAAAGATGAATTTCTAGCCTTTTGGATCTTTTATATAGTGGGTTCATACTAAGTCATCACAGTTATATCTTTAGATGGGGTAAAGAAAGATCAAAGAATGTTATTATTCTATTTTGAAAGTTTTTTTGTTATTTCTCAACTTCTGAGTAGGTGGACAGCCCTTCATAGCTATTCTCTTTCCTTCCTACTTTGCTCCTTCAATCCTTACCAGCTTTTCTGTCTTCTTGTACCTCTCTTATCTAGCTTGGCTTCAGAAAATAGGACCTCCAGAAATGATCTTTTGATTAGGATTGTAAAGGAAATAGAAAGAGATACAGAGACAGAGAAAGACAGAGACAGACAGAGACAGAGAGATAGAGACAAAGAGAGAGACAAGGAGAGAACCGTATCTTTAGCGCAACATGGTATAGTCAGACAACCGAAATTTATTAAGTACCTACTGTGTACCAGCATTGTTTTAAGTGCTAGAAATATTTTTAAATGGTAAGAAATAGAAATAAAGTTCTTGTTCACAAAGAACTCAAAGTCAACGTAAGAGATAAATAAAGGACAAAGTGAAGATAACACAGAGGGGAAGGCACTAGTATTTAGGGGAATCAGGAAAGTTTTATTTTAGGAGGTAGGATTTTCTATGGGATTTGAAGGAAGCCAGAAGAATCAGCATATGAAAATGAAAGAGAAATTCCAGGCTTGGGGAACATCCAGTGAAAATGACCTGAGTTGGGAGATGGAGTGTCTTGTGTGAAGAACAGTATGGAGGCCAGTGTCACTGAATGTATAGTGCAGAATAGTTAAGTGGAAGGAACACTGAATGTGGAGTCAGAGGACCCAGATTACATCCTGGCTTTCCCACTTACTATCTATTTGACCATGGACAAATCAATTAACTTCTCTGGGCCCCTAATTTATTATCTGTAAAATTATTGACCTAAATTACCTCTAATGTCACTTCTAGTTCCAAATTGATAATACTTTCTTTTTTCTTCCATCTGAAATCCTCTTACTTTTACATCTCCTATTCTCACTCCTACAACGAAGGGGACTCTGACTCGTAGTCCTGAACCCATTTTGACAGACAAATAAGTAATAAAAACCTAGAGACCTGTTTCCCTTGTATAGCACAGTTACTTGATGTGACAAGGAGTATCTATGGTATTTCTCCATTTCTAGGGATCTCATGAGGTTTGTTATCCTGAGGAGTAAGACTTTGGGATTTCTTCAACAACTCAGAATAGGAAGTCTGTACCCCTTACTAGATCTAGAAAGTGCCATGGTTTGAGCTCTCTTTAATATTCTGTTCTCAAAGAAGATTCAAGAACTATGTGTAATAACTATTTCCCTTACTTTGGAATTCCTATGCATTATTGGCTTCAGTAAAGAGATGAAGCACAATTCAAATACCCAGTAGCTTTACTAGTAATTCAGGCAGGAACTATCCATTAAATAGTAAATTATTTAATTGGGATAGAATAGCAAAGTAAATAATAGGTAAGAGTTAAAGCAACAAAATTATTCGCAGATCCACATACACAAATGAATATAGCTTTCTAGAAAATAAAAGAGGAGAGATGGGTAAAAAGAAAAGATTTTTAGGGCAACCTTCTGAGAAATATCCAGGCACTGGGCCTTACTGAGGTTGCAAATAGGCTTGATTGTTATCTGCCTGGCATCATTGCTGGAAGATCTCTCCCACTACTTCCTGTAATCAGTGTTTTTTGTTTTTGTTTCCGAATTTTTGCCTATTGAAGCTAAGTAACTTGGTACAATAGAAGAAGTGGGGGGGGGGGAGGTGTGTGGAGTGGAGGGGTCAGAGGATTTGTATTCAAATCCCAGTTCTGCTACTTACTGCTTATAACACTTTGGTCAAGACATATCATTTGACGGATTGACTGCTCGTATCACATCTCTGGGTCTCAAGAAGAAGGATGACCTAATGACCTCTAAGACCTTTTCCACCTCTAAATCCAGGAAATTCTGATCTATGTCCTAGCCCAGCAACTCCCTCAATGCTGCTGCTACACCTGTATTTTTCTACCCTGCCCTTTAAAAATCCTAAGATCCTTCCTCTATTGCCTCCATAACACTATATCTGTAGCTTGTCTCTCCATCTTTGTAGCTACTACCTGACATTCTACTGAAAGTGGTTCTCTGTGGCTGCCATCTGCTGTTTCTTCTTCAGGGAAGTGACATTGTTCTTGTAAAGTGAAATTCCAGTGCCCACATGCCTTGGAACCAATCACTACAATCTAAACTCTACTATTAGCCTTACACTCCTGTGTAGCTGGTTTACAAAAGTATGGCAGAGGCAACTGTAACACCTGGAGAGTCACCCTTTTTTGACAGATTGAAAACTCCCAAATCTTAGCCTCATACCAAGTTAGGACAACTGAATTCCATTCACCTATCCACTGTATCTGGTTGTTGGCAATGTGTTTCTCACGTGGTTGGAACCACCTGAGAAGTCTTGTTAAATTTTGGGATAAACACTGGTACTCCTTTCCATTTGCCTTTCCATCTTCCATTATCTCCTTTCTTTGCCATCTCCAATAGCTTCTAGGCCATACAAATGTCACTGAAGTATAAATAATACTAAAAATACCCTAGAAACACTTGGAGAGAAAGGGCAAATATACATCTTCATTGATAAAACGAGGAGGCTGGACTATATGACTTCTGAGGTCCTTCTCAGATTTCAATCTAATCCCATTCACCCATGGGATGTGACCCAATTATTTCTTCAATAGGTTATCATTCATTAATTTATTAGATATGGTAAAAATTTACCTTTACTGAGATCATCACCTTGTCAATATCATTACTAATGACAAAAATTTTAATAATTCTCAGATGTTTTATTATTTATTTGTTACCTTACAGAGAGATAGATATCCATCTCTCTCTCTCTCTCTCTCTCTCTCTCTCTCTCTCTCTCTCTCTCTCTCTTACCCCTTGGGCAGCTGTGTGACACTGTAAATACAGTGCTGGGCCTGGAGTCAGGAAGATATCTTCCGAGTTAGAAGTTGGCCTTAGACACTTAATAGCTCTATGATCCTGGCCAAGTCACTTAACACTGCCTCAATTTCCTGATTTGTAAAATGAGGTAAAGAAGGAAATGGCAAACCACTTCAGTATCTTTGCCAAGAAAATCCCCAACAGATTCACAAAGAGTAGGACGTGACTGAAAAGCAATAGAATATATGCATATATGAGTATGTATGTACATGTGTATATACATATATATACATGTGTGTATATATATTCATCCTTGAGGATCCATAATTTTCATAGATTAATTTCAAATTGGTTTGAGGAGACTTTATATTCTCATTGTGACAATGTTCCACATCCTGTGCTATATAGAGATATAGCAAAGTACCAGACAACAAATGCATATTCTGTGTTACAATTCTACATTTAATATGGAATACTAAAGTACTCAACTAAATAGCTTCAGATATATGGCTTTTATACAAATGCTCAATTATGCTTACACTGCCGCTGTGCAAAAACATATCTGTGTGTGTGTTTGTGTATGTGTATGTACTGTGTTATTTTCCAGCTGACACTACTGAATTAAATATGGTATCAAGGGAAATCATGTGTCTATTGTAATTAAGTATATACATAGGTATATGCCACAGTACATCTCTCAATAAACCCAACTTTATTTTTCTGATGGAGAGTGTATACTAGTAAAGAGAGCCTGATATCAAAATTAAGACCTAAAAAATTAAGGTTGAAACCACATGTAGCTGTATCAAAGAATTATTGTCTCATAACCAAATTCTAGGCTTCCTACTGAAAAATAAATGTGCCATTCAGAGAAATGGATATGGATTCTGAACTGTGGAAAAACAATTATTCCAACAGTGATATCCACAAAGTTAATAGCAGAATTGCCATCATGGTGGACTGCCAAAACTGGCAGCTAATCCACTTGTCTACATAAGAATAACAATCATTCTATTCATCTCATTCATTCTGCCATTCTCCTTCTCTTCATTTTCCAGTGCTTCTGTGTTCTATTTCCAATTATATCTGATCACAGTTAGCTCACAATAGGTATTGGATAATTCCTATACAAATAATAAGTACTTTTTTTTCAATTGTGTGTGCTCTATTTTAAACACCCCACAATGTTAAAATGCATTTCTTTCTTTTATGCTAACTACAAAGCTGTATTAATAAAATTATGGTTAGAAAGGACCTTAACTATCAATCATTTCAGGCATCTTCTCCTAAAAATGGCTGGCATCCTAGAAAGTCAAACTTCTGATAAACAGCCTAGTTAAAAGCAACAGAACAGTGTTTGCTGATATTATGAAGCTTTTTCTTTTTGTTCTCTTCTCTGGCAAAGAAGTCAGCTGTATTGTTTAAAAACAACAACAACACACTTAAAACCTGTTTTGCCTCATGCTTCTCTCTTCTTTCTACACTAAGCATACTTAGTTGAAAATCTTACACAATTTGAATGGCTCTTATATAATCTTCATCACTGCATCTGCTATCTGGCTTAGAGGATAGTGTGAACAAATACTTCCATTCTGATAATTTATTCCAATTTTCTGCTAAGTCAGCAAAGTCTCTTTCTAAATGTATTTTTAAAACAGGTAACACCAAATACATCTGATGACAGAGAAAACATTTGGGCATTATAAAGATGGCTTGTAATTGATCCTCACATAAGACCTAACCTTCTGGTAATATAATATTAAGGATTCTGCTATTGCCCAAAGGGATTCCTCTGCTGAAGATTTGCTCAGGTATTCTTAACAAGAAGGGGCTTCAGTAATGCAACACATTAAAAAACAAACAGGAAATGATAAACAGTATTTTACTCAATATAAATTTAATTATCAAAATATTTACATATACTGCACATTTTTTTTTCTGTCACACACAAGCATCTTTTTCAATAGCCAATTCAGTTAAATTAGAAACTGACTTCTATTGGCAGTTAGTCATTTTAATTACAGTGTGATGGCTTTGCTATCTTGGAAAATAAATCATTCTTTTGCACTGGAATTCTACTTATTCTACTGTCCTCCCTCTCTCCACCTCCCATTATGGACAAAAGCAAAATTTCACCTCTATCTCTTCAGCCCTCCTCTGTGGGTCCCATCCCCCTTCTCCCCTCCCCCTTACCATAAATTGCCATTTAAATGTTTAGTGCCCACTGGGTCGATTTAGCATCACAAGGCTATTTACTACCTGCTCCAGCACTTAGATATGCTAGCTTTTCTAGTAATTTCCTCATTCATAAAAATCTAATATTTGCCAGGCACCCATTATAAGATACAAACAACATTAAGCTGCTGACCTATTTTAACACTATTTTCAGGTGTGATAAGCATGACATCAATTAGTGTGATACTATTAATGAAAACAGGTGTTGTGCAGAGAAAAACAATAGTTTTGGCATTTATTTTAAGGGTTGGGGGCATTTACGTGTCATATCAGATGACTTTAGCATATTTCATTCTAAAAGTTCTTAAAAAAAAAAAAAACAAACCAAACCTGGAACAGCGCCTTACCTTTGTGCGACAGACGTAACCGCGGGTGGGTAGTATCTGTTGCGTGACCTCCGGTCCCAAACTCGAGAAGCAAACCCCCCAGGACCGAAATGATGAAGTGCCCGGCAGAGGCCATGCTGCTCCCTTGGCAAGGACCCCCCTTTCCTTCGGGCTTCACTTGGGCTGCCTGGGTCGGGAGTTGAACGGGCGACTTTTTCTTCAGGGGCAGCACCAGCAGCTCTGTCACACACAACGTCCTAGTGCGTTGTCACCAGAAAACACGATCCCCAAGTGCCATTTGTCACGCTGTGTTGGGAGATGTCACGGGAAGCCTCCCTCTCGCTTAGGACAGTTGTTTTCCAGCTAGAGAGTATGGGGACATTCCAAGGGAGGAGTTCGGCTTGGGCTCTCGGACCCCAGGAACCGCCTGCAGATTCTCCAGAACTGCTTTTGCCGTCACTTTCTGCGAGGCTGTTCATTCAGAAAAAGACATAAACACACACACACACACACACACACACACACACACACACACAGAGTCACACGCGCACACACTCACACGCGCACACTCGCACGCACCCCCTCCCCAAACTCCCCACCTCTTCCTTGGGGGCTCCTCGCAGCCCCTCCGAAGTCAGCCCCTGGCTCTGGCTTGCCAAGCAGCCAGTTTTAATTCACCTTTTCACCTTGGCTAATTAAAAACAAGAAGTGCCATTTTTCCCCTTGGAGTTGCGGGATCCACCCAGCAGGGATGCAGGACTGTCAGCTGCTGTGTTTACAGGCAAAGTTCAGTGAGGGCTCCAGGCAGCTCTCAGACTTTGGCTGTTTCTAGGAAGTGTCTTTGGTCCACGTGCCGCGCAAGCAGGGGCTCAGATCCCTCCCTGGTTTGTGGTTAGTGGCCCTACGTTTTTCTAAGCATCAGGGTCCAGAGATGTAAGATTTTTATCTTCTTGTCCCCCACCCCCACCCAGTGGTGTACATATGAGAAGGGTGGGGACGAGAAGAAAGGAAAGGAAATTTCAGAAAAAAATATAGTTGAAAAAAGTTGTGAGGTGTTTTGTTTGTGGGGAAAGGATGCTTAAAAAAAAGAAACCCACAAGTATTTTTAAAAGCAAAATCTAAAGGTAACCCTTAAAGTAAAGTGAAATATAGATTCAGAATAATCCATCATCGCTTCTCATCAAACATAATTTTCGACATTTAATATTTTCATATGGATCCCTGTATATCAGGGTTAACTTTGTGGCAATGAATTTTAGCAGTGGCAAACTAAATATTTGTGGAGGAAAAATAGTCAGGGTTGTGAAAAACTATTAGGTCAATGATCACATCACAACGTTATTATGACTAAGAAAAAAGTTTGAGTGATAGAAATCTTTTTAACTTCCATAAAAACAAATCCTTTGTTTTAATCCTACATTATACATTACACTTTACATTACGGCTAGGAACACACATTCTGGCATTTTCTTTTCTTCCTATTAATTGCCCCTGTGGTAAAGATCTTGTCTATATTAAACACATACATTCAAACATAAAGAAACTAAGTTTAATACCTTTGATTTTAACTGCTCTATCCTTCAGTAGTTTATTTTTCAAGAGACTGTGTTTGTGTAAATAAACTTAACACAGTGGGTCAACTTTCAATCAATCTCAAAAACCAAACCAAACAATGTGAAGCTGTTGGCATGGAAATGAATGATCTTACTGTGGAGGGGAGAGGTGGGGGAGAACATCCCATAAAGTGTGTAAAGGTCTTTAAGAATTTAAGATCCAAAAAAATAAGTGTGTAAATAGTAGTTGGAGGGTGGAGAAAAAAATGACCAAGGACTTTTTTGGGAATTAGATTTTTACTATATGTGTACAGTTTAATAATAAAAGGCATGGTATATATGGGATGCTTATCTCATATATTATTGCACATCCCAATATTGTGTTCAAATAGACACAGAACTAAAGCATTTTCTATTCACTCTTCTAAAAGTTATATGGGTGGATATGAGTGCAGTGTGTTTCAGTAAAATAGGAATGCCAGCAAGTGTATAAATAATTAGATTTCAAAGGTCTAGGAAAAGATAACATATTCTAAACATCATTAAACAGAGAAACAACATGAAATGTTCACAGACTTTTAAATCTGGGGTGGTCCTTGTAGGAACTTGCACATTTTAAAAGCTAGTCTGATGAGCTATAGACATGAAGGCTGCTGTAAGTATAATACACTGTACCTTGAGAATCCTTGTTCATTTTCTTCTGAAAGTGAAGCAACTTGAAAGCAAATAGCAGTGTTTTTTTTTTTAATTTGTGTTATCTGGCAGAATTCTGGAAACAAATGTGGCTTCTGTATCTTTTATCATAACTGTATGACTACCTTGTACAAGTTAAATTAGACCTTTATTTTCCACTGGTTTCATTTAACTTACTAAATTTGTTCATCATTTACATTAAAACAATAAAGTAGATTCAAGCTGTTTCAGAAGGACAAAAAAAAATCAAGCCTTTGAAATGCTAATGTGGATACATTATTTAGAGGACTAGGTAGTTACTCAAATACCTTTTCCATTTTTATAAGTTACCCTGTAAATTAATTTAGGACAGCTTTGGCAAATTATATTCCAAAATAAAGAGATTTACAAAACTTTTTTTTTTAGTTCCTTCAAACTATATTTTAGCTTTGCCTGTGTTTATCAGTTCTGTTATTTGCTCACATCTGTCTTGTGCTGCCTTCTGCCATTCACCACCTCACTATATTGAGACAACACAAGCATCTGTCAGCAGGAAAACTACCTGAGTTGTGACTACACAAAGCAATTATACAGTTGGAAGGAAATTAATCCAATGTCTCACCCACTGCAGAAATCCTTTATAGAATCTTCCTATGGGTACTTAGATAAAAGGGAAAATATGTAATATCATGCCTACAAAATGCCCAGCATCCAGAATCATTTAGTTTGAACCTCAGGTGCACACAAGGGGGCTGACTCCCCTAAGTCTAGGGTGAGGACTACTGGAGACCTTATGTATCTTTCTACCCATGAACTGAGGAAAGAAGCAGCCAGCTAGACAGTCAATAAACATTTATTAAATGCCTACTATGTGCCAGGTACTGTGTAAGCCCTAAGGATACAAAGAAAGGCAAAAGATAGTCACTACTCCTAAGAAGCTCACTAATAAGAGAGACATGCAAACAACTATGTCCAAATAAACTATTCAACAGATAAATTGGAAGTATTAATAGAGGGAAGGCCAGAGAATTAACAGGGATGAGGAGAGACTATAAAAAGTAGGATTTTAGTGGGAACTTGAAGGAAGCCAGGGCTGCAGATATGGAAACCTTCAAATTTTCTCTGCTCTTTTCCTTTCCTCCTCCCCTTTCCAGCTCTGGAAACATAATCAAAAAAGTACTGCCATTGCTACCAGAAAGGATGCCTCAGATCCTCCCATCTGACTATCTAACCCCAAATACCCCTTCCCTGGGAACCTTTCTCCTTTATGCAAATGCAAGAATTTGCAATCATATTAGAATGCCAATTCTTTGGGGTCATGGGCTATCTTTGCTTTTCTCTTTGTATCCTTGGAGCGTGGCACATAGTGCTTAATAAATAATCCATCCTTTTTTCCTTCTTTCTGTCCTCCCTCCCTTCCTTCCTCCCTCCCTCCCTTCCTTCCTCCCTTCCTCCCTCCCTTCCTTCCTCCCTTCCTTCCTCCCTTCCTTCCTTCCTTCCTTCCTTCCTTCCTTCCTTCCTTCCTTCCTTCCTCCCTCCCTTCCTCCTTTCCTCCCTTCCTCCCTTCCTTCCATCTTTCCTCCTTTCCATCCTCCCTTTCTTCTTTTTATTTTTTTATTTTAAAATTTTTTTTTTGCATTCATCAAAGGTATGAGTCACTTACAATGACAAAGCAGCTGCCTCAGGTACAGCAGACTGAAGGGACCTAGCATTAAGTAACAGGGCAGCAGTGACAGGAACACTCAAGATAATCACTTAACCTCTCTAGGCTCCACTTTCTTTATCTATAAATGTTTGAGGGGCAGTGAGGGGTCCTATAAGTATGTCTAAGCTCCATATTCTATGTTCCTATGAGAGAGAGAGAGAGAGAGGGAGGGAGAGAGAGAGAGAGGGAGAGAGAGAGTGTGTGTGTATTACTGAAGTAACTATCTGACATTTTAAGCTTCTGGTTACAACTTCACAATCACTACTGGCAATTCTTGACCTATTACTGTATAATCCTGGGACAAGGTGGAGGGTAAATATCCACACAGGAATTCCCACCCCCCCCCTCCCCATAAAGTACTCCAATTCAGAAGGCTACTCTTATGCAAATAAAGAACTATCAAGTTTCTGGTGTCACTGGATGAAAGTTTAAGAGGACAGCTGTTTCCTCCCCATCAGGTCCAAGGCAGGAAGGAATGAAAAGCTTTTGCTGGGGTAGAGAGAGAATATGAGAATATGATTGTTGTGTTCCAAAGCAGTGTGATACCACAGAAATAACATTGAATGTGTAGTTAGAGTGGCTTCAGAATTATGCTTCTGACCCTTAGTATTTGTGGGACCATGGGCAAGCCACTGAAACCTTTCTGAGACTCAGTTGTCCTATATATAAGATGGGAGCAAGAGATAATATTATTCTTAGAATATTTGACGTATAAGGTTTTAAATATAAAATATTATAAAGTGCTTTTCAAAATCTTAAAGCCCTATAAAAATGACAGTTATTTTTATTATTTCAAATGGAAAATCAAAATTCATTTTCTTACAATAGAAAATGGCATAGGTCTAGAACTACAAGAGACTTTGGAGGCCATCTAGTCCTATCTCTTCATTTTGCCGATGAGAAAACTAAGACCTGGAGAAATTAGGCGATTTATCCAAGGGCGCACGGGCAGTACTCATTGGAAGTGGCCACTGAATCTCTATTTTCTAATTGTACATCCAATGCACTTTCTGTTGTGCTACATGAATACTTTTGGCTGTACTATAGGCCCTGCCCTCAAGGAGCTTGCATTCTAACTTGTAACTCTTAAGTAACAGTGGGGATATAATACTTGAGGGACCTCATGGTTTAGGTTGGTTTTTGTGGCCTTACCTGAGAACCTAAATACCATTTATTAGTATAATTTCTTTTTTTTTTTTGCCTTTTTTTTTTCTGGTGGGCAATTGGGGTTAAGTAACTTGCCCAAGGTCACACGGCTAGGTTTTTGTTTGTGTGTGTTAAGTGTCTGAGGCTGGATCTGAACTCAGGTCCTTCTGACTCCAGGGCAGACGCTTTACTCACTGCGCCACCTAGCCGCCCCTATTAGTATAATTTCTATAAGAAAAAACAAAACAAAACACTATTTTTCTAAGGTCTAGATATCTGATTTATAAATGAATATTTGTAACACAATCAGTTGACAAACTTCAGGCTGCCTTTATCACTAGAGTTGCCAATATATTGGATTTAAAGACAGAGGACCTGGATATAAACCTCGTCTCTGTGTGACTAGGCAATTCATTCACTTCTCTGGACCTCGATTTCCTCCTTTGTAAAATCAAAGGGTTACATTAAATAGTCTCAGACCTTCAGCCTCCTCCAATATCCCATAAGGTGATCCATTCATCTGAGAGCCCAACCGATTGAGTATAAGTTAGTCCACTTACCATATCAGAGCCATCTGCTGACTTTACATACCAGACCATACTTTATTTCAACATACATTCAATGGTCCTCTCCAGGCATTGTAGCTTTAGAAATCTGATCGCCTCATTTTTACATTGAAAAAAAGGGCCTCAGAAGTGAAGTGACTTGGGGCGGCTAGGTGGCGCAGTGAGTAGAGCGCCGGCCCAGGAGTCAGAAGGACCTGAGTTCGGATCAGACCTCAGACACTTAACACACACAAACAAAAAACAAAATAAAATAAAAACAAAACAACAACAACAACAACAAAGACCCTAGCCGTGTGACCTTGGGCTAAGTTACTTAGCCCCAGTTGCCCTCCAAAAAAAAAAAAGTGACTTGTCCCAAGTCACATATATTTTAAGTAGCAGAATTAGTCTTCTAATCCAAGTTATCTAGCTTCAAATAGTGTCATTGTACCTATAACACAGTACCTCACCTGAAGATAAACTATCCATGTGTGGCCATGGCTTCCCATTTCCCCACTCTTTTTCCTATTGCTAACCTTGCTGTTTCTGTGACTAATGGGGCTGGAGCCTCTCATGTGTCCCATGAAGGTGTGATCCTAGGCTGGATGCCTGCTCTCTGGCTAATACTGCAGTTGTCAAATCATGTGCCTTCTAGTACACAGTTTCCCTAGGATCATGATGTGTCTTATAGTTACTTCTCACATTTGATTCATAAAGAACCAAAAAAAGCTTTTGCTCAAATGAAATTATCTTCTTCAAATTTCTAATAGCACATTGTCTAGGGCTCTCCTTTTCTTCTCTGTATTACAAAAAGCTATGACATGCCTTTTATTCCTCTGATAAAGTACTCCAAAGCAGGGGGCGGCTAGGTGGCGCAGTGAATAGAACGCCGGCCCTGGAGTCAGAAGGACCTGAGTTCGGATCCGGCCTCTGACACTTAATCCACACAAACAAAAACCTAGCCGTGTGACCTTGGGCAAGTTACTTAACCCCCAATTGCCCTAAAAGGGGCGGCTAGGTGGCGCAGTGAGTAAGAAGGCCGGCCTCGGAGGTGGGATGACCCGAGATCAAATCCGGCCTCAGAAAGTGAGCACCCACACCTAAATAATGACTAGCCGTGTAACCTTGAGCAAGTTACTTAACCCCAATTGCTTAAAAAAAAAAAAAAGTACTCCAAAGCAGCTTCTGTGTTATTTGCTTGTGTCCTGGGTGTTCACAAGTCAAAATACATTTATTAAAGCACTTATTATGTGCCAGGCCCCGTGTCAAGCACTAAGGCTATATAAAAGAGGCCAATGATACAATTCCTGCTCTCAGGAAACTCATGGAGAAGACCACAAGTAAACAAATTTATACAAATCTGCTATATACAGGATAAAAAGGAAATTATTAAAAGAGAGACTGCATGAGAATTAGCAGGGGTTAGGTAAGTCTTTCAGTAGAAGCTGAAATTTTAGTTGGTATTTGAAAGAAGTCAGGGAAGCCAGTTGGCAGAGTTGAGGAAGGAGAACATTCCTGGTGTGGGAAACAGCCAGAAAAAAAGTGCCTAGAACCTAGAAATGGAGTGTCTTATTCAAGGAACAGCAAGGAGACCAGTGTCACTAAAGAGTATGTGAAGGGGAATAAGGCATGAAAAAACTGGAAAGGTGGGGGGGGGGAGGGTAGAGTGGGGGTGGGTCAGAAGAGGCGATAGGTTTTGAAAGGTTTTGAATGCCAAAGAGAGGATTTTATGTTTGATCCTGGAGGGAATAGGGAGCTATTGGAGGTTATAGAGTAGGGTCAAACCTGTGCTTTAGGAAAATCACTTTAGAGGCTGAATGAAGGATCAATTTGAGTGGGGAGAGACATAAGGCAGGTAGATCTATTAGCAGGCTATTGTAATAGTAGAAGCATGAGGCAATAAGGGATTTCACTAAGATTGTGGCAGTGTCAGAAGGGAGATGGGGAGAGAGATGTGCCAAGGTGAGACTGGCAGTAGATTGGATATGGTGGGGGCTGACACCTTGGTTGTGAGCTTGAAGGACTGTGAGGATGGTGGTACTCGGTATAGTAATAGGGAAGCTAGGGAGTGGCGAGGATTAGGGCTAGAGTTTAAAGAGAAAGATGAGTTCTGTTAAGTTTATGATGTCTAGAGGATATCTAGTTTGATATATCTGAAAGCCCATGGGGCTCTAAGATATAAGGTCAGCAGAGAGGTCAGGGCAGGATAGGTATACCTGAGATTCATCAGCATAGAGAGGGTAAATATATCCATGGGTGCTGATGAGATCATCAAGTGAAGCTGTATAGAGGGAGAAGAGAATAAGGCCTAGGACAGAATACTGTGGGTCACCTATAGTTAAAGGACATGACCTGGATGAAGATCCAGCAAGGAAGACTGGGGAGTAGTCTGATTGGTAGGAGAAGAACCAGGTGAGAGCAGCATTATGAAAAATCAGAGAGAAGAGAGGATTAAGGTAAAGAGGGTGATGGTGATCAACAGTGTCAAAGACTACAGAAAGGTCAGGAATGAAGATTGAGAAAAGAGTCACTGGATTTGGCAATTAAGAGATCATTGGTTATTTTGGAGAGGGCAGTTTTGGTGGGATGATGAAGTGAAAACCAGATTAATAAATGAGTAAGAGGAGAGAAAATGGACACACTTCTTATGGATGACCTTTGCAAAGAGTTTAGCCACAGAGGATTATAGTTAGGAGGGATGGAAGGATCAATTGAAAGTTTTTTGAGGATGGAGGAGATATGGGCATGCCAATAGGTAGTAGGGAAGTTGCCATTAGACAGAGTGTGACTGCAGATAAATAATAGAGTAGTAATGATAAAGAGGGGATTTGTTGGAGGAGACAGAATGGAATGGGATTGCTTGTACAAGTAGAGTCTTTTGACCTGGGTTAAGACTAAGGCTACCTCTTCATATGAGTCAAGGTGAAGAAAAAAATAGAGGCAAAAGGTCTCTGATTCATGAAATGAGAAATGGGGGGAATAGGGAGCTCCTGGAGAATAGTCTCATTTTTTTCTACAAAATATGAGGCAAGATTCTTAGCTGAGAAGGTTACAGGAATGGAGACCTATCTTAAATATTTGCCGCCTTTTATTAAATTGAATAAAGATGAAAGAACACTAGATTAGTGTTAACTTAACACTTGGTTAAGTTACTAATGATGCAGCTGGTATCACTACTGTCAGTTTATTTTTTTCCACCAAGGTCCTAACTTAACATATTCACAAATATGGTCACCTGGAAGCTTATATGAATGGCTCAATTTAATGTGATCATTTTAGTGTTCTAACCAGTTAATAGGTTAATTTTTTTAAATTCATTTTTTTCTTTTTTAATTTCATTTTTTCAGGTGTAATGAACCATCATAGAGTCAATTACATAGGACTTTCGTCTCTAAGAAATGACTTTAATGGAAATCAAGCTAACAACAATGTATTCAACCATTTTATATTATTCCTTATTCCTTGATTCAATTATCTTTGACAAATATTACAAGAATCCATAATGTGCAAAGCACTGTCCTAGATATCAAATATACAAAGACAATTTCTCCTTCTGAGGAATTTATATTCTACTTCGATGTTGTAATGCCATGCACAAGTAGCTTTCCAGAAGAATGCTACTGTAAACAGCTTTTAAGGTTCTGATTATAGTATAGTGAACGCTCTATTTATTCAGTAACAAATCAAAGCAAAACATTCACAGAAAATCAACGTACAGCATTCACACTATTACAACTTATCACAGAAAATCACAATATAGTATTCACAACAGCTTATCATTAAGATGGCCACATATTTTCCATAGTGGCCACAAAATTTTGAACAAAGAACAATCATCTCAAAGTACAATAGTCAAAGTCTTCCATTCATGGGGCACACTAAGTTAACTCAATCATTCACTTATTAAGCAATCAATTACTAAGTACAATCATTAGAAAATACACAGACCCTCCACCCCGAGGTCACTAGAAAACTACACTTTCATCACTACTCAGTACCTACAGAGAGGTCTTTTCATACCTGTATCCACCAGTCACCTGGATTCAAAGGCAGACAGCTCCCAGTTCCTTGTCCAGCTCTCTTGGTAGGTCCTGCTCCACACTGAAGCTCACAGGGTCCAGTCCATCTCAAAGCCTTCACAATTTCTGTTCTTTGGAATTTAAGACTCATCCAAGCCACAAACAAAGTCTGTTTCTGGTCACGCTTTCTCAGTCTTCTGCAGCTTATTCAAAAAATCAGAATCACCTTATCTAACCTGGGGCAGGGGGATGGGTGTTCTGGGCTCCTGGGCTCCTCTTCAGCTTCCTGGGCTCCTCTCCAGAAGAAGCTCCACCACCACCACAAGTTCTCAGGAAATTCTATCTCAGTTCTCGATTCTCATTTCTCTTCTGTACCATTACAGATCTGTGTGTGTGTGTGTGTGTGTGTGTGTGTGTGTATCTTAGATGCAAAAAACAATTATTTTTATTGTTACTAATTTTACATTACTTTATCTTAAAGTAAGGTGGGATTTCAGAGGCCATTTAGTCTAGCCTCTACTTGAAGTACAAATATCCTCTATATCCCCAGCAAATTCAATCTCTGCTTTAGAATCTTCTCTTATCCTTATATCTCTCAGTGCACATACATTTCTTAATGTTGTCCAAAAGTACCCATGAACATTTGAAAGCTATTTAGAATCCCTAAGAAAAGTAGGGCTCCAAGTGGTTGCTTCAAGAGGTGGGAATTTATGAAGGTGCTTGCAAATTACCAATGTTAAGATTTCACACTCAGTAAGTTAGTAAAGATAAACAATGAAAAACAAAATATGATGCAAAACATGGAAATATTTAATAAAAATAGTTTTCACAGTGACCTATTTGCACTCTCTGATTCAATTTACCATATCAAGCTTTAAATTCCAAGTATGCTGGAATGTGGAGCTGTACTCTGGGTTTATGACCATTTCAGGGTATGGAGTATCTGTCTTAACAATTCAGTGACTGTATTAGATGATTAAACATGGAACTCATAGGCCCTTAGTTAGTAGGCTAGAGTTATCTTAGCTGGGTACCAGGAACATTGGAATAGTTGCAAAATACAATAGACCAAAATACCCAAGAATAATGTCCTACTGGAAATGTGAATATGGAAAGAAAGAGGTAAATAATTTAATGATGTTATGCATGTAATGATGGTAATGAACTTAGTGTGGGTTATGTTTCCCTGAATATTGAGGTTGGGAGTAGAGAACTTTATTCAAACATATAGAACCTATTCTATTTATGGTTACAAGGGAAGAAAGCCTAATGTTCCAAGAAAGGATTTATGGATAATAAATCACTCACAAATAATTACTTGTGTTTATAGTGTTTTATCCAAAGGATTCCAAAGTTTTCAAACAAACTTTATACGCTAATGTACATGTACTGTGAGCAACTTTTATACTCAGGCTACCCAAGGATTTAAGTTGCTATAAGGTCAATAGTAAAATGTGACAATTTGTAGTATAGAAGGAGTTCATCACTAGTTCTTATAATATCATCTCAGATGTAAGACCACCCACCTCTTGGCTCCCTGAAGGAGTATTAAGTTTTTTTGGTAGTGGCCTTTTTTCTTTCTTTCTTTCTTTTTTTGGTTTGTTTCTAGTTGTGTGTATATACATACATATACATATATATATATTAATATATAATGTATTTCAAATTATGGCTTATATAATTTCACTTTATCTGTCTTACTTCATCTTAAGCAAAGGTTCTTTTTAAAATTTTTCACCATTTTCTTTTCCCCAACAGTAACAAAACTTTCCCAACTTTTAGTTTTGTGTCATGATATATCTACAGATTGCAGTGATATGTAAGAATAGTTTCTTTCTCTTAATTATTTGGGTAATTATTTAAATCCTCTAGATTTTCTTGGCTATTGTTTGCTACCTGGTAGTAAACCATCAATGGGTTCATGTTTGGCTAGAAGTATAAAGGCAAAAAATAATACTGATAAGTGTAAAAAGTATAGAAAATGAGCAGAGCCATTTATGAAAGAATGTAAGGGAGGATTGTTTTTTATATGGAAAATGCAATTACCTATTATCTACTTGGAAAATGATCAACCTACCAAGGCCAAATCTTTGGTAATGTCTTCACTTGTAGCACATTTATCGTATATAGACTATAAAAGTTCTGCACATCATGTCAAGCTGCCATAAAGTCACTGTTTGTACCTGTTTCACATTAAAGTAAAATGAAACGAACACTAAATCTAAAGCTGTGAAAAATACAGCACAAAAATCAAGAGACAACATACTAAAAAAAAAAAAAACTACTTTGGCTCTGCCTGCAGATTTTAGAGTTCAAAAGAAACAGGATAAGTAAAGAAAGAACCTGGCAAAGGTACTGGGAAGCTTCTTTTCTCCAAGGACTTCCTGTTCCTAATACCATAAGAATTGGAAAAGAAGAAACAATAGGTGAGGAGAAAAAACTCTCACTAAACAGAGACCTCCCTGGAGGAGTATTCATGAGGCATAAAGTAGACACACACACACACACACACACACACACACACACACACACACACACACACACACAAAAACAGTAAGGTTATTCTTCTTCAGCATCCTGAGATTTTTTTTCTCATTTTTTTAGCTCTAAGATAATTTTCATTAATTAGTAAAGAAAAAAAAAAGTGTGCTGTGCATAAGCCAAATCTTACATAAGACAGTCTCAGGTATAGTACCTTTAAAGAAATTCGAACCTTATTTTTTTTTCTTTCCCTCCCAACTTTTGTGGATATTTTTTAAAAAAACATTGATTTTTCCCCCGTCAGGTATCACCAGTTGGGCTGAAAGAAATCTAGCACATTTTTTTTCTTTCATTAGAGCCTACTGATGTGAAGGAAAATATTAGTATCCCATTTGATCATTTTCTATAGAACCATGCTCTTTTTCCTTAGTCTTCTTTTACTTCTATTTTATTTTCACTTTATTAAGTCTGCCAGAAGGAATCTAGATAGGACAGTGGATAGATTATAGGGCTTAAAATCTGGAAGACCTGAGTTTGAGTCTTGCCTGAGATACTTTATTAGCTGTGTGACCCTGGGCAAGTCACTTAGCTTCTCTCTTCACCATTTCGTTATCTGTAAAAAGGGGAATAATAACCCCAGGATGTTGAGAGGATAAAATAAAAAGTTAGTAAAGCACTTTGCAAACTTGAAAGTGCTATATAAGTGCTAGTTGTTAACATATATTATTACTGAGCTTTCATTTTATACACTACTATAAATGTGAACATTTTTATTTAGAAATACTTTAATAGAAATAAAAGAATAAAAATACAGAGACCATGTCTTAAACTCCTTTGGCATCTAGCATACTATCATTTCGCTGTATCACCTCTCACATATTATACTATTGTATAATCGGACAGTCCAGATGCCTTATTCATTAAAGGATAGAAGCCAAATTGATCATTTCATTAGTATAGGGAATTCTTTGGATTAAAATTAACAACTTCCTATCAATGCTGGTCAACACCATTTCTGCAATTAGATGACTACCTAGTACTCCAGGGAAGTGTCAAGTTATTTGCCCAGGGGCATAGAACCAATTTGTACTATTTAAAGGGCTGGCTGGCCCCTAAGCCAGCACTCCATCTTCAGCAACACAATGGATCTCATGCCTTCTTTAATTCTCAAATGTTTCATCATGGCATGGAGGCATAGTTACTCAGCTACCCTTTAATATGGACCCAGTGAGAAACTGCTATCTGGATATTAAGGTCCCATAGGCTCTTCAGAAAGTTGAGTACCAGGTGATAAATGTTTTTGGTTAAAGTAACTCGTGAAACCATTGTTTTTAGGGAAGGAGAGGTTTTGATTTTCATTTGTTTAAAGATTCCCTGTCTTTATGAGACTATGGACCTCTGTGAAGTAGTTGAGTTCTCACTGAATAACAAATCTTCAGCTACAGGCTTTAAGTGTAGTTTACATTAATGACTTATCCAATGGGCCTTGTGAGTTAAATATTAAGGTACATTTTTTAGAAGAGTTTTAAAACCTCCTGTAAAGGAATGCTTTTGACCTAGGAATTTGATGAATTAGCTATAAGGAGTCAGAAATACATTACTTCATATCTCAATACTTTGATGAAGCTGCAAATTAATTAATATGAATATTATTTTTACCAATTGCAGCCCGTTTTTCTTATCCTGTATGATTCTTGTCTAATCCTTCCATAAATCTTTCCTAGATATTTTATCCAAAGCAGAAGAGACCTTCCAGCAAAGTAATGCAGCACTCTAGCTCTGGCTACATGACCTCATTTCCCAGTTGTGCATGACCTCACTGATGACCTTTTCTGTCTCTTCTTTCTTCTCATCTTTTTTTTTTAATTTTATTGATGTGTTGTTGTAGTACAAACATTTATAGATTACTCCTACTTCGTAGGAAAGCTCTTATAATAAAGAAAACCCATTCAGTAAAACTAATGGTACAATGACCTCATCTGTAGTACTACCTACCTCTCTATTTTTTAAAAATGAATCTATTTTCTTTCTCTCCCACACCATTGGAAAAAAATAAAAACAAATTTCTTATAACAAAATGTATATATATATACATATGTATATCTATGAATGTTTGTATATGTGTATACTGACTGTATTTAAGAAAAACAAATTCCCTCAATGGCTATATACATTAGTTTCACTATGTATCCACAATCTATCACTTCATCATCACGGATAATGATTTCAGCCTAGGTCCTCTGGAATCATGAATGATCATTGTATTGATCACGATTCTTGCCTTTCAAAGTTGCTTTAAAAAAAATTGTACTGTTTTTATTCCATACATTGTTCTCTGGGTTCTACTCATTTCATTCTTCATAACTTTATAAAAGTCTTAGAAATGTTTAATTGTTATAATATTTATATCTACATAAACTCTTCTTGTTCTGCTTCTTTCACTCTGTGAGTCTTTCTATGTCTCTTTGAAATAATATCTTTCCTCATTTCTTAGAGCACAGTAGTACCCCATTATAGTCATATACCATAGCTTATTCAGCTAATCCTCAAAAGATGGGACCTCCCCTTAGTTTTCATTTTTGACACCACAAAAAAGAGCTGCTGTAAATATTTCCATATATAAAAGACTTCCTCTTTCAGAAGAATTTCTAAATTTTGATTACATATAATTAAAAAGTCTTTACACAAAAATCCAATTAAATTAAGATTAAAAGGGAAACAATTAACTGAGAAAAAAAATTAAAGTTTCTCTGCTAAGTCTCATTTCCAATATATATTTATAAGGGCCTGATTCAAGTCTATAAAAGAGCCATTCCCCAAATGATATCTTGTCTAAGGCTATGAATAGATAGTTCTAAAGGAAAGAAACCCAAGTATCAATTGTCATATGAAAAAAAATTACAAAATATTTCCCATTAGAAAAATAATGTAATAAAAAAGCAATTTTTGAGATTCCTTCTTATATTTCCCATCATAGTGGGAAAGATGAAAATGATAAATATTGGGGGGGGGGGCTATAGGGAAATAGACACATTGATGCACTGTTGGTGGACCTGGGAATTTATACATACATTCTAGAAAATTATGCACAAAAAATTGTTAAATAGAGTGTGCCCTCAGTGTGTCATTGCTAGACCTATACAAAGTCAGGAGGACTTGAGTTCAAATCTGGCCTCAGACACTTAACACAAATACTAGCTGTGTGACCTTGGGAAAGTCACTTAACCCCAATTGCCCTCCAAAAAAACAAACAAAAAGGGACCAAAGAAAATCCTTTATGCTATTTCTTCCACACAAGTCATCAATATTAATATACTATGGCCTACAAATATCTACTATCTGATATTGCTCTTTAGGTACCAAGAAATGTTTTACTTTATTTTGGTAATCCAAAAACAGAACAGATTTCCCTTAAAACTAGAGAATGTGTTACCTTAATCTGAAGCAATTAAATGTAAGAAGAATTAGAGAAAAAAGAATGAAAAAGTTGCTCAGCACTAGTTATTTGAATCTCATATTTTATGTTTAAGATATTTGAATTGCTACTTTATTTTGGTCTGGATATTATGTTCCCTCTATATTTAAGATCATATGTAGGGGTGGCTAGGTGGCACAGTGAGTAGAACACCAGCCCTGGAGTCAGGAGGACCTGGGTTCAAATCAGGCCTCAGATACTTAACACTAGCTGTATGACCTTGGGCAAGTCACTTAACCCCAATGGCCCTGCCTCCCCCTCCAAAAAAGAAAAAGAAAATGATCATATGTAGACTATAGGCAAGAAACTAATATAGAATCAGTTTCATGTACAATCCTCTTTTTCCCTTCTTTATGGAAATGCTTAATTCCTTGAAGTTGGTTAGATTCATAACAATTTAAAAGATTTTTAAAAATAGGCATTGAACAAAAAATGGTCATAAACTCAAATTATTATTACATCCTCACTGTGATAGGACCAAGATTCCCATATTTCCCACAATAGGGATTAGCTTTCCCTAAAAGATAAGAAAGCTGTTCCTGGGACTTAATTTGGATTTAGTTGAACTTCCTTAATACATCTCTATGGTCACCTGAAGGCATAAAAAATACTAACCTGTGTCTGTGCCTTTCTAAGTTGATGGACTGAGGAATGGTCATCACCATACTCTGCCCTGTGGACCAGGTTTCCCTAAAGAGACAAGAGAATCCCTATCCAGAGAAACTAAGTGCTTCTATATGCTTATTGAATAATCTTGCTATGTTAAGGGAAAGTAAATGTACTTTTGTTAACTAATCAAATAACAACATCTAACCTGAACTAACAGTGTCTTGTCATTAGACCCTCCCCTAACACTTTCCCTATTCTCACAGACACCACTATCCTTATAACCCCAAATACATTTAAAATATTTATTGAGATCTAAAGAGAAAGAAAAAAAATCAACTGGATATTCTGTTAGGTGATTTAGTTTGACAGGCAGGGATAAGAAATGAGTATGTTGCCAAAGAAACATCTGTAAATGTAAGGAATACTGTGTCTGCTATTCTTACGTTCATTTAACTTTGCCAGTGACTCTCAACAAATCAGGTAAGGTTCTAGAGGCCAAAAACTTGTTTTTACAGGAAAGGTGTCACAAATGAATATCAATCAAAACACTGATTTAAAGAAATACTTTAATAGTTAAGAAAGAAAAGCTAATCAGAATATCTTATTACTGCAATCAACTTGATATGCTTTAACCATGACTAAAGTGCAAGTCACAACAATCAGTGTGGTAAGTGAAGGATGAAAATCAAATTACAGATTTCCCAGGAGGAATATGAGGATCCCTAGAGAGATGTGAGGGAATTAGTTTTAGATTTTCATTGCTACTGATTTTTTTATGTAATCAAAATAGAAAATCATTTTTTAAAAAGAAAAACAAAATCAGGCCATAGATCCATTTTGGTTCATAAAGCAAGAATATGGTAATGTGATTATAAACTAAGTGCTATTATTCCTATTAAAACATCATGAGAAGTAGATATAAAATTAGTGATTTAAGCATTATTTTTCCTCTTGAAAAAATAGTAAAAATGATATTCCTTTTGTTATGATGCATCTTCTAAGTCTTGATTCATTATTACTAATGTACATTTGTATGTCAATTTAAGTTTTGTAAATCTTTTCCTCATAGTAACCTTGTGAGATAGACAGCATAAATATCATCAATTCTATTTAGCTCAGAAAGAAAAAGCCCCTTGCTTTGACTCACTCAGCCTGTAATTATATTAAAACCAGGGCCCATGATCCGTTTTTCAGACTTTGGACACACTTTGTTTAGCACAACAACATGGATACTTTACTCTCCATGAGAAATAAAAGAGTAACATTTATTTCCAACTATATCTTGGTCACTTCAAGGAAGACATTGACACAGTATAGAATATGAAGATTTTTTTTCATTAAGGAATTTCCTATACTAAGAAAAAATGGGGAAGACTTCACAATAACTAATATACAATTTTAATATCAATTTTCTAGCAACTGTGAAAGTTTACCTTTTCACCATGAAGCAATTGTTGACATTTTCACTCTGGTACCTTTATATTTAGTATCATTGTCATTCATCAAAGGAATACAGCACTAAGGAACAATGGTTAAATGACATCTTATCATCTAAATAATGGGAGAGAGTTCAGAGTAGTGTAGACACTGGGCTGGAGGAGTTAGAAAGCCAGAATCCTGGCAATGGCTCTACCATTAGCTAACAGTGGGACTTTGGAAAATATCATTTATTTCTCTTATTCCTTCTATGCACCTATTTCTAATCTGACCCTCAGGAACACCTCTCTGACTCATCCTAACTCCATCCATCCTGACTCATGTCTCTGTAAACTCTAATTATTGCTTTGATTTCAAGTTTCTTTCCTGGCCTGTATCTTATACTAACCATCTTAGTCACCAATCCCTCCCAAGGTCATTTCACTCCTCCACTAACTTCTTACACTGTGCCTCTTGGAACCACAGTTCTATTATGGGCAACAGCCACCTTGACATCCACCATGACTGAAGTATCTCTTCTGTCTCTGTCTTAACTGAAACTTGGTTTCCCTATAACAACATCACTTCCCTTGATCAATTCCTCATCTCCCCAACTGTGTCTTGGTTTAATCTCATAATACTTATTCTGTGTATAGTTATGTATGTATTTGTTGTCTTCCCCATGAAAAGACAGGTCCTTGAGAGTAGAGATTATTTTATTCTTTGTATCCCCAGCACTGTGCCTTGCACATGGACAAGTGGTGGATGCGTGTTCAAGGAGGGCTAGCATCTCTGATGTGAGAGCTTGCTAAGCCCTTTTGACTGCTCACCCACATTTAGTGTCCACCTTCACCCACCTCTTACCTGTGGCTCCAATAAGCCGTAGCATGTGTGCAACTGGCCATATCCCAGTAAAACTGTCTTGGCAGATGGGCTAAAGCAGATTGAAGCTAATTGACAGGCCTTAAACCCAGCAGTGAGTTAAGGGATGTCTACCCTAAGCATATGAAGACTTTGCCCAGCAGAATGGGTGAATGAGAAATATTTGTTCCAACAGTCATGAAAGTGGCTGAAGCAGGTACTGGGGAGCACTTAGAGGTTGGTCAGACACCTAAGACACCAAGACCAAACACTGTATCCCAGGCCATCACCAGTTGTTTTGTCTTTTGTCTTGGTGCTGGACTTCAGTGACTCTGCAAAAGAGAGTGAGGCTGACAACTTTGTGCAACTCTGCCTCACTTAAATGTAATTCAAACACAAGTCAAGACATCACCCCATGATGTCATTGGTCGCCTTAGAAAATGAAGGTCAAATAACAACAATATTGTGTCTGTTATGTGTCAGGCACTATTGCAAAATCCTAAGGATACAAAGAAAAAAAGAATCCTTTCTCTAAAGGAGCTCACAAGTCTAATGGATGAATCAACATGCAAGCAATTATCTACAGACAAGACATATACAGGATAGACTGAAACTTATCTTAAGGGGAATGTATTGTGGAACCACAGGAAAAGTTTATTGCAGAAGATGGGTTTTGGTTGCTGAGTGCCTGTTGATTGTTGATTTGGTAAAAACCCAATCAACAAGGATTTGTTAAATGCTTAACTAACTACAAGGCAGTCTGTAATCTGGGTATCAGAGATTCTCCTGTGACATGATGAGCCCAGAAATAATATGGAAGTTTTCTCAAATCTCTGACTTGTTGCTTCCACCCAGTACATCTAGGAACTTTATTATATGATAATTCCCAGCCTGTTTGTCATGAACTCTCTTCTGTAACCACACAGTTTGTGAAATTAAAAGAAGAAAATATTTCTTTTATTTACAGGTCAATGAAAAGAAATAGAGCTTTTATCAAAGATCATGGTAAATATCATCTTCATCAAAAAACATTTCTTTCATAGAGAACCTTTACAACTAATGTGATATTTTCAACATTGAACTTGTCTCCAGGCTTATTAAAGGTAAATCCACAATCATACGTTTTATTTCCTCAGTATGTGGGTATGTTTCCAACACTTCTCATAGGTTTAAAATGTCATCAGACACCCTAATTTTTCTTTCTTCCAGCCCCATTATCTCTTCTGTAGTTAACTGGATGAGCTATTCAAATTACTCAGAGCTGCTCCTTGTGACTTCCAGGGTAGGAAGGTTAGCAGATGAAGTCAAATACTCTCTGAACATTGCTCCACATCAGGAAAAATATATATAGTCCTTGTTACATTATCTTAGACTCTTAAGTAATTTTCAACACCTCCTTCTTTATCCTCTACATCCAATTTACTGCCCTGACCAATTCTACCTTGAAGATCTCTCCCATCAATTTTTTTTCCATTTACACTGCCACCACCCAAGTTCAGAGCCTGAATTT
The DNA here is from genome assembly GCA_011680675.1 of Gymnobelideus leadbeateri. Taxonomy (NCBI): domain Eukaryota; kingdom Metazoa; phylum Chordata; class Mammalia; order Diprotodontia; family Petauridae; genus Gymnobelideus; species Gymnobelideus leadbeateri. Next base: position 249,718 of record WOXC01009143.1, read on the forward strand.
CCTCGTGAGTTTGGCATAATGAAAAGATTACTGGAGTTGGAATCAGTAGGGACCTGGATTCTATTATTAACTTATATTGACTACTTGTGTGATCATAAGCAAGTTATGTAACCTATCTGTACTTCAGTTTCTTCATTTACAAGATGGGTATAATAATAACACCCATCTTCCAGGACTGTTGTAAAAATCAAATGAAATAATAATTGTATTATGCAAACCTTAAAGCTTCACATGGATACTACTGTTATTATTATTACTGTGATTATTATAATTTCTTAACATATCATTGCTGTTTTTGTTCAGTCATCCAGTTGTTTCTGACTCTTCGTGACCCCATGGTGGTTTTCTTGGCAAAGATATTGAAGTGGTTTGCCATTTCCTTCTCCATGACCTATTATTACTCAGTCTCCTTTTCTTCATCTATACAATGAGGATAATAAAACTTAACTCCTGAGGGATTGCTTTTGAGTAATAATCAAGATAAAAATATATAAAATACTTTGAGAATCTTAAAATGCTGTATGTCAACTAGGTTGAAATAAAATACAGATGCCTTACTCTGATATACATATCCTCTATAACCTATTTCTCTAGACTTACTTGCTACACTTTCTGATTCCAGCCACACCACAATACAATACCATTCCCTAATTTCACACTGCCTTCAAGCATATATCTTATTTACTTCCACACAGCATTCCTCCTCTCCAGAACAGACTCCCTTAGAAATTCTCCTTGTTCAAGATCCAGCCTAGAAGGCATCTCCTCCAGATGACATTCCCTGAGGTCCCCCTTTTTTTCTCCTAGTTTGGAGGCCCTTCCCAAATGTTCTATGCCTTTCAATTTAACCTTGAAGTCATCTTGGACACCTCACTGTCACTTATCCATGTCATTTCTATCACCATGATCTCTTTCACATCCTTCCTCTTCTCTCCATTCTCATTGCCATCATCCTAATTCAGAATCTCATTACTTATTTCATAGATAATTATACTAATCTCCCTAGCTGGTCTCCTTGCCTCCATTTTCTCCCCCACTTGAATACACGTTCTAACCTACTCCCATATTAATCTTCCTAAAGAGAGCTTCTAACAACACAACTTCCTATGCCAGGAACTTCCAATGGCTCCCTGTTGCCCAGTAAATAATATTCCTGAAAACCTGATAATTTCTTTCTTATTCTAAACAGTCCAACTTAAAGGCATCTCCTACATGAAGCCTTCCCTTTCCCCTTCAGCTGGAAACAATTTCTCCCTTCTCTGATTTCTACAGTGTAAATAATCTCTGAATTCTACAATGTACATAATGTCCTTGCATTTAGACAATCTACCTTGAGTTTCATTAATTGGTCTTCTTTTTCCTATACCAGAGCATGAGCTTCTTGAAAGCAATGACTCTACTATAGCAGTAACAACTCAAATAGAAATGGGGACTACTGCATCCATCTGTTATTGACAATATAAGGATCTCTGTCGGTGGCATATTGACTTAGAAAATCACATATTAACATTGTCTGTGTTCTATTATAGTTTCATTTATTTTGTTAAAAATTTTTCAATTACATTTTTATTTAGTTCCTCTCCTCTCTCTCTCTCTCTCTCTCTCTCTCTCTCTCTCTCTCTCTCTCTCTCTCACACACACACACACACACACACACACACACACAGGAGTTGACAATTCTGCTCTGTTTTATTTTCATCTTTGCATTCCCATCAGACTTTAGCACAGGGTCTTACACATAATAATTCCCAACAGATATTTGTTTACTGAAAAATCTATGTGGAAAAAATTAGAAAAAATGGTTTTCTGTACTTCTTGATATATAAGCAGTTTGGATACAAAGAAATTTTACGGGAAAAAAGAGTAATGCTTTTGGTTATTTGCAGAAGGAAAGAAAAAGCAAAGTAAAGCCCTAGAGATTAAAAAAAGATTAAGTTAAAGAAATTGAGAGAGACTGAGTACTTTTGTAAAAAATGAAATGTAGTTAGGTATTGAAAGACTCTTCAAATAAAAACTTTTCATGAAATTAGATAACTTTGAACAAGTATTTAATATTATGTTTAATTTTAAAACATCTTTTTAATTTCCATTTAAAGGAATTTTATCTAAAAGTAATAAATGTATCCAAATTTATCATTTGTTTTCTTAAAGAGTTCTTTGAAATTCAAATATATTTCATAGAATCAGTACTGAGGCATAATTTATAATTAATTAGTAATTATATTTGAATGGAATAATAAAACACAATAGATATTTTTGTGTAATTATGGAAGATATGAGCAAGCTCATAAAAAGAAAATGGAACACTGTAATATGGAACAATTTTTCATAAAGAAAAAAATTACTTCATTTTTAAGTAAGCTGATACATGAAAAGATTGAAAACCACTAGGATAATCCTTTAAATTATGACCTTGTCAAGGATGTATTAGAAGTGCCACTCTCAGACTGAATTCAAGATATTGGATCTCTTTTATCTAGAGAGGATTGATTGCCTCCCTGCAGAGATCATTCATTTCATTAGTGGGAATGGGCAGGTGTTTTGTTACCTGGTACCTGCATCTCCTTAATGATTACTTATGAAGCATTTCTCATCATTTCTGCAGCATTGCCTCTGAATATATGTAACAAAGGGAATGGTATGGGTAGTAAGATATTCAAACACTAAATCTGATCTCCTTGAGTGTCATTGTCCAAAACAATTAATAAGAGGTAAGTCTTATAGGAAGCAAACTTGAGAGAGACAAAGAGACAGAAAGAGAGGCAGAGAAAGAGACAAAGGATAAATGAATAAATTGATACACGTAGATTAATACCTCAGAAAGTAAGGAATAGCTATAGTAGAATTCATAGATGGAATCATCCCAGAATTATAAGTAATACTGATCAAAGTATTTTAGAATTAGGTTGGAAGGAAACAAAAATGTTATCTAGTCTAATCCCTCAATTTTCAGATGATAAAACTGATACCCAGAATGTGAAATGACTTCATTAAAGTAATCAATATACTTAGAGGTAGGATTTTTAATCCAGATCTTCTGACCTTAAATCCAACACACTTTTCACTGAAGCAAGCTACCTATTTTGCAAGTGGTATAAATGTTAAACTGTTGTTGATCCAAAATTAGTGTTCTCTTAAAAAACAATTAAATATTTTTGAGCACCTACATATAATACCTATGTCCCAAGGTTCCTCTGAAGAAAGTGTTATGAATCTTAAAACGTTGTGTAAATATGATTGTTATTACAATTTTCTATGTGGATGGGTGGGGAGATTTAGGAAGGCACTTTAAACCCCAATGTGGCTAAGTTAAATACATAAAAAATTAATAAATATATTGGCATGTTGTCCCCTTTTCTAAAATTGGAATCCAGATTTAGTAGAGACATGTAGAATTGCTGAATCACCCCTCAACATACAACCCAAGATTGAAAAAATTCTTTCATCTGAAGATGTCAAAGACTTCAACTTATGCTTTTCTTTAAAAATGATGATGCTAAAGAATAAGGCTTTATTAATAAGTTGCAATGCACATTTTAAAAGCGTAAATCAGAGTCAAATTATTTTAATTGCAATTAAATTCTTACTACAAGTGTGCCCTAGAAAAATCTAGTGTTCTTTAACCATTCTGTTATTATTTCAAAAGTTGGCATTTATGTTACAACTTTGTACAACTGCACCTTCCCTGGCCCCTGCCATACCTAATGTTCTTTTTCTACCAATCCTTAGAGTCTAGTTTAGCTCATTTGAATTTTGCTCTTTCTGTTTTCCTGGCCTCTGGGTACACGACTCACCTTACCCCAACACACACTGCTTTGGTGCTTGCTTCTGCCAGCCTCCAAACAACATTCTTACATTCAACATCATGATATTGGTGGAAACACTGAATGTCATTAAGGGTATGCCTATAGTTGTGCCTGAGTCACGACATCTAGCCAAAATTTAAAATTATTTTTTTTTATTCTCCATCTCTTTAGGTTACTTAGGCAGATTGGTTCAAGTACCTAAAGTGAGATTTATTAAAAAGAATACTACATAGAGTTATATAATGGAAACTAACATTGCTTATAGGCTATACTCAAGTTTTACATGGGCCAAATTTGAGTAGAAAGTATTTTAGGTGGCCAATTTAATTAAGAGGATCTAGACCACACACAAAAAAATGCAATGACTAAATACATATATAAAAGACAAAAATGACTTCTCTGTCTCTCTAACATTCACCCTTCTCTGTGAAGAAGACTGAATACAGAAAATAAAATCAGAATGAATAAGGAAAAAAAGAGAAATCACAGCTCAGTAGAGAAAGCTGACCAATAGCTAACAATAACAGTTCTGCAGGAAAACAAGAAATTTCAGAAGCAAAGGTTTCTCCAGCTGGGAGAAATTCTGTCGAAACAGAATTGATCAAACTTGGAAGCTGAATATAGGGGATAGGGAGAGAGACAAGTAAGGCATGTTTCTGAGGAAGCTAACCTGGAAAGACAAGAAAGAAAAGGGGAAGTTCAAAGGCAAGATGGGTATGTGTGTGTATGTATGTGTATAAATACATCTTGTTTTTATATATGTGTGTATATATACATATATGTGTATTGTATATATATATATGCATATATATATATATATATACACACTTTATCTTTTAAAAGTGCTTCCAACCAGTAATTAATAAGCTTTGTAAAATCAGTATAATGAATGAGGGAGACTGGCATGTCTATTTCCTCAAAACATGGCAGTCACAATGTTAGCTGCCTTAATGACTTGCAGATTGTGACTTGATTTGGCTTTAAGGATTAGTGTCAAGGATGCTTGGAATGAATAAAAAGAGATAGGTGGTTTTCCTTTGGTATTTAAAAATGGTCTGGTTATTAAGTGGTTAACTCTGGCCCACCACTTTTTTTCCCCTCTGTCCTTAAAGATATACTGGAATTTTACTATATCACCATTTGCTATGTAATGGAATAGATACATATATACGCACACACATACACACACACACACACACACCTGTTTATATACACATACCTCTACCACCTTTGATGGATATATAGATATATAGATGGAGTTGAAATATGACCACAGACACTTACTAGCTGTGTGTCTGTGAGACCCTGGGCAAGTCATTTAACCCTGTTTGCCTTGGATTATTAATCTGTAAAGAAAGTCTGAGAAGGAAATATCAAGCCACTCCAGGATCTTTGTCAAGAAAATCCCAAATAGGGTCATGGAGAGTCAGACATGACAAAAAAAATGACTTAACATCAACAACAACAATGTGTGAGTATATGTATCAGCTTATGTCTTTCATATATATATATATATATATATATATACACATATATATGAATATATGTATACAAGAAATGATTTTTAAAAATACCAGGTTACATATTCCCTATACACACATATGTATATATATATGGGCCTATATATAGTCCCTTCCTTTGGGACTTTATCCTATGGGATGTAGGCATATCCAGTAACATGTATTTTGAGCATGCTCAAACCTCAGTTCAGGAACTCTCACCACTCATTGAAAAGTATGTTTCAAGATCTCCCAATTATTGAGGGAATTCCCTCTTCACAGCTTGTGTTTTTCAGGCTGAGACCTGGTTACTGTTATATCATGTCTTACATCTCTGGGGCTGATAGGAGTGATGTTCCATGATAGGACTAGGCTGAAGGCAGATTTTACCTCCTATAGATACCTAGACCCACTCTGTGATCATTATACTGTGTGTTCAGTGCTTTCTGCATCCCTTCTTTGCCTGTTTGATCTTCCATGAATAGTAATGAGCTCTGGGAATGTGTATGTGTTTAAGTGGGAGATGAGGGGGGAATTTTCCTTGTTATTTACCTTGCTATTCTGTTTATTTAAATGTCATTGCTTTAAGTAATGTATATTCAAGTTTGATCCAGTATTTTTTATCTGTTTTGTCTTTTTTTTTTCTTAAAGTAATTGGTGGATTGTAATCTGTACTTTTGAATACTGACCCATGGCTTTTGACCTTAGTATATTTTTTAGGGTGCCACATTTGGAGTAGCCTAGGTTACAAACAAAACCGGTTTCTTTATTCTTTTTTAGAACAAGTGTTAATGAGGCTGACTGATCATACTTTCTGAATTTATCTATTTTGTAACAATTTAGTTCACAGGAGGATACCTTTAAGAGGTCTATGTAAACAAAACTCTCTTATACTCCTCAGGCATGGTGAAACACATAGTACCTCCTTTTTTATTATTTAAATAAAAGGACTCAAATTTAAATTTTGCTTTTCCTTAATGATTTGTCTTTTTTTGTTTTAACACCTAGTAGAAGAGTGTCCAAAGAAACAATTTTGGTCACCAACAGACTCAGTAGAGTTTGGCTTGTGGCAACTGCTCATTTCTAATAATAAAGCACAAGGCCTCTCCTCAAAATAGAAAAATTTACCAGCAAAATAAGGATGTCTGAAGGGAGGCCCTGAATTTACATGACAAGTCCTGTGGGTTTGTCTGCTCTTCAGCAAAAGTGCTTACACTTACAGTTGCATTGGGTTCCTCTTGAAATGAAACTTAATGACACCCAAAGAAATGTCACTTTAAATGAAGGAAATTTAAAATTAATGATTTAAGATGTGAATGGCCTAATGTTTGATGCTTCCTCCAACCTCTGAATTGTTGCATATATGTGTTTATCATTTGAGTGTCACTTTACCTTTTAAAAGTGCTTCCAACTAGTAATTAATAAGCCTTGTAAAATCAGTATAATGAATGAGGGAGACTAGCATGTATATTTCCTCAAAACATGGCAGTCACAATGTTAGCTGCCTTAATGACTTGCAGATTGTGACTTGATTTGGCTTTAAGGATTAGTGTCAAGAAAGCTTGAAATGAATAAAAAAGAGATAGCTGGTCTTCCTTTGGTATTTAAAAATGGTCTGGTTACTAAGTGGTTAACTCTGACCCAACACTTTCCCTCTGTCCTTAAAGATATACTGGAATTTTACTATAGCACCATTTGCTATGTAATGAAATTGGTTTTAAAGTAGGTTCATCTTGGAAATCATCCAAAGCTGTTTAGTTATGAGATAAAGGGATCTTGTTAAAATACAGACTTACCTATGTGACAGTTCTATGGCATGGACTCCAAGAATAACCTTATAATTGAGATCCAGTTTATGTTGTACTTTATTCAATTCAATACAGTTTTGTAAGTGTTTGAAATGAAGCATAAATAATAGTGAGGGGTTAGGGCTAAAGAATATACAAAGCAGAGTAAATGAAATATTTCTCAGTATGTATAGGATTCAAATTTGATTAAGCTTAAAACTAATAATTATTAAGTCAGGATCGCAAGTTTTAGATTACCAAATCCTTTTTGGATTATCTAATCAAGGGGTGAGGAATCTGTGGCCTCAAGGCTACATGTGGCCTTCTAGGTCCTTGGGTATAGCCTTTTAACTGAGTCCAAGTTTTGCAGAACAAATCCTTTTATTAAAGGGATTTGTTCTGGGAAGTTTGGATTCCGTCAAAGGGCTTCACTTAAGGACCTAGAGGGTCACAAGTGATCTCAAGGCTGCAGGTTCCCCACCCTCGTTCTAGTCCACCCTCTCTCATTTTTACAGATTAGGAAACTGAGGCCCAAAGAATGTAAGTGACTTATCTGAGAACACACAGCTATTTTATAGTAGAGTCAAGATTTGAACCCTGACTTTAACGCTTATAGAAAAATATTTTCATTGGATATTTTACTTAAGAACTGAATATTTTTACTCAGATGCCTAAGTCCATGATACAGGACATTGGTATTTTGAGAGCTCAGTGAAAATTACACTAAGGATGATGGAAAGTTAAAAGATGAGTAATATATTAGTCAGTTTAACGTGTTTAACCTTGACATAGAATGGCTTCAGGGGTACCTAATTATAGAGTTAAGAAGATGAAAAGGGGTACAGTTTAAAGAAGGATAACCTCCAGGAAGGGAGGATACTTGAACAACTTCTTTTTCATCCTAGAGGTAATTGGTATATGAATATCCACCTGAAGTAAAATGTTGGGATGTTACTAGAACATACACACACACACACACACACACACACACACACACACACACGCATATGTGGGTGGGTATACATATATGTGTGTATACACACACTTATGTGTGTGTGTGTGTATGTATATATATTTAAGATTAGTTGTATAAAATTTGGAAAATGCTTAGCTCCTCTGTTTATACCCCTCAGATGTAAAATAGAAGCTCTACCTACATAGGCAAAAATACAATAAAGATTTGAGGCAAGTCTTTCAAAAATAATACATTGCCAGGCACATTGTGGTTAATGCTTATTGTTTGAAAAAAAAATACACATTAATGGACTAAAATATCTCAGACTTTGGGGCCTAAATTATCCTGACAGGCCCTTTAAATTAGTAAATTTCAATATGTAACTACTCATATCTCCATTTTATATTGTGAGGCAGACACAAATAATGTTGGTAAGGGTTGGATAGAGCAGGCATCATTTGAATTTCATTAAGTCTTAAAGAGTAAAAAGGAAGGTAGAGCATACATACATACAAGAAGTTTGTGCAGAAATACATTTAACAACAGAAGCAAACTGGCAGAAGGGAAAGTGGGGAATTAGAGGGAGGCTAGATTCAAGGAGAGAGAAGTAGAACAGACTTCAACCTTGGAGGATGGATCAAGGGATTCTAGAAAGTAGGAAAGAGGGGGTCTGGGTGAGGAAAACAACATGAGAGTGGCAATCAATTCCCTCAAATAGAGATCATTATAGCTGAGCATGCTCGTCATTATCTTCTTCTTTAAGAAGAGTAAAGTGGGGGTAAAGAGATGAAAGGGAATAATAGAATATTATGGAGGGAAGGAAATGAATGATTTACAATTCTAACCATTGATGTGTATCATATACTAAGACCCCAAGAGGGTAGAGATAGAAGGTGTAATAGGAAGTAGAATCCAAAATGTATGTATGTGTATGTGTATATATGTATGTGTGTATATATACATACATACATATATATGTATGTATGTATACAGAGAAAACCCACAAAGATTCACATTAAAAAAAAAAGGAGCTACAGCAAAGTTTCAAGTGGGCTCAAAAAAGCAGTAGGTAGCAATCATGATTTTAGACAAGAAAACAATAAAAAACAACTCAATCAAAAGAGATAAAAAGAGAGCCCACATTATGCTTAAAGGGAAAAGTGACAAACACATGACCTACAGGCCTTTAACACTCCCTAATACCAGAATGTTAAGTTGTAATTGGGAAATACTTAGCAAAATAAATAAAGATACAATAGAACATAGATTCTGTTAATATATGCTTTTCTAAATTAATACATAGCCCATAGGGATCCTTACATACAGATTAGTAACCCCCATTTTCTATCTGAGTTTGACACCACTACTTAAAGACACCATAAATAATGATTTAATATCAAATTTTTAACAAATATGCTGACTAGCATAATGATTAAACACTTAAAAGAAAAGTGAGTGACATTGAGAATAGGCAAGAAAACTGTAATAGTTGAGGAGCTCAATTTACCCCCTTCAGATTTAAACAAATCTAAACAAAGATAAATAAATAAATAAGAAAGAACTTTCCCCAATAACTGATATACTCTAAATATTTTGGTATATTCAGGTTTCTTTGTTATTCCTGTTTTGGTCTTTGACTCCATCCTTATATACCACTATTAGTGGGATCACTGGAACAAAAGGAAATGTAGAAATTAAAATATTTTTTTAAACTTTCTTCAATTCAATTTTATAAAAATCATCACCTTGACTGTCTCATGCTATAGTCATAAACAATCAATAATTTTTGCATATTTTCAATAATATATTTCTCTCAATTTGATCATAGAATGTATAATTTCTAGAAAAGGAGACAGGCAGATAAAGTAGCTAGTGATAACTGATAGTATACCAATGAATGCATGCCATATCAAGAAATCTAGAGAGAGGTCTCCAGCATGTTGGGTGGACCCTCTGTGGAGAATTTATAGAAGAACAAAGGCAAAAAGTCTTGAAAAATTAAAAGACTTAGATAAGTCATTATCTACACCACTGGGAAGAGCTGATTAGCTCATAGATCCACTGAAACATTTTTGTAATTGTAGATAATATCTTCATTATGTATTATTGAAATCTTAGATCCAGATGGAAAATGTGATCACAGATAATTGACATGTATTCTTTTTCAAGCTCAGATGTTTTGCTGAGAGAAGAATGATTTTCTTTCAGTGTTAAAAATTTAATATCCTTCCCTAAGAGAAAAGCTCATAAATACTTTACTTTCCTAAACAAATTTCTTCATTGTTTTGCTAAAGTACATATTAATAAATAAATCTATTATACAAATATTAAATTTAAAAAATGTACTCTCTTTGCATACTTCATCAAATTAGCCAAATTAGGTTCTGATAAAGAACTCTTAAGAGTTCTTTATTCTTCATTCAAGTTCTAATGCTTATCTTTATTTTGGTGAACTCTATACTTCTGGAACATTATATGCAATAGTGCATGAGTATTTTGGAAGACTCCTAACACATAGGAACTTTTAAAGAAGATAATAAAGGATCATGTGCTGCTCATAATGTATGGCTTTAGAATATTTAGCTAAGATAGCTTGAAAACAAAAATTAGCACTAAATGTGCTAGCAATTAAACAGTATTCAAGATATTGTCCCATGTTGAGCTTTTTACCAAATAATTAATGAAATAATAATAAAACCTTATTTTGTATAATGTTCTAAACCTTTTATGACATTTTTATGTATTACCCACATACAGTAAAAATAAATTTATATAGCACTATAAGTTTTATAAAGTATTTTCCTTACAACAGTCATGGAGGTGAAGTCATACAAGAATAAAGTCCACATTTTATAGGCAAGAAAATTGAAGTTGAGAGGTTTAAAATGGCTTGTCCAATTTCATATAACTAATAAGCATCAGCATTGAAACCTAAATGTTGCTATAAAGGTATGAATACACATGTATGTATTTATATCCTATCCTAAATTTGCATTTATAATTATTGAGATTTTCCCTTTGTTAGAAAATTGTCATGGGGTGGCTAGGTGGAGCACTGAATAAGCACCGGCCCTGGAATCAGGAGGATCTGAGTTCAAATCTGGCCACAGACACTTAATACTTACTAGCCATGTAACCTTGAGCAAGTCACTTAACCCCATTTGCTCTGCCTTTCCCCATCCAAAAAGCAAAAAAAAAAAAAAACATTATCATATAAATTCAAGAAGCGGTGGGAAAAAATTTTAGTGATTGTGGTCATAAATGCGGTCAATTCTTTATTTTATTTTACATGTTTATTTTTGTTACATTTTAAGTTCTGTCTTGTCTCCCTTCCTAACTCACTACCCTTCACTAGAGAAGGCCATCATTTGACAAAGATTTACAGATATATGTAAAACTGTACTATGTATACTTCTATGTATCAGTTCTTTCTCTGGAGGTCAATAGCATCTTCCTTCACAAGTCCTTAATAGTTGATTTGTGTCTTTATACTACTCAAAATAACTTGGCTTTCACAATTCTTCTGGGAATGATATTTCTGTTATTGTATACAACTTTTGGAGGGTCTGCTTACTTCATTTTTCATTATTATGTGCAAGTTTTCTATGTTTTTCTAAAATCAACCAGCTCATCATTTCTTATAGCATAGTAGTAGTCCATCACAATTATATACTACAATTTCTTTAGACATTTTCTAATTGTGGGACATCCCCTCAATTACCAGTTCTTTGCCACCACAAAGATAACTGCTATCAATATTTTATAACATATAGGTTCTTTTCCTTTTTCCCTGACCACCTTGGGAAAAAGATCCAATAGTGATATTGCTGGGTTAAAGGATATACAAAATTTTACAACTCTTCGGGCATAATTCCAGATTGCTCTTCCAAAATAATTGGATCAGTTCACTGTTGTGCCAATAGTGTATAAATGTTCCAATTTTTCCACTTCCCTCCAACATTTGTCATTTTCTCATATCATTTTAACCAACCAGGTAGGTGTGAGGTGATAGCTCAAAGTTCTTTTAATTTGCATTTGTCTTATCAATAATTTTTATAGGACTATATATAGTTTTTATTTCTTCATTGAAAAGTTGCCTGTTCATATCCTTTAACCATTTATCAATTTGGGAAAGGACTCATAATCTTATAAATTTGACAAAGTTCTTTATATATTTGAGATAGGAGATTCATAATTTTTTCCTCCAATTTTATGTTTTCCTTATAATCTTGGCTACATTGGTTTTATTTGTACCAAACCTTTTATTTTGATGTAATAAAAATTATTCATTTTATATCTCACAATTCTCTCTATCTCCCCTTTATTCATAAATTCTTTTGCTATGCATAAGTCAGATAGGTAATAGGTTCTATGTTCTTCTAGGTATTTTTTATGATATCTCCCTTTATATATAGATCTATTTTGACCTTAACTTGGTAAATGGTACAAAATATTAATCTATAGCCAACTTCTACCTAACTGCTTTCCAGTTTTCACAACAATTTTACCATATAGTATATTCTTACCTTAAAAGCACAAATATTTACATTTGTCAGTGCAAGGTCACTATAATCCTTTACTATTGTGTATGGTATGTCTACTCTGTTCCACTGATCTACTTTTCTATTTCTTGCCCAGTAACAGATAGTTTTGATGATGACTGTTGTATGATACAGTTTAAGATCTAATACTGCTAAATAGTACTTCCTTTACATTTTTTTCATTAATTCCTTTGATATTGACCTTTTGTTCTTCTAAATGAAAATTTTTATTTTTTATTTTTTCTAACTCAAAATAAATTTGGCATTGAATAAGTAGATTAGTTTAGGCAGAATTGTCATTTTTATTATATTGTCTTTGCCAGACACTAACAATTAATATTTCTCCAATTATTTGAATCTGACTTTCTATTAAAAGTGTTTTCAGTCAGTTCTTTTTAGGGAGAAAATTATAAAACTTCTGGTATAAATGACTTGCAGGGGAAGAATGCGTAAGTATAGATTTAGATAAAGATTTTTACTTATGGAGATGTAAACTATATATGTATATACATGCATATGTAAAATTTTAATTGCATAGATAGGTAATAAAGTATTAGATAATATGTACCTTTCTTTCTAGAGTAGGACTTCTTAATCTTTTTTTTTTGTATCATGAAGCCCTTTGGAAGTTTGTTGAACCTATGGACTCATTCTTAGAATAATATTTTAAATGCATAATATAAAATACAAAAAATTGCAAAGGAAATCAATTATGTTGAAATCACCAGGAAAATACTTTATTAAACCAATTCACAAATAAAAGTTTAAGAATTTCTGTTACTGAGGCAAAAAGAAAGCATTAAATAGCATTTAGTATTTAGGAATCAACTTATTCACCTTTAAGGATTGTATACATGCATGTCTGTGTGTTTGTGTGTGTATAAAGGAAACTTTCAAACAATAATAAACTTTATTTGCACCTATGAGAATCATTTTTTTAGATAAAACCATCTCATTTCCAGTGTTTTCAATGGAGTTCATTTGTAATAAGTAATATAATGGTGTTCAGTTTTCCTCACCTCTCCAATTTAATTATGGGAATTCCATTTTTATTTTCTTCTGCCTGATTCTCCTAAACCAGAGGTGGGGAACCTGTGGCCTTCTAGTTTCTTGGGTACAGCCTTTTGACTGAATCCAAGTTTTGCAGAATAAATCATTTTTTAAGGGCCTAAACCCAAAGATGTTGAACTTCTTGAGTGTTAGGAGTTAATAGTCTGATTTTCCCTACCTACTTAAGCAGGAGAGTAAGACTATAATTCTAAACATCATTAATTAGTTTATTTTTCTAACAAATATGTCCTGAAGATGGGAACCTAGACTTATTATCCTAAAGTTTATACCCACCTGTCTCTATGTATCCTTGTAAATTTCTTGGCTCTAAAATTATATGTTTCCAGCAGTCATTTCACTGATCATTTGGATATGATCTTATTACATTCGTTCTCAACAGATTTCTCCTAGAGGATCTGGTTGAAATTTTCCTCTAAATTTAAGAAACCTGAATGGTCAGCATAGGAGACTGAAGTGTAATCCATTCCTTTATAAATCGTTACTATTTTCTGGGAAATGAGCCAGACTTCCATCCAGTTCATCTCCTGCATTTCTCAGAAGGAACACCAGCTGTCATAGAGGATGTTCAGAGAACAGCACGTATCTTGTTTGAGCGGGGATAGTAAAAGATAAAGTTAGGAAGGGAGGTTGGACCAAACCATGGAAGGCCTTGAATCATAAAAGCCATAATAAACCTCATAGGTCATCTAGTCCTACCCCCAACACACTATAAGGTAATATATTTTATTTTAATTATTTTAATATTAATTTTAATATATTTTAAATTAATGGTTTTATAGTTTTTGTTTGAATATTGACAGGGAATTTATTTAGCTCATTCTGTCTATGGATAGTTCTAATTGCTAGATTTTTCTTATAGTGAGTCAATATCTTGCTCCTGGTACCAATTAATCTTACTACTACCCTCTGTAATACAAATAGTAGCAGCCTTCCACAAAACAAACATTCAAAGACTTGAAGACAGTGAATCATGTCACTCATACAACTTCTCTTCTTCACTTCTTTCAGGGAAGAGTTCTTCATAGTGATTTCCCCACCTCTCTATGCATCCTAGTCACCCTCTCCTGGTCCCAATACTGTTTGTCAATATTCATTTTTTTTAAACGATGAACTCAATATATTATACCTGTTCTGAATCCAAAAGAACTGCTGTTCTTGATCTCATACTTTGACTGCTGATGTCCAATAATTGCCTTAGCTTTGGGGGGCAACTATAATATCACTTTCTTGATTCATTGACCTTGTAAACAACAAAAACTCCCAAGTCTTTTTCACATGAAATTGAATCCCTCTGGATTTTGATAGGCCATGTTTGGGCTCATCTTGCTCATTCTAGGCCTCTACAGCCCTTATGGAACATCTCTCCTGAACAACTCTAAAGATCTTCCTCCAAGTTGCCATGGATCCATGCTTTGAGGTTCTTTCAATGTAGTTATTCAACCAGTTCTAAATACTTCCAACTATTCAACTACCATCTAGCCCACAGTCAACCTCCACTCTCCTACTCAATAAACTAATGGCTTCCTGTTGCTTCCAGGAGCAAATACAAAATGCTCTGTTTAGAACTCAAAGTCCTTTGTAACTTAGCATCCTCCTACCTTTTCAGTCTTTTTTTTTTCTTTTTGGAGGGGTGAAGGCAGGGCAATTGGGGTTAAGTGACTTACCCAAGGACATAAGGCTAAATGTTAAGTTTCTGAGGTCAGATTTGAACTCAGGTCCTCCAGCTTCCAGGGCCAGTGCTCTATTCACTGCTCCACCTAGCTGCCCCATTTTCTATCTTACTCCAGAACAGACACATATTCTTTGTTCCAATAGCCTCCTGGCTGCTCCATGAACAAAACACTCATTTCTCAACTCTGCCTGTCCACCATAACTGGAATGTTCTCCCTCCTCTGCTCCAACTACTGATCTCCCTGGCTTCCTTTAAGTACTAACTAAAATCCTACCTAATAAAAGAAGCCTTCCCCAACCTCTCTTAATTCTAGTACTTTCCCTCAGATTCATTATCTCCTATTTATCTTGTTTGAAGCTTGCTTTGTATATGCTTATTTGCATGTTGTCTCATCCTTTAGAATGTAAGCCCCTTCAGGGCAGGGACTGTCTTTTGTCTCTTTTCTATTGCTGACACAAAGCCAGGCACTTAATAAATGTTTGCTAATTGATTGTTTGACTTGGATATCTGGGCAAATTTGTCAAACATGATGAAATCCAGAGGGGCTGTAATTTTACCATTCTCTTGAAACAACAGCTTAGCAAATTATGTCAGAAAAGGAGCTGAGCCTAATTTGGGATGGCTTCAGCTTAGTGAACACATGCTAGCTCCTGATCTCAACAGACAGGGATGATGGGCCCAATTTAAAATGACAAATCTAATAGGAATAAATGAAAAGGTCTCAACTTCAGTTTGTTTTTAATCTAATATTTCTGAGAGCAAAAAGTTTGTATAATGATAAGTTTTTGTTGTTGGTGTTGTATGTAACAAATGGGTGAGCATTAAAATTATGTTTTAGGCAGGTTATTCTCTCTCTGACTCTCTCTCTCTCTCTCTCTCTCTCTCTCTCTCTCTCTCTCTCTCTCTCTCTCTATATATATATATATACATATATATCTGTCTCTGTCTTTCTCCTTCCTCCACTCTCGGGTAAATGATTATGATATTAAAAAAATAATGCATTAAAATTTGGCAATAATATGGGATATGGACTTGACAGAGAAGAAAGAAAAATTGCCTAACCATCTGGGGGCCTATTCAACTCAGTTATTAAGAGTTTACTACATACAAAGAGTCCATATGCAAAAATGGGTGGAGTCTGGAAGACTTGTGTTCAAGTCCTGTTTCTGATATATACTGGTTCTGTGACCCCAGGGAAAGTCCCTCAAATGTTTCAGTGCTCTAGGCAACTCTGTAAGACTAAAATTTCCACAAAAATGCCAACCTGTGTTGTTATAGTTTTCTCTTCCAATTTAATAGCAGGTCTAGTATATCAACATGTCCTAAGCTACACACACACATACACACACACACACACACACACACACACACACACACACACACACATGAGGCATTATATATTTAGGCACAGGAATACAAAAATAAAATAAGATCTCATCTCTCATCGTTACCTTCAAGGTACTTATAATCCAGATGAATGGGACTCAGTCCTGAACTTCATTCTAATAATAAGAAATAATAATAATGAGCTCCTGACAAAAACAATCATCATTTCCCCAACCATTAGCAGAGGCTAACAATAAAATATACATTTCCGAATGTAACTGAAAGCGGTTTACCTTCCAATGGAGCCTAGCAGAAGACTCAGACACAAAAGCACAATCAAAAGGATCTCTACTGGTGTCATCCTCATGCATTCAGCCAGCAACAAGTCCACAGAGAAACATTAAGCCAATGACTGAGTCATACGGATTTATTTGAGGAAGTGAAGGATTTCCTGATGGCAATTCAGCACTAGGGCATTGTCTCAAGAAATTAGAGACAGTTTATCCTAATATTCCACAGTATCACATACTTAGGACTGTGGAGTTTTTAAAAAAAGTGGGACCTCAGGCATCATCAATTCCAAAGCCAAGCTAGCTAAAACTATAGCATGCTACCCACTACACCACAGTCCCTCTCCTTGAATTTTATGATCAGTGTGGATGATGAAAGGCAATGGTAGAGACAAGTGCAACACGTTATTGAAAGCTGCAAAAATTCAATGCTTGCTGAATATCTAATAAAACATGATAAGGAAGCTAGAATAATATTAGAAGCTTATTATTTCTCATGGACTTACTGATGAAAAAACTTCCTATTTTAAAACAAACATCTCAAACGTACCAGAGAATTCAAAATATTAACTTTATTGAAACCAGACCCATATCACAGATTGAACTGATTCTGGTAAACTCCAGTCTATGATGTTGACTCCTAAGAATTTAACATTTTTAATAAAGGTTTCCATACCAAACAATCACAATCTCCAAGCTATATGGAAGGTTTCAAAATTCAGAAAACTAAAAAAAAACAATATGGATATAAAACAGTTTAGCAGATTCAAATGCAATCCTGTTTATTTTCTGATTTGTGTATGGAAGCTAGGATATTATATACTTCATAAATAAAATTATTTCCTTCTGGGGAATATGAATATGTCTATAAAATTATGCTATATAATAAGGATTGTTCATTTAAGGGGCTCAAGAGTTGATGTACTGGGATGAGAAAGAAATTACATCTTTATTTTAACTCATTTATAACTGAAATTTAATATTTCCTTCAATTAAGAAAACATTATTAGAAGAAGTTCATAGGCTTAAAAAGATTACTACAAGTTTTCATAAGAAAATCAAAAACAAAAACAATATTGGGAACTCCTGCTATAGAAAGTTAGGTTATGACACCATGATACTGAGATGCAACATTGCAACTTTTTAAAGCAATTTAAATAGATAAAAATAAAAGCACATATTTTTCATCCATTCCTTTATTTTCTTTTTTTTTTTTTTTTTAAACAAATACTTTATTAACTTCTGTTTTACATCATTCATTTCCGCCAGATTTTGAGTTACAATCATTTTCCCCCCATTATTCCCCTACCCAACCTCCCAGAATAGCAGTCCCACAAGATATCGCTTCCTCCAATCTGCTCTCTCCCATACCTTCTCCCATACCCCCATCGACTTTTCCATTAGAGGAAGATGAATCTTTGTGTCCCAATGCCTGCACATCTTATCTCCCAATTATAGGCAAAAGAGTATTAATAATAGTATTTATATATATATTTGAAACATTTAATGTTACGATCTTGAATTTCAGATCCATTTCCTTCCTCCCTTGTCACCCATTCCTTCTTGGTATATAAGTAATTCAGTATATGTTGTACATGTCTAGCTATGCAAAACATTATCATAGTAGATATATTGTACAAGGCTGCTTATAATTCCCTCCCACTCATCCCACCCCCCACCTGGTCCATTCCCTACATGATCCTGTCCCTCTTCTATAGTGGGTACTTCCAACCTCCCCTCACCCCAAGGATGCCCTCCCATCCATCATCCCTCCTCTCATCCCCCTTCCCCCTATCCTGCTGCAGGTTGAGATATCCCATTTAGTATGTATGTCATTTTCTCCCTGAACCAAATTCAATGTGAATGTGGTTTTGCCTTTTTAGCCTTCCTTATTCTCCCCCTCCTTTGCACCCACTTCCCCTACATGAGATAGTTTACCCTACCATGTCTCTCCCCATCTCCTCTTGCCACTTTCCTCTCTCACCTCATAATTTCATCCCTTGAGTACTCTCCCTTCCCAACAAAATCAACCTATGCCCTCTATCCATATATAACTGTAACCATATACACACACATTCACATATGTATTCATATGACCACACCCCCTTCTTCCATTATTTTCATAGTGAGAAAGATATCATCAGTCACAGATATTGCTTTTCCATATAGGAATGTAAATAGTTCAACTTTGATAAGTTCCTTTTGATTTCTTTTCCCTGATTACCTTCTCAGGCATCTCTTACTTCTTGTGTCTGGATGTCAAATTTTCTATTCAATTCTGGTTTTTTCCTCAAGAATGCTTGAAAGTCCTCTATTCCACTGAATGACCATATTTTCCCCTGAAACAAAATACTCAGTTTTGCTGGGTAGGTGACCCTTGGGTTCATTCCCAGTTCTTTTGCCCTCTGGAATATCATATTCCATGCCCTTCGATCCCTCAGTGTAGAAGCTGCCAGGTCCTGGGCTATTCTGATTGTGTTTCCACAATATTGAAATTGTTTCTTCCTGGCTGCTTGTAGTATTTTCTCCTTGATCTGGGGATTCTGGAACCTGGCTATAATATTTCTGGGAGTTTCTTTTTGGGGATCTTTTTCAGGAGGTGATTGTGGATTCTTTCAACCTCTATTTTGCCCTCTGGATCTAAAACATCAGGGCAGTTTTCCTTGAGAATTTCTTGAAGGGTGATTTCTAGGTTCTTTCTTTGATCATGGCTTTCAGGTAGTCCAATAATTTTTAAATTGTCTCTCCTGGATCTATTCTCCAGGTCAGTGGTTTTTCCCATGAGATATTTCACATTGCCTTCTAATCTTTCATTTGTTTGGATCTGCTTAACAGCATCTTGATTTCTCATAAAGTCATTAGCTTCCATTTGCTCCAGTCTAACTCTGAAGGAATGAATCTCCTCAGTGAACTTTTGAGATTCTTTTTCCATCTGGCAAATTCGACTTTTAAGGCATTCTTCTCCTCATTGCCCTTTTGGGCCTCCTTTGCCATTTGAGCTAGACTATTTTTTAAGGTGTTGTTTTCCTCAGTCAGGCTGTTGACCCTCATTTCATACTTTTCCTGCATCCTTCTCATTTCTCTTTCCAATTTTTCCTCCACTTCTCTTATTTGATTTTTAAAGTCCTTCTTAAGGTCCTCTATGGCCTGCAACCCACTCATGTTTCCCCTGGGGCTTTTGGAGCAGGATTTCTGACCTCACAGTCCTTTTCCCACTCTATGCCCCCAAAATAGGAGTCTAGGGTTGCATTTTTCTGTTTCCTTGCCTTGGCATGTTGCCACTTAATTGCTTGACTTTTGGGCTTGTTGCCACACTATGGCTTTAAGGCCAGCTAGAGGAATTTTCGTCCCAAACGTGTGGGGGGCAACTTCCGTTTCTGGCAAGCTGTAAACCCACCCACAACTTCCACCCTAGATCACAATCCAGATCCAGGGAGGTTAAAGCAAGAGCGATTACCCCCCAAGACTGATCGCTGGATCTCCCCACGATTTGTAGGCTGGGAGCCGGAAATGCCTCTGAAAACTACAAAATGGCGTGTCTCCTCAGCAGCTTCTAGCCCCCAGGGGAGGGAGCTGACGCATTCCCCAAATACAGGTCCCAAAGTCCATAGGACACTAACCTCTTACTTTGTCCTAGGCAAGTCTATGTTGATAATTCTGGGGTCGCCACAGTTCCTGGTGTTCTGGGGTTCCTCCAGCCGGCTGCTGGCCCTGCCGCCCTGGGGCTAAAACCTCGGCTCACGTGGACCTGGGCTCGGCTCGGCTCCTGCGCTCTGCGCGCTGCCGGCTCCCAGACCACTGCGCTGGTCCTTCCTGCAGGGTGCTGGGCTGTCCTCAGCGGGAGGTTAGCTTCTCTGTGTCGTTCTGTGGGTGCTGGGGCTCCAGAAGATTTTCAGAGTCCTTTTTTACATAGTTTGTGGAGAATCTGGGGGCAGAGAGGCTTGGACGAGCTGTTTCTACTCCGCCATCTTGGCTCCGCCCCCCATTCCTTTATTTTCAATTCTGAGCTTCTGACCAAAGCTTGTTTAGAAACCACAGTTCCTCTTACATGTAATTACTTTACTCTTCTGTTTTGTGGTAAAAGGCAGCTGCTAAACAAAAACAGCCACAGCATGAGGGTGGTTTCTAAATGAAGAGTTAGAGTAATTCAATTTTTTTCCACTTATATGTAAAGGTTCCAAAATTATGATGAGGGAATCCAGGTTGTTTTAAGAAAGGAAAACATTCACTTTACCGTTTTTTTATTTGCCAGGAATTCTTTGCCACATTTTAAGAGCCTTTTAAAATTAGTACTTGGACAATTTGAGGCTAGAGGAGATCCCCAAATACCACATCACACCCTGGTCCTTCAAACTCAGCTCATGTGCCCTTCAAATCCAGTTCCTCTTGTCATTACTCACTTTCCTGTTTAAGATATTTCAATGGTGCTCCATTACCTAAATAATCAATTCCAAACTCCTTACACTGGCGTGCCAAGTCACTTAGAGTATAACCCCAGATTACTGTCTAATGTTATCTATAACTACTTCTATATATGTCCCTATCCTATGTGCTAGTCAAACTGGGCTACTGGTTATTGCCCTACAATTTCACACGTCTTCCCAACCCTGTGTCTCAGTTCATCGTGCTCCAATTGTAGAGAATGTCCTCCCTCTTTTTATATCTCTCATTATTAAAATCAAAACAAACCCTTAAAGGGCAGTTCATGTATGAAATGTCCCCTGATTCACTAATTTGCTGACAACCATCTCTCCCTTTTAGACACCTGGAGCATTCTGATCATACATTTCATGGTGCAATCTTCTGTCTTGTACTATAGTGATATGGACACATTTTGTAAGATGCCCCCTTCTAAATTTTAAATTCACTGAGAAAGAGATAATATCATTCTTATGCATCTCTAAATCCACCACTTCTAAAATAACATCTAACATATAAGTGCCCAATAAATATTTATCCAATTATATTTAAGTTAGAGTCAAACTAGAGTCAAGTAGTTAATTTCTAGCCCCAAAACCTGAACCACAGATGTTTGGAATCATAGAATACAAAATGCATAGGATCAGGCTTAGGGGACTTGTTTCAGCTCATAGTTGCCCTGAGAGATCTGTTTGAATTCTGGTCTAAATTCAAAGTTCTGAAGAACAGTTCTAACCTTTTACCCTAAATTTATGTTTTCTTCAGGATTTCCATTAGTTTTGAGGAGTCTCAAGGGATATAGAGCAACAGGACTGGTCCCAAGATATTTCTGACCTGATTAGACCCTTTAAAACTTTTTCACTAATCCTAAAAACTAAATCTATGCTAAGAATCTTAAGGCTTTGGGAGTCCCTATAGATGGCAAGACCTTATGCATGAAGATCTGGTGTCTTTCGCTAATAAAAATGCCACACAGAATCAAAAACTCTTCTTTCCTCCCTCCCATAAAAATTCTGGTTTCTAGAAACAAATATATGGAACTGGGAGGGACTTCAGAAGATATCTAATTCAACCTCTTAATTTTCCATGTTTCTGTTGCATTTTGTTGTTATTCAGTAAGTAATTTAAATTCCAAGATATTTACAAATGTAGAGGACAAAATTTCAACCATAGAACTATAATGAAAGAGACAGGGAATTGCTAAATTAATGAGAAAAAATATCTAAAGTTTACAGAACAATCTTTGCCAAGTTTAATCAACAAAAATGAAGACTTTCAAGTGCCCTTGGCTTCCAAGGGTAGCCTTGCTTTCTTTATGTCCCTAGGCTTAAACTAATGATTTCAAGCATTTTGATGTTTGCAGTCTATTTTGAGTTTTAATCCAAACTCCCTTGACTTCATTGGAATAATTGAGGGCTAGCATTCATACAATATTTTACAAATATTTCATTTGATCTTCACAACTTGGGGTGGTGGTGATGGTAAATGTTACTATTACCTCCATTTTCCCATTTTGCAAATGAGAAAACTAAGGAAAAAAGAAGTTAAGTGAATTGCTTAGGGCCACAAGTTAGTAAATGCATAAAGTTGGATTTGAAGTTGGGTCTTCTAGACTGCAGGCCCAATACTCTATCTACCTTGCCACCTAGTTACCCAACTGTAACTAATTGTAAAATGGTTGTCTGAAGACCTAAAAGTTAGTATTTCCCAAACTTACTACCATACAACTCGTGTGTTGGAAGAATCATGGACTAAAGCAATTTCAACATCATTGAAATAATTGTACAATGTGTAAATCATTGTCTAACTTTAGTAAGGGAATATCTTTTAAAACTTTTGAGTAGATGTTAGGATTAGTATAGAGAGTAAAAGGTAATTAATTAATTAATCTCAATATCACATTCTGAAAAGTGTGAGTGCCCAGTCAGTTGCTCTAATATTAAATATTACATCATTGCCAAAAGGACTGGCTATTTAATAAAGTAATTTAAGTAGCAGTATGTCATCTATACAGAGTCCGTTGTGATATCACTTTCTCTTTCTGAGCTCACCTGTTCTCGTGTATACAATTATTGTCTCTATGCAAGACAACTTTTAAAGGCATATGTGCAAACCAAATATCTCTTCTAAACTCTAGTCCTATGTCTGTCTGTGGACACCCCAACCTGGATA
The DNA here is from genome assembly GCA_011680675.1 of Gymnobelideus leadbeateri. Taxonomy (NCBI): domain Eukaryota; kingdom Metazoa; phylum Chordata; class Mammalia; order Diprotodontia; family Petauridae; genus Gymnobelideus; species Gymnobelideus leadbeateri. Next base: position 273,256 of record WOXC01009143.1, read on the forward strand.
TCCCTCTAAAATCTTTATATTAATGGTAATGTAGAAGGAACATTGCATTTAGAATGAAAGACCCCACATTTCTTGAACAGACTGCAATGTTGAATTATTTTATACATAGGTCTTAGAGGCATTTATTTATAGATTCTGAAAGACCAGGTCACTCTGCAGCCTGAGAGCTGGGTTTCTATAAAAGTAAAACAAAAAACAAAACAAAATTAACCAGCCTTCTTAGAAGGGAATTCACCTAACTTTGTTGAATACCAGCACTGCTTTCATGTGCAAAAGCCTCCCTTCCTAAATCCATGCTTCACATTTGAATAAAAAACAAACAACAACAAAAGATAACAAAACTTTTACTCTTCTAGAAAATGATATTAAGCAGTATGTTTGTGCTTGCAACTTCTCCATTGCTTTAAGAGAGAATTTTAAACAATGCAGAGACTGGGATCTCAGGAAGAGGGACAAAGATTTTCATTCAGCATTCTGATAACTAAAGGCCAATATTCTCCTTGTTGTGTTTATATTTTGCTGATATACAGTTTAGAGTGAGTCAAACAGTGAGACTATCTCTCTAACTCCAGCCCCTACCATCCCCTCTTCACCAAAAGCTAAAGCCAAAGGAAATGGCCATCCTGGACTGTGTTTGATAAAAAGGAAAATATGTTCCAAGAGAACTGGGGCACTTATAGGACCAAAAAAGGCATCTCAGAAAGTCCCTTTTGGGAAGATCTTCCCCACATCCTTCAACTCTCCCACTTTATCCATAAAATGAGATAGTGGGAAAGAAGGTAAATTGTATGGAAAATATGGTAAGGAGACCTGAAGCTGAGAATCAATATAAATTAGAATCCTTGTTGACCCCACCCTATGTCCTTATGGGGTCACTACATAAGAAGTTTGCCTAATTGGATTTCAGATAAGGACTATGAACAGCAAATACAAGGGGAGAGGAGAAAGTTAATGAAGAGAAGGGCAATAAAAACCAAAGATCCTCCCCTCATTTGCTGCAACAACTGGTGTAAGACTGTGTTTCAGAGATGATATTATCTTGACCCCCAAACCCTTAAACCTCACTACCTACAAGTATATATATTTGTTTTTTTGGAGCGGGGGAGGCAGGTCAATTGGGGTAAAGTGGTTTGCCTAAGGTCACATTGCTAGTAAGTGTTAAATGTCTGAGGCTATATTTGAATTCAGGACTGGTACTCTATTCACTACAACACTTAGCCACCCCCTTACATATATTTTTTAAAAAGACATTGGTACCTTGATGGAGCTGTGGATATCAACATTATTTCATTGATTTAGAGTTGGAAGGGACTTTAGAAATTATCTAGTCCTAGACCTCCTCTCTTACCTTTAATTCCAAAAGAGGCTATAATTTGACCAAGATCACACAAAAAGCAACAGAAAGAGAATTTGAAACCAAGATCTCTGACTACAAAAATATGCTATTTTCTCTCTTCTTTTATTTTAAAAATAAAATCTTCATTAGTGAATGAGTCTGATATGATATTGGAAAAGGACTTGAGTCCCTTTTATATGCAGTCTTCCCAGGACTCTGAGGGTTCTAAAGTAAGGAATGGACAATATGCCAATGCTGTCTAGGCTATTTAATAGTCTCGATGGATTTGTGATCCTTGTTCTTGGGATAAAATCTAACTTTAGGTAGAGCTTGGGAAGACAGAGGATATTTCACCCCATTCATCTACCACAGTTTTAGCAAATGAGTCATTTTAGGAAAGGTAAAGAAATTTTTCTTGGTAAAATGTCTTACTGGGCTAAATTTGGTGTGACCAAAGTCCTTCCTATTTGAAACTACCTCTGAAAACTATGCCACAGAAGCAATCACATATCCTTGAGTTATCTGCTATCCTTTAGCCAGAGGAATCTATTAGAGTCTACAACCCCCCTGAGTAAGTTGAGCAACCTGTTGTCTGCCATTGGGGACATCTCAACTTCCCAAACCCATTGCTATATGGCCATTTCCATTATTAAGACTACCACCTTCATCAGATTACTCATGTATTGAATCCAGTGCTGCCTAGGATCAGCTATTTTTATAAGGTGTATCTCAAAATGAGTAATTAAGACTCGATTTTCTGACTAACAAATGCTCTTGAGTTTTACTGAAAACACAAACATTGGGAATTTGAGAGTGAAGAAAACCCAGGATCCTTCTTTAGCCTACTCAGAAGGATGAGAAAATACTTCAGAGTTAGGGGGAAAAAAAGAAAAAAAAATTCATTCCTCTTTAAGAATTTTACAGTATATGTTGACTTTGAGGTCTCTTTTCTGTGCTGTTAGTTGTACTGAAATATATAACTGGAAAATCTTGGGAGAATGCATACTGTGCTATTATTTTACCCTCTGTCCAACCAAAATTCAAGCTCATTTGATTCTCTTTTCTGTTGTATAAAGATTCTGAAAGCTCCTTGGCATAGGTACAAATGGAGATGCCACATCACTTTCTGGCTAAATCAGTTGCTCTTGAAATGGATTTTCCTTAATTAATAGAGTGACTTTGCTAGAACCTAACCAAATTCCAGAGTGAAGTCATGTTTCTTCCATAAAGGAAAATATTCATAGCAACACTTTTTTGTGATAACAAAGAACTGGAAGCAATTCAGGTGTCCATAGCTTGAGGAATGTTTAAACAAATTGTGTTATATAAATGTATTGGAATATTACTATGCTATAAGGAATGATGACTAGAAAGACTTCATGGAAGAATGGGAAGACAAATCAATGCAGACTGAAGTAGAAATAATGAAAACAAAAATACATAATGGCTACAACAATATAAAGAGAAAGACTGGAAGATGTTGCCCAAGAAGAGTTGAGAAAAATGCACCTTCCTCCCTTAACTACAGAGATGGAGGATGATGGTTGTAAAATAATATATCCATACAATGTGACATAGTAAATGTATTGGTTATTTTTGTCTAAATGAGAAAATATATGTAAAAAGCACTTAGCTCAGTGTCTGACACATAATAGATAATGATTCATTTATACACATGCATACATACATATATACATGTGTGTACACACATGCATGCATATACATATATTTCCCTTGTTTGTTCTTTGTTCTCAAGGAGGACCATGACATCAGGGAGGTGATACCATGACATGCAAGTGAACTGGATTTAAGTGAGGGAGTGCTGTGCAAAGTCACCAGCCTCACTTTCTCCTTTGGTGTCATCTGGGTCCAGTGGCAAGATAGAGGTCAGAATGACTGGACATGATCTTGAATGCAGTGGGAGACCTTGGCCTTTTACCCAACTCTTTTTCAAATCACTCTCTTAAATATCTATCTATCCATCCATCTATCTATCTATCTATCTATCTATCTATCTATCTATCTGTCTATCTATCTATCTAACAAGGTCAATGTCACTGCATAAGAGAGGGAAAAGGGATATATCCTGAGATGAATGAGTTGAAAATATAATAGATATAAATAAAAATTATGCACAAACATACATATATTTTAGACTCAGTCCATTTTTGTAGCTTACCAAGGTTTTTTTGCATATTGATTTTGCTACTTACTGAATTATTCCTACCTTGGGATCGTGAAATTGTGCAAAAAAAAAAAAAAAGTCCCAAAACCTTTATTTAGATCACAGAGAATGGCAGAACTTCAAGAGACCTCTAAGATCAACTCTTTTTCAGTCTTCTTCTTACAGATAGGGAAAATGAGACATAGATAATCAAAATGCAATTTTCCAAAGTTATTTCATCAAATCCTTAAAATGTAATGCAAATGTTAACTATTATAGTACATGGCATTAATAAGTGGTGGAGCCAGAATTCAAACCCAGATCATTTGAGCCTTCTTATTCACTCCAATGTCAATGTACTTTTCACTTTATCTGCTGCCCCTAAGATAAATAATTATTTATCTGAAATAAAGAGGTTGGAATGAAAGATCTCAAAGTCTCTTTCAGCTCTAACAAGATTTAGGATTAAATCCTGCCTCAGTAATTATTAAATGTATGAACCTGAACAAATCATTTAACCTCCCTCAGCCTGTTTTCTTATCTTTAAATTGCTCCTAATATTATTTTATGCGATCTCACAGATTTGTTGTGAGGAAAGGATTTTATAAGTATGGAAACTTTATATAAATGTGAGATAATTGTTTTAACTATTCCTAAAACTATTCTGGCCCTATTTTTGCAAGTATCATAGGGTCCTACCAGACCTTTTCCTCTATTCTTGTCCCTCTTTCCTAAATTGAGTAAAGCCACAATTTAGATTGGCTCTTTTCCTGCTGTGTGTGAAGTAATGTCAGCTCACTGCCAACTGTCTTGACGCCCCCCACACTATTAAAACCACATATAACTCCCTTAGCCTGGCTTTCCACATTATGTCACCATCTCAGTTCACATTGATCTTTCCTTTTACTCAACCACCTCAGCATTTAGAGTCTGTACCACACAATTTAAGACCTAATTATAGTCTGCCCTGTATTGTTCACTAATGGCCTCATTGTGTCCTGTCTTCACAAATAGATTACAAGTTCCTGAAAGGCAAGGACCAAGTCTCACACTTATGTATTCCCAAAAGCATGGAGCACACTGATGGGAATGTCCTTTTCATTTATAAATTTATAGAAAAGCTCTATGAAAACTATAAAGGCATCATAAATATAAAATGCTATTACTTTATTAGCCCTAAAATAGTCTATATTTTCCCCTAGGCCTCTTTGTATAAAACCTGAACTCAGTCTAAAATTGGTATTATTTTTGTGTGTTTCATTATACACACACACACACACACACACACACACACACACACAAATGTGTATGTATATGCACAAATGTGTGTGTTTATATATGTATATGCATTTGTATGTGTGTATATGCATAGAACTATATATGTATATACAATTGGTGTTATTTTTGTATATGTATACTCAGTTTTATTTTCTGCATTGTTATAAACAGATATATATATATATGTTTATATATACATATATATTTCTGCATTGTTATAAACAGATATATATATATATATATGTTTATATATACATATATACATACATTTTAATAAATTTTTCAGGGAGGTTGCCTTATATTCAGAGCCACAAAATGCTTGTTTATTTGTTTCTTGTTGTTGTTTAATGATAGAAGACAGCCTTGCCTTATGATTTCACTAGCACAAGTAGCTTCCTCTACTCTGGGGTTCTCAACCTCTTTCTGTGTCATGGGCCCCTTTAGCAGTATAAAGTCTATGGAATGCTTCTCAGAATTTTTTTAATGAAAAAAAGAACATGGGGCGGCTAGGTGGCAGAGTGAATAGAGGATTTGCCCTGGAGTCAGGAGGATCTGAGTTCAAATCCAGCTTCAGACATTTGACACTTACTAGCTATGTGACCTTGGGCAAGACACTTAACCCCAATTGCCCTGCCTTTCCCCGTCCCAGAAAAAAAAAAATGAACATATTGTAAGAAATGCTAAATTTCAATCAGGCATTTGTGAAAACAAAGCTGCATATTTTTCTCACCCAAGTTCATGATCTCACTGAAATCCATCCATGAATCCCAGAATCTGTGGACTAACTCTCCCATGCAGGTTGAAATTTTCTCTGTCACTTTCATTCTTAGAGAGTTACCTAGAAAAGTTAAGTGACTTGCCCAGGGTCACACAACCAATTATCAATCAAGACTTGAACACAGGTCTTCTTGGCTTCTAGGTCCCTCTGTATCCAGTAAGCCACATGATCGCCTCTTATTCTAATAGGCATTCAAATTTTTTTTGTTGGTTGACCACACAGTTAAAAAAAACGTCTTCTGTGGATTTGGTTTCTTATTGATGATGGAATTGACATAGGTGTGGGAATGTGTGTGGGGGTGCGCATGTGTGCTAATGCATGTCTGTTTGTGTGTGTCTATGTGTGAGTGTGTGTCTTTGTGTGTATGTTTCCCCTCTCTCAGCGGTATGTGTTGGCAGCTCAGAATGGTAGGAAAATTCAAGTCTGTTACGAGGTGAGAAAAAACTATAGATTTACCAGTGTGAAACCTAGGAGATTTTCACAGATAAAATAATGACCAGATTGGTTGCAGGGTGATTTTTTTTTCAGACACAGCACTCCTAGAAGACATTCTACTAAATCACAGAGGAGGTAAAATCTGTGTCCTTAAGGAGAAGACATGAAAGATCATGATCACAATCAATTTATAAACATTTACTAAGTACTCATCAAGTACTAGGCACTGTGATTGATAGATGCTAGGCACATAAAGATATAAACCAGGCAAGACTTGCCCTCAAGGAACTTATATTCTAACAGAGGAAAACTATAAAAATATATATTGGTCTATATAAAACATTCAAATAAAAAGGGAATTGTAAAGGATTAGCAGTTGAGTTTAGAAAAGCTTTTAAGGTGGCACTTGGAAGGAGTGAAGTAATTGTGGCTATCTAAATGAAATCAAATGAAGACATAGGAATATATTAGTAATGGTTGGCAAAACTATACATATCTCTGGGCCTGTGGAGATCAGAGGACTCAGTTAAGCTTCAGAGTGCACTGAAGCTGCAGGGAATGGGGCACAGGCTGAGCCACTTTCCTCTTCATAGTCCAGCTGACTAGGGGACAATCCTGTCAATTCTGAGAGGTATAAAGATTTAGACTAACCACAGGTGTCAGTCCCCCCATCAGCATTGGCTAGTAGCAGTTTCTATAGAGGGAACTGAGAGATGTGATAAGGAGAATTGTGTGTAGAAGTAAATGATTTTAGTAAATTTCTTAGTAAATAATTTTCTAAAAGCTAATTAAGTCTTGCTGAGTAAATGATAAATCTCTGTGGTTACATGTCAAATGGAGACTTATGAGAAACAAGGCTTGAAAACCTCAACTCTATGGTTTCCTAAAGAGAGAATCTAAAGAAATCCTAAAGAGAGAAATGGTCACTGTCTTCTAGGTACTAACCAATGGGAGTTAGAAGAGTAAAGTCACAGAGGGTACCACAAATGTAAGCTCTTTAAAGGGAAGAATTTTTTTGCTTTTATATTTGAATCTCCACCATTTAGAACAGGGGTTAGCACATTATTAGGGCTTCATAAATGTTTTTTCATTTATTCACTCATTCACACAAAGAAGTTAGTAGTTGATTCTAGGGGTTGTAGGAAGCCACTGGAGTTTATTGAACAGGTAAGTGACATGGTCTGACTGGCACTTTTCAATTTGGCAATTGAAGTATTGAAGCCTAAGGGTGGTTGGTAAATTATGTCTGAGAAATCACACCACTAAAAAATCAAATTGCCACAAACTGACTAATAGATTTATTTTTGATACAGCAGAGAATGCATGCTTCCAAAATCTGAGACCTGTACCTATGGCCAAAACCTATTATCATTTTTTTCCCCTTCAGGAATCATATCACTATGCATTTCAATTTTCCCTTTATTTTTTATCCTGTTTTATATATATATTTTATTATTGGAGCATTCATGTGCAAACTATTTTCATGCTTCAAACCCATAGCTGAAGGTTAAGGTGACAAATAAGTCATATTCAAATAAAATGAATAAAGCAAAAAATAAATTGGTGTTTTCACAATCAATGATTTCAAATACAACATAAAAAAGAAATGTATGTGGCAGGAGCAATGTGGTTTATTTCCTATCAATTGGTCAAGAATTTCTATATCCCTAACTCCAGTTAGCATTTAATTGGAATCACCTGTGAAAATGTTGCCTCTATCAGGGATAAAGAATGTGGGATTTGGGGGTAAAAGATCAATCTCAGCTTAGTCACTTTACCTGTGTGAACTTGGGTAAATCACAGCAACCCTAGTCGTCAGTTTCCTCATCTATAAAATGGAGGCACAGGATTAGATAATTTCTGAGGTTCCTTCAATTTTACATGTACATTTGTTAGAGAATTATCAGGGTAACTGTCACATTGTGCAAATAAATTCACCTTTGGTCACTTATTAAGGATTACTAGCATCTTCAAAAAAGTATATGTTTTCTAATGATTATATAAAGGCATGCACAGGATCACTTTATCTTTTTTGGTGGGGTGGGGGATACCTAGTCATATTATTTACACTTAATCACAATGAAAAAGAAACAAAAACAATGCTTCAAAATTTAGCGTAGTGCCTTCAGTATTTGTTGCCACAATTACTTTACAGAAAAATATGAGTCAATGAGCTTAAAAATAGGCAGAAATCCCTCCCTACTCTCTTTACTAAGTGGGGGGAGACCATGAGTGTGAAACATAGTGTATACTGTCAGAAACAGGTGATGTGTTTATTAGCTTTTTGGTTTTTTTTTTTTACAAATGCTTTATTAACTTCTGGTTTACATCATTCATTTCCACCATTGAATTACAATTTTTCCCCATTTTTCCCCTACCCACCACCCCAGAATAGCACTCCCACAAGATATCCCCTCATCCAATCTGCTCTCTCCCATATCTTCTCCCATACCCCCTTTGACTTTACCATTAGTGCAAGGTGAATCTCTATGCCATAGTGCCTGCACATCTTACCTCCCAATTACATGCAAAATAGTATTAATAATAGTATTTATATATATATTTGAAACATTTGATTTTAAAACTTTGAATTTGAGATCCATTCCCTTCCTCCCTAGTCACCCACTCCCTCTGGGAAGATAAGCAATTCAGCATATGTTGTACATGTATAGCTATGCAAAACATTACCATAGTAGATGTATTGTAAAAGACTGCTTATATTTCCCTCCCACCCATCCCACCCCCCACCTGGTCCATTCCCTACTTTGATCCTGTCCCTCTTAGAAAGTGGGTACTTCCAACCTCCCCTCCCCACAGAATGCCCTCCCCTCCATCATCTCCCCTCTCATCCCCCTTTTCCCTACTCTCCTGCAGGGTAAGATATCCCATTTAGTATGCATGTGATTCTCTCCCTGAGCCAAATTCAATGAGAATATGCTTTTGCCTTTTTGCCTTCCTGTTCTTCCCCTCCCCTGTACCCACCTCCCCTTGCCTCTTCTACATGAGATAGTTTACCCTACCCTGTCTCTCCCCATCTCTTCTTGCCACTTTCCTCTCTCACCTCTTAACTTCACCTCACCTCTTAACTTCACCCCTTAAGTATTATCCCTTCCCACCAAATTCAACCTGTGCCCTCTATCCATGTATACCTGTAAACATATATACACACATTCACATATGTATTCATATGCCCATAAATCCTTCTACCATTATTTTCATACTGAGAAAGATTTCATCAGTCATAGTTATTGTTTTTCCATGTAGGAATGTAAATAGTTCTACTTCCCCTAGGGGAAGAAGCCAACACATTCCCCAAATACTGGTCCCAAAGTGCATAGGGCACTAACCTCTCACTTTGTCCTAGGCATATCTGTGTTGATAATTCTGGAATCACCACAGCTGCTGGTGTTCTGGGGTCCCTCCAGCCAGCTGCTGGCCCAGCTGCCCTGGGGCTAAAACCTTGGCTCACAAGGTCCTGGGCTTGGCTCCTAGAGCACTGCCCTGTCAGTTCCCAGAGTGCTGCACTGTTGGCTCCCAGAACATTGTGCTGGCTGCTCCCTGCAGGGCTGCTGGGCTGTCCTCAGAGGGAGGTTAACTTCTCTTTGTTGTTCTGTGAGTGCTGGAGTTCCAGAAGTTGTTCAGAGTCCCCTTTTACATGATTTTGAAGTGGTATGGGAGAGAGCACCTTGGAAATGCTGTTTCTACTCCGCCATCTTGGCTCCACCTCCCCCCATTAGTTTTGTTTAACTCCTTTTTTTCCTCCTTTAAAAAAAAATGTTACAAGACATGCCTCTCTGGGTAGGAAAGGGACATGGGGTTTGATCAGAAATGAAAGTGATATAATAAGAAAAAATATATCAATAGAAATAAATGTATGGGGGTGGAGCCAAGATGGAGGAGTAGAGACAGGACTTCCATGTGGCTCTGGCTTCCATCTCCTCCAATATATGTTTAAAATGACTTTAAACAAACTGTAGAGCTACAGAACCCACAAAGTGACAGAGAGAAATAAATCTCCCACTGAAGGAAGCAGGAAGGGTCCATCACAGCATGCTGAGGGTGGTCACAGCATGCTGAGGGTGGTGGGCAGTCCTGACTGATCTGAGGTTTTAGCTTTAGGGCAGCCCTGACCAGCAGTGGAGCAAACTTCAGGAGAGTAAATCACCAGCAGCTGTAGCCATTTCCAGACTTCTCAATCCACAAATGCCAAAGACAAAGTAAAAGGTCAGTGTGGAACTTTGTTGGGAACAGGGGGAGCTTGGCCCGGCTGCTGCCCATGGAGTGAGAAGTGGAGGAGGCATGTTGGCTGCTTCCAGTGCTCCTGGTCTGGAGATTGTAGGGGGACTAAGTGACGATTCAGAGGGTAATTGCTTTTGCTTTGACCTGGTTGGATCCAGATTTTGTCTTGGGTAGTGGTCCTGGGGTGTGTGACCAGTGAGCCAGAGCATGTGGGGTCTGTAGAGAGGGCACCCATCAAATAGATCCAGCAGCTGCAAAAATCCCAGCAATTTGGGACATAGCTCTCCATTCTGGAAGCAGAGTTCTACCATGACAAAGAGCTCAAAAGTCAAGTAATTGGCTGCCAATACGAGCAAGCAAAGGAAGCACAAACAGACTATAGAATCCTTTTCTGGGGACAAAAAGGATCAAGGTGTTGAGTGGGAGGAAGACAATGAAGTCAGAACTCCTGCATCAAAAGTCTTCAAGAAAAATATGGTTACAGGTCATAGAGAAGCACAAGAAGGATTTTGTAAATCAAGTAAGAGAAGTGGAGGAAAAATTGGGAAGATAAATGAGAGTGATGCAAGAAAGTCATGAAAAGCAAGTCAATAGCCTGCTAAAGGAGACCCAAAAATACACTGAAGAAAATAACACCTTAAAAAACAGACTAACTCAAATGTCAAAAGACGCCCAAAAAGTCAATGCAGAGAAGAATGCTTTAAAAAGCCAAATTTGCCAGATGGAAAAAGAATTTCAACAAGCCACTGAAGAGAATAACTCTTTCAAAATTAGATTGGAGGAATTGGAAACTAATGACTTTATGAGAAATCAAGACGCTACAAAACAGGTCCAAACAAATGAAAAAATAGAAGGCAATGTGAAATATCTCATTGGAAAAACCACTGACCTGGAAAATAGATCCAGGAGAGATAATATAAAAATTATTGGATTACCTGAAAGCCATGAAAAAAAAAAAAGTCTAGACACCATCTTTCAAGAAATTATCAAGCAAAATTGCCCTTATATTCTAGAACCAGAGGGCAAAATAGAAATTGAAATAATTCGCTGATAACCTCTTGAAAAAGATCCCCAAAAGAAAACTTCTAGGAATATTATAGCCAAATTCCAGAGTACCCAGGTCAAGGAGAAAATACTGCAGGCAGTCAGGAAGAAACAATTTGAGTATTGTGGAAACACAATCAGGATAACACAAGACCTAGCGCTTCTACATTAAGGGATAGCAGGGCTTGGAATATGATATTCTGGAGGTCAGAGGAGCTAGGACTAAAACCAAGAATCACCTACCCAGCAAAACTGAGTATAATGCTACAGGAAAAATATGGTCATTCAATGAAATAGAGGACTTTCAAACATTCCTGATGAAAAAACCTGAGCTGAACAGAAAATTTGACTTTCAAATATAAGAAGCAAAAGAAGCATGAGAGGGTAAATAGGAAAAAGAAATCATAAGGAACTTATTAAAGTTGAACTATTTACATTCTTACACAGAAAAATGATCATTGTTACTCATAAGACTTTTCTCACTATGAGGATAGCTGAAGGGAATACATATATATGTATGTATAGGTGGATGTATGTGTATGTAAATATATATGCACGTGTGGGCATTTGCATGTTCATATATAGATAGACAAAGGGCACAGGATGAGTTGAATATGAAAGGATGATATCTAAAAAATAAAATTAAGAGGTGAGAGAGAAATTTATTGGGAGAAGAAGAAAGGGAGCAATAGATTAGGGTAAATTGTCTCATATAAAAGAGGCAAGAGAAAACTGTTACAATGGAGGGGAAGAGCAGGAAGGTGAAAGGGAATGAGACAACATGATTCTCCTCGAATTTGGCCTAAGGAGGGAATAACATACACACTCAATTGGGTATCTTACCCTACAGGATAATAGGGCGGTACAGGATAAGATGGTGTAGGATAGAAGGGAGGGCAGATTAGAAGAGAGGGTAGTTAGAAGCAAACATTTTTGAAAAGGGAAAGGGTCAAAGGAGAAAAAGAATAAGCAGGGGATGGGATAGGATGAAGGGAAATATAGTTAGTCTTTCACAATATAACTACTATGGAAATGATTTGGGTAACTGCACATGTACAATCCATATTGAATTGCTTATCTTCCCATTGGGGGTGGTTGAGGAGGGAAGAGGGAAAAAATCTGGAAATCAAAGTTTTAAAAACAAATGTTTAAAAATTGTTTTTCTACATGCAACTGGGAAATAAGATATACAGGTACTGGGCTATAGAAACCCTTCTTGCCCTACTAGAAAGTTAGGGGGTGATGGGGGAGGATATAAGAGAGAACAGATTGGGAGAAGGGGTATTCATTGGGCTTTTTATTTTGGTGTAGGGAGAGGGGAAAGACAGGGGGAGAAAAATTGTAACTCAAAATTTTCTGGAAAAGAAATGTTGAAAACTAAAAATAAATAAAAAAATTTGAATAAAAAAGAAAAAATGTATGTACATAAATATATTTCTATTTAGAGTTACAGACAAAACTTTTCAAATAAGACCATTTCTGGGTGTGTACACCTAGGAGGTAGCAATAAAAATCTCATCATGAACATGAACAAATGAATGTTTTGTGGCCTAGAAGGTTATATATGCTGAACACTGAAAATTCCAATTCAGTCTCACTGGACTCCTGAGAACACTTAAGGACAGAGCCTGCCTTAGAACTTGGTACTCAGTATGAACTCCTTATTTATACAGCCATCAATCCCCGGGCTTTATAAAGTGTTGCCCCTGTGGTGTGTGCCACACTTGTCAATTATTCCCAACCACTAGCAAATTCAGTAGCAAGCAAGGGAGCCTGGAAAAAAGGTCACATTGCCTGAGCTATTTCAGTCTGTCTGGATCTATCACTTATAAAGGAAAATGTTTTAATTGCCTCCAAATTAAAGTCCAGTCTCAGTTTTTTCTTACTTGTCATGCAAACACAACTGGTTGTGGACACCAACTAAAAAGCATGAGGAGTCAGAGTTCCACCAAAACTAATTATACTAGGTCTTATTAAAAATTTCAATAGCATGAGAAGCTATTGCTACAAAATGCAAGAAAGAAGATATTTTGAGTAACAAAATATTAACGTTCTTTGCCTCCTAATCAAGCTAATAGCTTTAATTTAGTGTACAGTGCCTTAAATTACACATAATATGTAAATAAATAAGTGTTTACTTACATAGCACTTTTTGATTAGAAAGCATTTGGCATGCACACACACACATACACATACACACACACACACACACACACACAATTTTGGTTCCCACAAAATAGAGGTTGAAAGAATCCACCGATTACCTCCTGAAAAAGATCCCAAAAAGAAAACTCCCAGAAATATTATAGCCAGGTTCCAGAATCCCCAGATCAAGGAGAAAATACTACAAGCAGCCAGGAAGAAACAATTTCAATATTGTGGAAACACAATCAGAATAGTCCAGGGCCTGGCAGCTTCTACACTGAGGGATCGAAGGGCATGGAATATGATATTCCAGAGGGCAAAAGAGCTGGAAATGAACCCAAGAGTCACCTACCCAGCAAAACTGAGTATTTTTGTTTCAGGGGAAAATATGGTCATTCAGTGGAAAAAAGGACTTTCAAGCATTCTTGAGGAAAAAACCAGAGTTGAATAGAAAATTTGACATCCAGACACAAGAAGCAAGAGATGCCTGAGAAGGTAATCAGGGAAAAGAAATCAAAAGGAACTTATCAAAGTTGAACTATTTACATTCCTATATGGAAAAACAATAACAGTGACTGATGAAACCCTTCTGGGTATGAAAATAATGGAAGAAGGGTGTATGGCCATACGAATACATATGTGAACGTGTGTATATATGTTTACAGTTATATATGGATAGAGGGCATAGGTTGAATTTGTTGGGAAGGGAGGATACTCAAGGGGAAAATATGAGATGAGAGAGGAACGTGGCAAGAGGAGATGGGGAGAGACAGGGTAGGGTAAACTATCTCGTGTAGAAGAAGCAAGGAGAAGTGGCTGCATGGGAGGGGAAGAATAGGAAGACAAAAAGGCAAAACCACATTCTCCTTGAATTTGGTTCAGGGAGAGAATGACATATATACTACATGGGATATCTCAACCTACAGCAGAATAGGGGGAAGGGGGATGAGAGGGGGGATGATGGATGGGAGGGCATTCTTGGGGGAAGGGGAGGTTGGAAGTACCCACTATAGAAGAGGGACAGGATCAAGTAGGGAATGGACCAGGTTGGGGGTGGGATGGGTGGGAGGGAATTATAAGCAGCCTTGTACAATATATCTTCTATGGTAAAGTTTTGCATAGCTAGACATGTATAACACATACTGAATTACTTATCTTCCCAGAGGGAATGGGTGACAAGGGAAGAAGGGAATGGTTCTGAAATTCGAGGTCTTAAAATTAAATGTTTCAAATATATATAAATACTATTATTAATACTATTTTGCTTGTAATTGGGGGATAAGATGTGCAGGCATTGGGACACAAAGATTCACCTTCCTCTAATGGAAAAGTAGAAGGGGGTATGGCAGAAAATATGGGAGAGAACAGATTGGAGGAAGCAATATCTTGTGGGACTGCTATTCTGGGAGGGCGAGTAGGGGAAAAATGGGGGGAAAATTGTAACTCAAAATCTGACGGAAATGAATGATGTAAAACAGAAGTTAATAAAGCATTTGTTTAAAAAAAAAAGAATGTCAAGAAGGTCTATCTGGCTGAACTATAGAGTGTGTCAAAGAGTCGGTCTGGGGAGGGTTTTAAAAACCAAAGGAGCTTGTATCTTATCAAAGAGTCACTAGAAAATAATTGGAGGTTCTCTAGTAAGGGAATAGTATGTTTCTATATGTGTTTTAAAACATTCCTGGATAGAGATTTTGGACATAACTATGGAATTAGATAATGCAAACAAAAACAGAAATGAAATTGTTCAAATTAGTGTTGATGATTATTGGTCAGAGCTTCTCTTTTATAACCAAAATCAACTAACATACATGACCAGAGTACCCTAGCTGCATGAAAGGCCAATCTGCCCATCACACAGTTACTGTCATAGATCTAGCCTAGATGATTGGCACAGCCTTCTAATTGTCTCCTGGACTCAAATCTGTTGCCTCTCCAGTCCATACACACTGCTGCCAAAGAGATTGTCCTTAAACATTGCTATAGCCCTGTGACTCCGCTACTTAACTAACTCCAGGGTTTTCCTATTACTCTGTATAAAATATGATCTCTTCTTTCTCTCTGTTATAGCCCTACATAATAAGGACTCATCAACCTTCCCAAGTCACTAGATGTTATTCCCCTTTCCATACTCTGTGATCCAGTCAGACTAGCCTCTCTGACACTCTGGGAATAAGACTTCTTCAGGGGGTTCTTAGTTTCATTTCATAAAGTCCTCCTTTTCCTAGAAAACTACAGTTCAAGAAATATTTTCTTTTCTTTTCTTCTTATTTTATCTAAGACTAGATCTCCCTATCATCACTCAGGCTGGATCTCCAGGGACTACTTATAGCTCCATGCCACTACTGAGCAACATGGGAGCTGTTCTGAACTGAGCTAGGTCATTCTTAAGCCACATGGATCCCTTCTACCTGCCCTTCATTAACCATATTGTTCCTGAATTTCGTGTAAACCACTGTTCAATTTAGCCCCCAACTTTGGCAGCCTCAGCATCCTTGGTAGTTCACATTATAGGTATGTCCCACCACCTCCAATGTTCCAACATCATCTTCTACATGAAGTATTTTCTAATGCCATACTCTCCATAGGCTAAGATCTTCCCTTCTATAATATATTGCATTTAGCTATTCTGTATGTATTTGTTTATTCGTTTTCTATTTATGCCATATATATTTTGTGTGTTTTTTCCTCCATTAGAATGTAAACTGTTTAAATAGGATTTATTTCATTCTTTTTATTTCTGTCCCCAGTACCCAGCACATAGTAGGTGCTTAATAAATACTTGTGGTCCCTGCTATCTGATTCACCCTAGGAAACTGGAAACTTGAACTTTATCCTACAAGTACCTCAGACTGTGCTCACCCTCCATATGACTTCCACATCCCTGAGCTGTGCTGGAGATTATTGATTGCTAGATTATAGAACTCTGACAAGTTTCTGGGAATGAAAGGAATGCAGATTCTCCACTTTTCTCATTAGGCTTTAAAGTTGCAGGGAGCCTGCTCCATCCCTGTAGTTCTGTAGGAGAATATAGGAAGACTTCATATAAAAGGAGAGACCTATTAGGGTGAAGCCAGGATTCCTTCAAATCAAAATGTTAGCATTACATCACCAGGCACTAAAATATTCCCATCAGTGATTACATAATCTAGACCCATATTTATTAAACACCTCTAAACGAAATAACAAAAATTTTTCATAAGAGGCAAGGAATAGGATTTTTAAAGTACTTTACTTAAGCTCAATCTACAAATTCATCAGCATGCACATTTGGCTCAGGTGAATGGTACATAACAAGATCAAAATGTAATCTGCATTACCCCAAATATTTGTCATCATGTGTAGCCTGCCAGTTCTTCATAAAATAATAATTGGCAGGAAGAATGTAGAATTAAAAGCACTATAGCATAAAAAAGATCTGTGCTTTATCAAGTAGAGGCTACAAGCTACACCTGAACAAGCCATTAATTCCCTCTGGCTCTCAGTTTCTGTATTTCTAAAAGATAAGAGACAGTACAAAGGAGATAAAGAGGTAGCCTTGGAATCAGACAAATCACCTGTGTCCCTAAAGATTAGCCACTGATCTTTTTGGTATTACAGGCAAATCTCTAAAACTCTGCCTTATTGATGAGTCCTGATGTGTATTGATGAAAAAAATTTCTATACTGCATCATACATTCATTGGTGGAATCACAGGACCAAACTTCTTCTCTTCCCTCACTCAAAAAAAAAATTATATATATATATATATATATATATATATATATATATATATATATATACACACACACACACACACACACACATATGTAAACACACACATACACATATATATACATATATACATATATATGCATGTGTGTATGTATGTATGTGTGCGTATATACATATATATA
Organism: Gymnobelideus leadbeateri; assembly: GCA_011680675.1. Classification (NCBI taxonomy): domain Eukaryota; kingdom Metazoa; phylum Chordata; class Mammalia; order Diprotodontia; family Petauridae; genus Gymnobelideus; species Gymnobelideus leadbeateri. Next base: position 290,568 of record WOXC01009143.1, read on the forward strand.
TAATACACACATGGCAAGATTAGATTATCTTTAATATATACCATATCTAAAATATATACCATATCTATACCATATCTAAAATTTTATTATTGTAATTCTAAAAATAGATCTGGCCTAACTTTTGAGTAAATATTTGAGGACATTGGAAGCAATATGGTACAATGAAAAGGCAATCTTGCCTCAGATGCCAACTCTGATAATTCCTGCCTATGCAACCTGGAACACTATAACTTACCCTGATTGGATTTGAGTTTCCCCATCTGTAAAATGAGGATATTGGAATAAGTGACCTCTTGGGTTCTTCCAGCTCTTATGTATGATCTTATGTCTCATATACTACAGTTATTTTAAGGGCCTCTTCTCACTCATATTATTATGCTTCCAGACATATCTATTTACAGCCAAGTCTATATATTATTATTGATAAATAAGAGATATTTTTAAATGCAAGAGTTTTTTTTTTAAAACATTGAATAACACTATTCATGACTAAAAAACAGCTTTGTGTTCATAGCACTTTTGTATTTATTAAATGTGAATGTTAATAATTTCATAAAGTTTCTATATCCCCTGTGAAGTATGTGGATTATTTCCTATTTAATAGATGAGGGAAATGGAATCACAGAAGGATTAAATGACTTCCCCTAGGTTATTTAGCAAGTCAGTGGCAGTTTTGGAAATTAAAGTTAAAAGAGCACCTTTTTCCTTTGAGGCTATTTCTGCTTTGAAATAATCAGCACTGTTTTCAGTTAAGCAACCTAACGAATGCTTTTGGTGGGACGAGTCATTTTATTTTTGCCAAGAAAAGATATCCCAAAAGTAAGTAACTGACCCCGAAAGAGTCTACCCTCTTCAATTGTGAAGTGTTCCCAGGTAAATCAAATGAAAGCCAGATGAGGGATTCAGTCCTTTTAACCCTAGCTTGAGATCATATAGCAAGTGTAATAGGGGCAGGCTGAACTGTCTTGATCTCCAAACCTTTATGCTACATTTTAGCAGTTAATTTTAATAGACCATTTGTTCTTTTTTAGCATGCCCTTCCTTGTTCTCTACCTCCCATCACTTTGCTTCTAATGAAGGCAATGTGTTAAAAAAAAATGAAAACAACAGAATTTAACCTATACATTGTGCTTTTTTATAAGGGCAATTCAGTATCCGTAATGTGTTCATTTCTAAGTGTATTATGCATGCCGTTTATTTGATGAGGGTCGTTCCAGAAATATTTAAGGAGCTCTTTCTCTACCTAAAATAAACATGATGAGAAGTAGTGAAGGAGTGGGAGAGATGATGAGTGGTATGTTTTGTGTTAAGCATAACTATGCCTCAAAGGGTGAAAAGTCTCTGCTACATTTTAAAAATAGTCTCCCTCCCTCTTTATTAAAACAAATAATTTTGTTGCCTGAAAGTCTGAGTTACTCACATTCCTCAAATAGACTTTCAGGTGCCAAGATACCTATGGTATGTGTATCCCTACCACTTTCCAAGAATGTGCTCGAGCTGGTAATATTGGCAGGTAACATGCTTGAAACATACCTGAAATCTGAGAGAAAAACAGAAGCACAGGTCTTGAATTCAGGTGTTTACTATCTGATACTAATACCACAAAAAAAAACACACACATATACATAAACAAGCACACACACGTACAAACATGTACACACACACACAAACCATCCCAAGATTTTTATTTCAGAATAGAAAAAAAATGTTTTATAAACTTTTGAAGACAGTTATTAGGTCATGAGATCATAGGTCTGTTAGAAGGGAACTCAGGGGCACCTTGTCCAATTTCATCATTTTATTAATGAGGAAACTGAGGCATAGGAAGGTTACAGTGGAAAGAGTGCTGGATTTGGAGTCGAGGACATGTATTCAAATCCCAGCTCTGCTGCTTGTCACCTGCATAAATTTGAGCAAGTCTTTTGATCTGTTATCTTCAGTTTCCTCATGAAGAGGGTTAATTAAATGACACTTAAGGTCCCTCCTTGCTCTAAATCTATGCTCCTATGATCCTTTAATAAACTTGCCCAAGATCACACTGGTGCTAAGAATCAGAAATGAGATTTGAACCCTGGTCTTGCCAAATTATTTCATCTTGCCATTGCTCCCTTTAATATTTTATACTATTTAACAGAAAATAATAATAGCAATAACAACTAATATTTATAGAATGCTTACTATGTGTCAGGTACTATACTACAGTTAAAAAATAACTTACAATTATTATTTCATTTGATCCTCACAACAACTGTGGGAGAGGTAGGTGCTATTGTCTCTATTTTACAGATGAGGAAACTGAGGTGTACAGAGTTTATGTGACTGCTCAGGGTCACACAGCTAGCATCTGAGGGTGTATATATTTTACCTTTGTTTCTACTCCATAGTATGATTGATTAGTGCTAAAATTAAAAAAACAAAAGAAATCTGAAGCCTCAATTGAATGAATGTTAACCTGAAGCTCAAATTTAGCCATAGCTATACTGTATTCATTCATTAAATTCAATAAGGTTTAATAAGTATTGTGGTAGGAGAAATATTTACTAGCATCCCCCAGCCTATAGGTAAAACTAGTTCAAAAACTATTGCAACTCTCCTCAGATACAGGAAAGCTACCTTCAACTGAGTCAACACTGTAATCTTAGTGGATGAAACTTTCCCTGCTCCGAATGTACTTTCTCTGAATGAAAAAGTAAACGTCTGTTTGTTAACTATTAAATCGACTACAAGTATCACATTTCATTCTTATCTGGAACCTGAGGGACCATCCTGACCTCATGCATTAGCCTATTACATGTGCCTACTATTTATAAATGATAAAAAGAGCTGACTTTTATTTAGGGCTTTAAGATTTCCAATGAGCTAGGCATGTCTCATTTCATCTTCATAATAACCCTTAGGAGGTAGGTGCTACTATTATCACTAATTTACAGGTGAGGAAACTGAAGCTTAGAAAGTTAAAGTGATTAACCCAGAGTCCCACAATAGTTAGTCAATAAGTAATTATTAAGTGCTTGCTATCTGCTAGGCACTATACTTAGATCTGGGGAATAAAAAGAAAGGCAAAAATATTGCCTTCAATGAGCTCATATTCTAATGGGGGAGATAATATGCAAATAACTATGTAGATACAAGACATGTAACTATCAAGCATAAATGAGAGGTGATCTCAGAGAGAAGGCAGTAGCAGCCTATGAGTAGAGATCTGAGCCTAGACCTTCCTTAGACGTAGTCCAGCTCTTTATCCAATACCTCTACTATCTATCCACCACTAGAAACTAGAATAGGGGCTGAGGAAATGATACCAGTGCCATGAAGTAGACTATGCCATGAAGGAGTTTACATTCTACTAGGGAGGATAAAGAAGACACAAGGATAAGCACAAGCAAGGTAATATCAGATAGGAGAAAGCATTAGCAACTGAAGGAACCTGGAAAGTCAAAGTAAAAGGTGGACCCTTAGTTGATCCTTGAGGGAAATTAGGAATTTTAAAAGGCAGAGATGAGTAAGGAAAGTAGACTAAAAAAGGGCAAAGAGGGTGGAGATGGAAAACTGAGTTCTGGTAACAGCTAATAGGCTGGTATGACTGGAATGTAGAGTCCTTGAATGGAGAGCAATGTGAAATAAGTCTATAAATGTAAATGAAGCCAGATTATAAAAAGCTTTAAATTCCAGAGTTAGATTTTTATAGAAGCAGTAAAATGCTAGACAAACTTTGATACTTAAGAATATTAATTTGGCATCAGTGTGGAGAGTGGATTATAGATGGAAGCCTGGAAAAGGGAGCTTAATAAAGAAACTTTTACAAGAGTCCATTTGACACATGATATGTGTCCAAACTAGGAGTGGAGAAAAGGATGCTAATGCTATTGTGGAGATCATTCACTGGTTCATTCACTCATTTATTGAACAACTTTGGAATGTTTATCACCTGCATCTACCAAAAACTGAAAATCAGCATCAATGGCAAGGAAGACAATGATGTGTCTTCATGCTGTGGGAATGAATATGTTAACTTAGATAAATAATTACATTTTTAAGCTTCCATTTTATAACTAAGTAGTTATCATGTAAACTGCTTTTCTCTACTATGAAGTAAGAAGCAGAATAGGAAGAAAAAGTAATGAAAGTTAGAAGAATGGAACTCAAAGTGAGATGAACAATTAAAACAAACAAAAATTAATAATAGGGTAGTTGAAAAAGCATCTGTAAATGATGTTGAAGAGATGTCTCCTGGCATTGAGTGGCTCTGCTGTGTGTCATTAACCCCTAAGGCATCTCCTCTATGTATTCAGACCTAATCTCTCTCAAGCAATCCCCCTGGTTCTCTGAAGAAAAACACAATGGAGACATGATTGCAACATTCTAATCTCACTCAGGAAAACCGTTCACAAACTGGATTAATTATGTTGGGTTCTTTTAGACAAAGTCTCTTGTCTTTAGAGCTGATCAGTATTTGTGATTGCATGTTTTCTTAAACTTGTTTTCTCCCTGGAATTCCAAGTGGGAAGAAAATGAAAAATCCAGACTAATAGTCTTTTGTAATTTTGTGCATTGTCATTTTTCAACTGTACTGATGATGAAATTATTTCAAAAAGTTAAAAAAGTAAATCAAATTAAAATTATTTAAAGCTAAATATCCTTTATTTGACTCTTGGTCATTTTGCCTTGTAGGATAAGAATAGACAGGTGACCAGAATGAAAACTGGTAGAATTTATGCACTTATGTATATAACAGAGGGCTGAAAGTCTAATGAAATTCTGCAAAGGAGTTAACTATATCCTCCAAATGAATCAGCATATTCCTTTATCCAGAGTAACATAAATGCATAGGGTAGGCATACAGGGGAACAACAAAAATACTTTGGGAAATATGACTCAATAGTAAGAAATAAAAAGAGTATACAAAAGCATTGTTCAAGAATACATTCAAGAGACATGGCATCACTAAAAAAAAGATCACACAAAAAATTTTAACTTAATCTGTTTTAACAGAAAGGAAATGACTCATTGTGGACATAAGATTCATTTAAAAGCCATCTGTCTATGTATAATCATATTATTGGCTACATGGAACAAAGGTCAAAATTAACATGAAATTGAGGGGGGAGGGAGAGAAAAGAAAAGATGAGATGATACCTCTTCGACCTGTAAGAGTTCTCCAACCTTCTAAAAGTGAAAAATGATAAATGGATAAAAATAAAGATGTTAACTCTGATTATTGTGTCTGAGCACCAAAGGATTATTGCTTCTGATCACTGGGCAAGGATATTCATGACCTTGGGACATCCATCAAATCTGAAGAGTCCTTTGTCCACATGGGTGAAGCTTTTTATGCCCTTAAGAGATTTCATTTCAATACAACCAGGGATCATCAGGAATCTAGTCAAAAAAATCACACTAATCTTGACCCTTATTCCCTGGTCCAGTCAAGTCACAGGCATAGCTTCATTATCTTTCATTGAAAAAAAAAATAAAACCTAGCCTAGCTCATCTGGTTGGAGGAGGGGAACTCTGGTAGAAAGTGATCCTATCACATATGCTTACTTTCTCATCTCTATACAATTTTCATGAAAATGGGTTATGCATATAATTAGGGTGTCCTTGATGAAAACATAAGAAAGCAACTGGGAGACTCTTATATAGAATTCTTTACACCAGACAAAATCACTCTAGTTACACGTAGAGAAAAGAAGATTCTACTGGGATTTTTGTTTGTTTGCTGTTAATAATAAAATTACAGCAACTAAAAATTCTCTGTAAACCAAACCTTCCAAAAAGTGCCTCTGTGCAAGATTCCATGTTAGATGTTACCACAGAGATATCTTTGTTTAATGATTCTCTGATTACTAATATCCAGATAAGTATATAAAGAAGGCAATCATGTGATTATGAAAGGTTCTTCCCACTCTTGTGGAAACTATCCTCTACTAGGACCAAATGAAAGAATATTTCTATGTTGGTAAGTTCTCCAGATGCTCCTCTCTTTAAATAACAGTGCTGATTTCATCAAAGTCTGCAATTCTACAGAACCTCCTCAACAAGATCCAGTGTAATTTAAAAGAGATTAGCCAAGAAATCCACAGAGGAAAATCAAAATTCATGAAGTTATACAAAGAGATGCAGTGACACGGACAATTTTGGGAGGATATTTTTTTTGTCAATAATCACTATTAAGCACCTACTATGTGCTAGGCACTGTGCCAAATACTGGAGATAAAAATACAAGGGAGCAAAAGACAGTTTCCTCTTTTCAAGGAGCTTACAGTGTAATGGAGGAGACAACATACAAACAAGTATGTTTGAAGGTTTTTAAAAGAAGGAAGCACTGAAATTAAAAGGGGTTGGAAAAGACTGTTGAAGGTAAAATTTTTGTTAAGACTTAAAAGAAGCCAGGGATATAGGTAGTTGGAATGGATGAGGGAGAGTGTTCTAGGCATAGAGAACAGAGAAAATGCCCAGAGCCAAGAGATAGAATGTCTTATTTGTGGAACAGCCAGAAGGACAGTACCACTGGAATGAAGAATACATGTTAGGGAGTAAAGTGTAAGAAGACCAACCAGGCAGGAGAGGCTTAGTTTGTGAAGGGCTTTGAATGCCAAATGGAGAGTTTTGTGTTTGATGGTAGAGGCAATAAGAAGTCACTGAAGTTCACTGAGTAAAAGGCAAGCATAAGGTGTAGAGGGCCTGTACTAGAGCCAATGCAGTGTTAGAGGAGAGAAAAGGGGGTATGTAGGAGAGATGTTTCAGTGGCAAATTCACAGACCTTGATATGGGATGGGGTTGGGGGTAGTGAGAGATAGTGAGATAGTAAAAAAAAAAAAATAGTGAAAATCCAGTATAGATGTCCTGGGAATAAACTATTGCCCTCTACGCTAATAGTGAAGGCAGGAGTTGGGGAAGAAAGAAAATTGTGAGCCAGGCATCAAACTCATTGAGGAAGGGAGGGAAGTAACCTGGAAGGTCTGTTAAAAAAAAAAGGAGTGGCTAGGTGTGGCTAGGTGGCCATGGACTCAGGAGGACCTGAGTTAAAATTTGGCCTCAGACTCTTAACACATACTAGCCATGTAGACCTTGGGCAAGTCATTTAACCCCAATTGCCCTGCCTTCTCCCTCCAAAAAGCAAAAAGAAAAAAAAATCTAACAGAATTTTGATTGGGGAGTGTAGATGAATAACATGAACTTTGTCTACCTAAAAGAGTTCATTCTAAGAAAGTTTAAGTCCATGCCTCATTTGAAAATGAGCTCCCTTTGGGTTAGGTTGCATGGTTTATATACCCTTTCAACAAAGGCTTATGTCACTCCATCATCATTTCACCCCTAGGCAGAGAAAATAACTCTCTACCAGATCACTCCCTGCCTTGGGTCACCTAGACAAAAGAAATTATCTCCACCCAAGCTTGAAATAGAACACAAAGGGCTTCCCCATTTCAGATTAAATTCCTTGTAAACTTGGGTGGGGTTTGACCTGGATCTAGAGAGTCAATGCAATCTCATTTTCAGTAATGTCCTTCTGAAGAAAATCCAAACTTAAATTCTAGACTTTGGAAGAAGGGCAGGGGGAATCTCTGAACCTCTCCAAGATATTGGTTATTAATTGTTTTTCACAACTTCAAAGGAAGAGAGGTTCTTGGGTAAAGGAGGAAGAGGGAGAATCTGAAAGTGGCAATGAGGAGCTAGAAATATTCCAACTCCCCTACCTCAACTAGTGAGCCATAAGTACATATATCTTGGACAGTTACTACAGATGTACAATGGCCAGGCCAAAATACAAATATTGGAAAAAATATGACTAGATCAAATTTGAGAAAGAGTTCTGAATTCTCTATGATCACTCATATTCTCTTGGTGATGCTATATAATTTCTGATTGTTATAACACTCTCAGAAGAATAAAAATCTACAACTTCTTGTCCATGTCGTCTAATAAAATGAACCAACTTTGGTCCCATTCTCCTATTGGTAAGTCTTTCTCAATAATTCTGAAGTAGTTGCTAAGGACCCCTCCCCTTGCCACCAGTCTACTCCCATCAAGTGAAACCAGGACTTCAACACCTCTCTTATTCACAAGGTTGCTCTGGGCATAAATAGGCTTCTCCACCTTGGGAGAGATACTTGTCATCTAAAATAGAAAAGGATAAACAGAAAAGAGGAAGTCCAAAACCCAGGCTTGGGATATCTTTGATAGAATTCTGCTATGTGCTCATGGATGAATGGTGGTGAGGATTGGGGACAGGACAAGACACCCCCTCCTAGCCATCATAGGATTTGGCTTGAAGTAGTACTAATATGATATGAAAGGGGTGTAGGGTGTGTTCAGGGAGGACTGGTACCTCTGGTGTGATGGCTGCCAAGACTTTTTGAGGTCTGATTTCCACCACTGGTGTCCTCCTGTTCCACCCAACTCTCACTTGTGGCTCCAAGAAGCTGTACTATTGTAATGGAAATGCAAATTTAAAGATCTTCCCTGCCCCTAGCTTAAGTGCACCTGGAGCCTGTGGTGGGAGGCTTGTTTTTCAGGAAAGCCCACACCTTGATACTTTGTGATTGGGCAGTGGGTCAAGGAGGTTGTTACAATCTCTGAGCCAGGAGAAGGCTATATAAACCCTGAGGAGAGGCTTTGCTTTGGGGCTCACTTTGAGAAGTGTTGTGTGATTTGACCAGATGAGACTCTGGGAAGCTGTTGTTGAGAGCCCCCCGGCTTTGAAAACCCAGATGTTGATGCTTCCCTCTCTGGTAACTGTGATTTGGTATTGATATAATGGTTGGACAGTTTGGAAGCCTGTCTGTTTGATCTGTAAGTTCTGTAACTCTGAAGTTCGGGGTGCTGACCTTTTCCCCCTGAACTAAATGATATATGTTTGTTTGATTAAAGTAAGCTTGTTAACCCATTTTGAGTTGCTTTCCTTTACAAAATCAGATCTAAGAACCTGTGTTGGCAGTCACCCTGGGGATATTGGGGTGCTTGCTGCTACAACTATATGCAGTGGCCATAACCCAGTAAACCATTTTGGCAGACAAGCTAAATCAGGTAGAGGGTAATCAAGGAGTTTCAACCTATTAGTAAGTGAGGGGGGTCTCTACCCCAAGCATGTGAAGACTTTCCCTGGTAGAATGGGCAGATGAGAATAATTTGTTCCAATGGCCATGAAGGCAGCTGAAGCAGACAGTGTGGCATGCTTAGAGCTTGGTTAGACATGGAGACATCCACTGAATGGAGTCATCCACTGAATCTTGAGCCATCACCAGTTGTCTTGATTCTGTTCTGCTACTTGACTGTGATGACTCTGGAGGAGAGACTGAGGCCAATGACTTCATGCAACTCTGCCTCGCTTAAATCCAATTTACACAGGAATCAAAAGACATCACCCATACCATTTTACCATTATACCTATCTCAAAGTCCTGTGGCAGCAGGCAAATGATGAAGCAGCAGGTGCGGATACACTGGGAGCCATAGTCACAACTCTGCACACAGGCAGCCCAGGCCATAGGGATATTTCTCACTGGAAGCAGCAGTGGGATTTGGCAGCCCTCCAGGGTTTTAAGAATCGTACTGCTCACCTCCTGGTGTGAGGAAGGGGCTAGAAAAAGTGACCTAAAAATCATCTGCTTACCCAACCATGGCCTGATTACCACAGGAGGCAGGGAATCCTACTCTGTGGCTAAAACACACACACACACACACACACACACACACACACACACACAGAAGATGATCTGAAATGAGGAGGGAAGAGAGAACAAATAGCAAGGTCACTTCACTTTAATTATCCACTAAGCCATCAGTTCTTTCCAATCAACACCTAATAAAAGGACTGCCTTGACATCCCCAAAGTTGCAGGCCCCTCAATGCTAGGTTACATACATATATTCTTTGCCATAAAGAGAGTTAGCTTTGTACATGCTTTGTCTGATCCCTATAACATTTGTATAGCACCTTGTATTTTAAAAAGACCTTCTGGGGTGGCTAGGTGGTGCAGTGAATAGAGCACCAGCCCTGGAGTCAAGAGGACCTGAGTTCAAATCCAGCCTCAGACACCTAACTTACTAGCCATGTGACTTTGGACAAGACACTTAACCCCAACTGCCCCTCCCAAAAGAAAAAAAAATAAAAAAGTTTCTATCAGTATTATCTCAGTTTTAAAATTTCATTTATTTATCTTTCTTATTAAAGATTACTAAGATCACATATTTTATTACTAAATTTATTTGTATATTGTATTCATTTACTATTCTTTTCTCATCAAATATATCAATAGATTTTGCTTAGCAGAATTTGCACAAACATTAAATTGTTTGCATATCAGTTTCTACAAATGTATATCACAAAATTTTCAGTGTTTCCCTTCTTTTATTTCTCTTAATATGTTGTACTTTTCTGATCAGTTCTTTTTTTGTCTCTTTTACATTTCTATGTCTGCAATAAGATTCACAGTCATTTACTCTAGATATTGGAAAAGACATTAAAGATCATCTAGTTTAACTCTCACCTGAATCATGAATTACCTTTAAGGACACAATCTCTTTAGAATTGTATATTCACTTTATTTTTTTTAGGTGCTATTATTATTTTTTTAAATTAATTTATTAGTTTAGTTTCAGTTAACAAGATTCAATCCCATAGTTCCCTTGATTTTCAAATTTCCTTTACTTCCCTCCCCCCTGTAATGGAAATGCAAATTTAAAGATCTTCCCTGCCCCTAGCTTAAGTGCACCTGGAGTCTGTGGTGGGAGGCTTGTTTTTCAGGAAAGCCCATACCTTGATACTTTGTGATTGGGCAGTGGGTCCAGAAGGTTGTTACATTCTCTGAGCCAGGAGAAGGCTATATAAACCCTGAGGAGAGGCTTTGCTTTGGGGCTCACTTTGAGAAGTGTTGTGTGACTTGACCAGGTGAGACTCTGGGAAGCCGTTGTTGAGAGCCCCCCAGCTTTGAAAACCCAGATGTTGATGCTTCCCTCTCTGGTAACTGTGATTTGGTATTGATATAATGGTTGGACAGTTTGGAAGCCTGTCTGTTTGATCTGTAAGTTCTGTAACTCTGAAGTTCGGGGTGCTGACCTTTTTCCCCTGAACTAGGTAATGTATGTTTGTTTGATTAAAGTAAGCTTGTTAACCCATTTTGAGTTGCTTTCCTTTTGAAAAGCAGATCTAAGAACCTGTGTTGGCAGTCACCCTGGGGATATTGGGGTGCTTGCTGCTACACCCCCTCCCCCCATGACAGCATATAGTCCAGTATAGGATCTGCAAATGCATTCATATTAGACATTATTCCAATTACAAAGGCGTATTGTACTAGGTGGGATGAAAGATGGTAAGGAAGAAATAAAACCAAACAATGAAAAGAACAAGATCATTTAGTTTGCTTCCATCAGGATTCAGGCTCAGTTCTTTCTAGTTATATCTCTGGATAGCGCATTTCTCACTTTCTTGAGTCTTTCGGGATTAATTTATATCACTGCATTGCTGAAAAGAGTCCACTCTGTCATAGTTGGTAATCACAGACATGGTATGTCTGTGATTGTATACAAATTTCTTCTGATTCTACTCTTCTCGCTCAGCATCAGTTTGTATAAGTCTCTCCAGGTAATTATGAAATCTGTCACCTCCTCGTTTCTTATAGCACAATAATATTCCATTACATTCATATACCACATCTTGTTTAGCCATTCCCCAATTGATGGGCACCCCTTTAGTTTCCAGTTCTTTGCAACCACAAAAAGGGCTGCTAAAAATATTTTTGTACATATGGGTCTTCCTCCCACTTCTATGATCTCTTTGGGATATAACCCTAGAAGTGGTATTGTTGGGTCAAAGTGTATGAAATTATTTATAATCCTTTGGGCTGTATATTCACTTTAACGGATTATTTGTTATGGAAAGCATTCCATAAATAACAATTCTACTTTGTTCTAAGATTTAAATTTCTTATAGCTACTAAAAGATCTTTTATTGGTCCTTCCTTTAATCCATCAATTTCTATTTTATGGGACTACATCTCCTTTGAGATTTCCTTTCTGTGTGATTTTTTTGTTTTTCCTTTTCTGGTCATAACCTTTTCCTCACTTTGTCTTTCTGTAGGTTAGTATAGGTAGAATTTGAATTTTGCCACATAATTCTTGTCAAGTTTTGTATTTTTAATATGCCATGTAAAAGCATTAAACTATAAAAACAATTTTAACTCTCCTTTCCTCACTGAGAGATACCTAATTTATCTTCCTACTGATTTTCCTATTGTTCTACACCTTAATTTTTCAATGGCTCTTTAGCTCTAGTGATGTGGTTATTTGCTTCATTGGTACAGATAGCAATCCATTTATATATTCTAGTCCCTTGCTGACTCCTATCCATGCCCTCCCATAAATCCTATAGTGAAGATCTAATCAATTTCCTAGGTCATTTCTCAATATCTCTTGACATTACTTAGGTATCATTTCAGCACATAGTTACCCTCCTATTCTTGCTGTGTAACCAGAGCTTTAACAATTATGATACATTTGTATAGCTTTCTTTTTGACTCATTTGAGGCTTTGGCCCCAGCCCCTCCCCTCTCAGTGACTCCTGCTCAGGTCCTAGTCACCAGTCTCAGCAAGGCAGCTCCTTCAGCCCCTTCTGCTCTTCCCCAGCCATTTTTTCTCATGGTTTCCCTTCCCTTTTCCTCTAGCCCAACACCCCTCATTTCCTGCCCCCTTCACCATCCACATCTCCTACCCTGCATGTCCTAACATGGCCCCTCCCCCCCTCAGCTACCCCTGCTCAGATCCCAGTTACTGGTCCTGCTGTGGTGCCTCCCTCTTTGGCCCATCTCCCTGAGGCAACACCCACTTAGGCCTCAGGCCCTACCCCCACAGCAGTCTTAGAGGTATCTCCTCTTCTGCCCTCTTCCACTTCTCATGTGCCAGCTGACCTTCCCCCTTACCAGCCAGATCCCTCCAGTCTTGTAGTCTGATCTAGTTCAGCCAGCACCCCCCAGTCACTACCTCAAAGAAAGTAGGACTTCCTATCTCCTTTCCCAAGTCCCTGTCCCCACAGCACCTTCACGGCTTTTTCTCCTAAGGGAAATAATTCCCTAGTCCTGTGGGACAACTAGACTGCATGGTCCCATTCTCCATTTTGGATCTCAATCAAGTTAAAGAAAAATTGGGGAAGTTCTCTGAAAATCCAACAAAGTCTACTGAAGGCTTCAGGGACATATCCCTATAATTCAAGCTTTCTTGGGGTGATTTGCATATCCTCTTCTCTACCTATTGTTCCACTCAGGAAAAGAGGAGAATCTGGGAACAAGTCCAAAAATTGGGGAATCATTTGGCTAGCAATGACCCCACACAATACCCCCCAGGAACAGCTCTTGTTCCCACTAGTGACCCAGGATGGGATTATCAAACACATGAGGATGGGGGGAAAGAGACCATATGGTACTTTGCCTGTTTGAAGGCCTAAGAACTGCATTTCAAAAGCAAATAAATTATCTGCAGATTATGGAACTTACTCAGAGAGAAAGGGAAAACCCCTCCGGTTTCCAAGACCCACTGGTAGAAGCTATTAAAAAGTATACAAATTTAGATCCTGACTCTATAGAAGGGTCAGCAATCCTTAACAAGTATTTCATTAATCAGTCTGCCCCAGATACTAGGAGAAAACTGCAAAAATTTGCAATGGGACACCAAACACCTCAGTCCCAATTACTGGAGACAGCCTTTGGAGTCTTTAGCAACAGAGGCCTTGCTGCAGTGGAGGAGAAAGAATGAAGGAAACAAACCAGAGACAGAGAACATGCTCGATTCTTGGCTGCTGCCAAAGCCAGGAAAAACCCCTCCAGGAGGAAGCCCAGTCACTTGTGCAGTGGGGAAGTCTGCCTTTGATGCCACAAGGAGCGTCACTGGTCCAAGGAGTGCCCCTCCAGGGCACCTCCCAGAGGGAGCCCCAGGAACCGATGTCTCTAGAACTGTGCCCATTTGACTAGGAGGGACATTGGAGGAAGGACTGTCCCCAAGGTTGGAAAAGTGGTAGAGCCACCTCCCAGTACCCTGTCCTCCAGTCTTCTCAAGACTTGGAGTGATGGGGAAGCCTGGGGCTTGGCAGTGCTCTCACTTTCTCCATCTCTCGCTGAACTCTGGGCAAGCATCAAGGCTAAAGGTAAGGTTACCCACTTAATTATGGCTACATTCTCTGTTCTAATCAATTGGTTCTACCCTCCCCTTCACCAGTTAGGTCAGGGGCATGGAAAAGGAAACTAAGGATGTCTCCAGATATACCCAGTCCCCTGCCTACTTGAGAATCAGTTGTTTGAAAGCTCCTTCCTTATGCTCTGCTCTTATCCTGTCCCCTTGTTGGGAAGGGACCTGATGGTGAAATTGGGAAGCCAATTTTCTCTAGTTAAAACTCCCAGATCTCCCCATGTTCCCTCAGAAGCATGAAAGATAGTTGAGTCAACTGTTTGGGATCAGGAATTCTGGGCGAGCTATTTCTACCACTCCAGCATTTGTTTGACTCCTAGATCCTAAACATGGTCTATATCCAGTTAAGGCCAAGGTCTGGGAGGAACTGCAAACATTAATTACTACTCAAGGCCCTGACTCACTTTCTCTAGAGTTGGGCCCAGAACAGGTGAAAGCTTTGAGACTTTAAAAACTAAATTGACCACCACTCCAGCTTTAGCACCGCTAATCCCTGACCCTCTTTACATCATCTTTAGCTCATCATGAAACTTCTGTTGTCCTTTGTGTGATTTATATTTTGATTCTTCAGCAATTGTGGTATTCCATATTTTGTAATCATATAACATAATTGAAAGAAAATGAAGAGTTTTCATTTCTGAGAATCTTTGGGGTCATTGTAAGTGCTTTAGAACTTCCTAAATGTAATTCAACTTCTTGTACATCTCCTATCTGTCCAAGATAGAAATATTGATATACCAGCTATATAGGTCATTTCCAACTTCACTTGTTCTTTTAATTAACAGAAAGTTATAAAAAAATGGATAAAGGAATAGACATTGACAATGTCTATCACTAATTCCCATACAATGAAAATTTAACCAACTAAAGCAAGTGCTAAAATATTGGAATGGAAATGCAAATTTAAAGATCTTCCCTGCCCCTAGCTTAAGTGCACCTGGAGCCTGTGGTGGGAGGCTTGTTTTTCAGGAAAGCCCACACCTTGATACTTTGTGATTGGGCAGTGGGTCTAGGAAGTTGTTACAATCTCTGAGCCAGGAGAAGGCTATATAAGCCCTGAGGAGAGGCTTTGCTTTGGGGCTCACTTTGAGAAATGTTGTGTGATTTGACCAGATGAGACTCTGGGAAGCTGTTGTTGAGAGCCCCCCGGCTTTGAAAACCCAGATGTTGATGCTTCCCTCTCTGGTAACTGTGATTTGGTATTGATATAATGGTTGGACAGTTTGGAAGCCTGTCTGTTTGATCTGTAAGTTCTGTAACTCTGAAGTTCGGGATGCTGACCTTTTTCCCCTGAACTAGGTAATGTATGTTTGTTTGATTAAAGTAAGCTTGTTAACCCAATTTGAGTTGCTTTCCTTTTGAAAAGCAGATCTAAGAACCTGTGTTGGCAGTCACCCTGGGGATATTGGGGTGCTTGTTGCTACAAATATGAGCCCAAAAGAACCCAGAAACTACATTAGCCAGCAAACACTTTGTCTTGCTAAGGAGAGATATATGGGAGCTAAAGGCAATTCTCTTTCAGAATACAAATTCATCACAGACCATAGTGGAAGATTAGGTATAGTGTTGTCTGAAAACGACAAGGTAAAAAAATGATGAGGAAAAGGGAATTTAATGAAAGCTTGATGTGATACCCAATCAAAATAGATCATATTGAAACTATTTAAATATATGGTGACATACTTTAGATAAGTGGTATTAAATTCAAATAGAAATAGGAGCCACTAAACTACACATAAGTATCCCTGTGCATCACACATTGACTTAGAAAACCATATGTTCACTTTTTTCTTTCTTATTAATATATCAGCACATTGATATCATATAGGAACTACATTTTAATATGGTTGAGGTCATCCTTGGGCAGTGTTGCTGGCCTCAGGTGGTATGTTTGACACTTTTGTTTTAGGAAATGAGAAGAGATTGATCATCTTGAGAAATTAATATTGGAAAAGAACAAATAAAATGAGGATGATAAGCCCACTGGTAATGTAGTTAAAAAAAAAAGGAGGGAGGCAGAGTCAAGATGGCAGTGTAGAAACAGCACTTCCATGGGAGAAGATATTGGAGAGAGCAGATCAGATGAGGGGATATCGTGTGGGACTGCTATTCTGGGGTGGTGGGTAGGGGAAAAATGGGGAAAAAATTGTAACTCAAAATCTGGTGGAAATGAATGATGTAAACCAGAAGTTAATAAAGCATTTGAAAAAAAAAAAAGTGGGAATACAGGAGGGCAAGAAAGGATGTAAAAAAAAAAAGGCACAAATGTAAAAGGGAAGCAAAGAAAGCTAAAAAGAAGCGTTGAAGGACCAGGTTTAATTTACATAAATATGAATGGGGCAGAACTTAAGTAGGTAATTGATTTAGGATACATTCTCCTGAGCAATAAAGAAAGATAGCTATAAAGTCATGAAGTTTGTTTAACACTCAATTAGTATATTCAAAAGATCACAAAAAGTAGATGAAAAGTGGTTGAAAAATGATCATAGATAAGAATTATGTCTTGGCAAGCACCATATTTTTGAATATGCAAAAGAAATATAAAAAAAGAAAAGTGATTAAGATTATGACTTTTCATATATGTAATAAGAGAAGTGATAAAAGGGTAGTTGGAAAGTGTAGAGATTCTAATAACATCTTGTGGGGGGGAAAGGGCAGGTTTCAGCAATCATACATGGCCTATAAAAGTAGTTATTTGAATAGTATGTATATTTATACCCTAATATTCTAGTATTTTTCTAGAAACTTCTTCCTCCCCTCCAAAGCACACATGCACACCACATACACACACATATTTTTTTTTCTTTCTTTCTCTAGAGCCCTTGTAGGGGGAGCTGTGATGAACTGATTGGAAAGTTGGCCTCAGAACCAGGATACATGTTGGTTCATATTCTTTCTCTGACAAATACTGGGGCTGACCTCTGAACAAATTCTCTGGGAAACTTTCTAAGACTACAAGTTGTAGAGTGTGATCAAAGGATATAAACACGAAGTTTTCAGAAAAAGATATTAAAGTTATCTATAGTCATATGCAAAATGCTCTAAATCACTATTGATGAGAGAAATATAAATGAAAATTACTTAGATGTACCACTTCATACTTATCAGAAATGGCTAATGCTGGAGGGGTTGAGGGAAAAGTAGATACACTCATGAACTACTGGTGGAGTAGTGAACTGCTGCAACCATTCTGGAAAACAATTTGGAATTATGTCTAAAATACTGCTTGACTAATGACTAAATTATGACTAAAATGCCTTTGACGCAGCAATACAATCATTAGGTCTATACCACAAAGAGATTGAAGAAAAAGGAAAGGGAAACTTATATACAAAAAATATTTATAGCAGTCTTTTTTTTTGTGGTGGCAAAGAACTGGAAATCAAAGGGATGCTTATCAATTAGGGAATGGCTGAATAAACTGTGGCATATGATTGTGATGAGGTAGGGCTATAAGAAAAGATGAGGGGGTGTTTCAGAAAAGCATGGAAAGAACTCTATAACCTGGTGAAAAGTGAAGAGAGAAAAACCCAGAGATCATTGAGTTCAGTAACAGCACTGTTGTAATGATGGTCAGCTGTGAAGGACTTGGCTCCTCTGATCAATAAAGTGATCCACACAATTTCACAGGATTCATGATGAAAAAATGCTGTACACCTACAGAGACAGAACTGATGAACTCTAAATGCAAATTAAAGTACAATTTTCTCACTTTATTTTTCTTACTTTAAAAAAAATAAGGCTAAAAAGTAAGTGTATTTTGTATGATTTCATATGTAAAATTTGGGGGGAAGACTATTAGGATTAAATGATTTGCCCAAGGTCACACAGCTTCCAAGTGTCTGAGGCCTGATTTGAACTTAGGTCCTCCTGTCTCCAGGACTGGTGCTCTATCCACAGTACCAACTAGCTGTCCATGTAATTGATATTATATTGCTTGCCTTCTCAGTGGAAATGGGAGGGAGGGAATTTGGAACTTAGACTTTAAAAATAAATAAATAATAAAGAAAATGTTAAAGAAAAACAAGTCAACATGCAAAGTAAAACAAAACATTGTGGAGGGCATTGGCAGAGAAAGTATTCTCAATTGGGAATTCTCTATAGGAATGAAATAACAGATTGGATCCTTATCCTGATGGATCTCAGACTATATTTTTAATTCTAAGTTAAGTCTACCATGTCTCTTTTTCTAAACAGGAGCTATCTTCTTTGACTTGTTGTCTTTCTCTACCTCTGGTTAACTCAAATTACCTTTATCTGTTTTCTTTTGCTTCCCTTTTTCCTCACCACTGGAAATTCATCTTATTTTCTCATCATTTTTTCCTGACTATTGTCTCCCAGCTACTTCCTTGCCACCTGATTTACATCTAATATCTGATGCTCACCCTACCTCTGTCCAAACTTAGGGGGTGAAATGGAGGTCTCTGGAAATCCAAAGTCCCTCTGGTCACCATTATTTTTGCTGATCATGCAGTTCTACTTTTTGTTGCACCAGGATGTGCGTGGGGTTTTAACTATCCACTGCCTCCTTCACTTCCTGGATTGAGCTGCTTTATCAGCTGCCAATCTTGCATTCACTCAAAAAAGAAAAAAAAATCATAACTTTCATTTCAGGTTCACAAAATACATCCCTGACAAAGATGAGGTACAAGCATTATTATCACCATTTAAAACCTTTTACAAACTATCCTCCTCCCACTTTCCAGTCTTCTTATATTTTATTCCCATTCACACACTCTAGCAACCAATGTTATTGACTTGAACAAAGCACTCCTCCTTGGCAGTTTCACTGACTCTTCCCCCATACCTGCAACTCTCTACCTCCTTACCTATCAGCACCAATCAATAAGTATTATTTAAGTGCTAACTCTGTGCCAGGCATTGTGCTAAGTGCTAGAGGCAGAAAGGAAGGGCAAAGAAAGTCCCTGCTTTCAAGGAGCTCACAATCTAAGAGGAGGCAACTTTCAAAGAAACATGTATAAACTTGAGATATATAGAGCTTAAGTTGAACATATTCAATACATAGTATACATTAGCACTCAGGGATATTGGGAAAGACTTTTTACAGAAGGTAGAATTTTAGCTAAGACTTGAAGGAAGTCAGGGAAGCTAGGAGGTGAAGATGAGAAGGGAGAGTGTTTCAGGCATGAGAGATACAAGTGCAGGAACAGAAGGAGCCCAATATTATTAGATGACAGAGTACTCTAGGGGAGGGAGGATGGAGGGCATAGGAAGTAAGGAGACTAGAAAGATAGGAAAGGTTCAAAGTTATAGAGAGCTTTAAAAGTCAAAGGATTTTTTTATCTGATCCAGGAGGCAATTAAGAGCCTCTGGAGTTGATAGAATAAGGGCATGACATGTTCAGATAAATTTGACAGCCAAGAAGAGGATTGACTGTAATAGGGAGACACTTGAGTCAAGCACACCTACTAATAGGCTTTTGAAATAGTCAAAGTGTAAAGTGATGTATTTGCATCAGGATTGTGGAAAGAAGGCGTCATATACAAGGGATATTACAAAGATATAATTGGCAACTGATTAGATATATGGGGTGAGAGTGAGGAATTGAGGATGACACCTAAGTTGTGAGGCTGGGTAATTGGGACTATAGTTGCACCCTCCATGGTGACAGGGAAGTTAGAAAGAGAGGAAGGTTCGGGGTGAAAGATAATGAGTTTAGTTTTAGACATGTTGAGTTCAAGACATCTACATGATAGCCAGTTTGAGATGTACAGTAGGAAGTTGGAAATACGAGACTGGAGATCAGCAGAGAAGCTAGGTCTGGATAAGTAGATACGAGAATTATCTACATAGAAGTGATCATTGAAACCATGGAACCTGATGAGAATACCAAGTGAAAAAATATAGACGGAGAAAAGAAGAGGGCCCAAGACAAAACCTTGGAGTATACCCATGCCTAGTGAGTGTGACCCAGATAAAGATCCAGCAAAGGAGACTGAGAAAACAGAGGGGGGATAGATCAAATGAGAGTTTTCTGAAGATGGCAGTAAGGTGCATGTTTGTAGGTTGTTGGGAAGCAGCCAGAAGAAAGACTAAGGATAAGAAGAGATAGTCTGTGGGAGAATATGGGATAGAATGGGATCACATATAGAGAGAGACTGAGAGTCCACTTCTTTCTGTGAGACAAGGGTGGAGGAGGAGAATATGGCAGAGATTCAGATGAATGCCTTCAATCTTTTCAGTGTGAGGAAAGATCCTTAGCTGTGGTGGTAGTTGGGAGTGGCCAGTGAGTCATGGGAGGTTTGAGTTAGTATAAAAAGACTTGGAAAAGCCACAGTGGTAAGTGAGAGAGGTAAGTGTAAAAGAATTATTTTGTTACTGGGAGGGTGCACTTGAGATTATGTGAAGTTAATTTGTACTTGATTTAGTATGGCTTTTTGGTTTTCTCCAGCTCTATTTAGCAGCACTTTTGGAGGAACAAAGGCAGTGGATTAGAGCAGTAATTGAGGTTTGGGAGGGAAAGATTGTCAAAAAGATAAAGAAGTCAAGGACTTAATAGAAGGAGAAAGTGAACAGCTGAACTAGTTTGCCAGAGGGGTTCAGATAGGGAAGAAAGGAGAGAGTGGCCAGTGCAGGGGTGAAGGCATGGGAAGAAAATTGGGAATAGAGAGATTGAAGGTCATAGGATGAAGAATAATGTTCTGGTTTTCAAGTCAGAGGGAGAGGTGGAATGACATAAGATTGTAATCAGATTTCATGAACATGGAAGAGGTACATTTGTGTGTGATGGCAAGATCAAGCGTATGGCCATATGTATGTGTTGCTGGATTTAAGTGGAAGAGGTCATGAGAAATTAGTAAATTGAGGAAGTGGGAGGTTAGGATTTTTGAAAGAGTATCAATATGTATGTTGAAGTCCACTAGTCTAAGGGCAGAATTTGAAGAGAGAAAGTTTATGAACCAGGCATTGACCTCACTGAGGAAAGAAAGTAAGTCTTTTGAAAGCTGGTAGACTACAGTCAGCAGAAACTTGATGGAGTAATAAATATGGGTTGATTGAAACTGAAAAAAAGGGAGTCATCTTTTTTTGTTTCCTTTTGAGTTAAAATCTCACCTTGAAGAGGTTACCCATAAAGAGGGTTAGGGTTGCTCTGGAGACCCCAAAATACCAACATGCTGGGTCCTGCTGAGTGAATTTGATTCAAGTCTTCTCAGCCAAAGAAAAGTAAAATTTATTAAAAGTTTTCTTGTATTGGACACAAAGTAAGCCTGTGCTAGGTCATTCTATGGTGCTCTCACTATTCTATAGCATTCTATGGCACTCACACACCACCTGATATGAGATGGGATATTATATACAGAAGGTTGTGGGAGGAATCTAGGGGTGGTCTAGAGGAGGAGTTTGGGGAGGGTCTTCAGGAGGAGTTAATGGGGTCAATGAATGATTAAGGATGGGAAGTTGCTGGAGACCACCTGGAGACCATAAACAATGGTGGGCTAGGCCAGTTTAAGGGTGGATCAATACTTTGATAGGCTCAAGGGTGGGAAGTCTAGTAACAGAGGGTGGGAAGTCTAGTGACAGAGACTTGGGCTCAGCCACAATGTAAGGCTTATTGCCTCATGCAAAAGCCTCATCAAATGAGACAATTTAATCTAGAGTCCAAGGGAGGTTCCCAAAGCCTGTACCTCAAGGACTCAAGGAGAGCTCCAGGGGGCTCCCAGAGCCCATACCTCATCAACCTCATTGTAAGAAACTTTTCCCTACTCCATTTCCCCTTAGCATCTCCCCTCTGAGGTTATCTCTAATGTGTCTTGTGAATATCTTGTTTGTACTTATTTGTTTGCATGTTTTCTGTCTCATTAGATTGTGAACTCCTTGAGGGTAAGAATTGTTTTTGCCTTTCTTTGTATTACCTTTGGCAGAGCACCTGGCTCATGATATATTCTTAATAAACATTTCTTTTTGAAAGAGAAAGACATGGAGGCTCAGAAAGGGTATGTGATTTTTTTTAAAGTAACTTAGAAATAAATATGTTGAGCTTAAAGGAGTAAGACAGAAGATACCTGAGATTGAAATTTGGAAGTGGATTTATTACCACAGGACTGCCAGGGTTACATGGTTAGCCAAGTCAGACAGTACTGGCATGGACAGCATGCTGGTTTTTAAAGAGATTAAATAGCCAGGTTATGTAAGCCAAAACTACAATCAGTGATTGGTCAGTGTACCTTTGAATTTCCTGCCAGCAAGAAGTGTTCCCTAGGCTGAAACTCCTGCCCATGGATCAATTAGGGGAGGGGAAGGGTGGAGTTTCCTGTTTACAGATCAATTAGGAGAAGGGGAGGGTGGAGTTGTGCCTACTTACAGAACAATTAGGGGAGGGGAAGGTGGAGTTTTCTGCTTACAGATCAATTAGGGGAAGGGGAGGGTGAAATTGTGCTCAACAAATATTAGAACTGAGATTTGGACTTAATATATCCTGACTATCTACCTCATTAATGCTTCAACATATAGATTACAAAAATGTGATAAAAGCATAGTATTTAAATTCCTTTATCTTTCTGAATGTGGTAATTTTGAACCAATAGTCCTATGTCTGTATTTATAGATTTTAAAGATAGTGAAGTTTCTTTGGTTTTCTATTGTAGTTGTTTAGTGTTTAATGTGATATTTATTATTATTTGTACTCTAGAGGCAAGAATTGTACAAGAAAAAGTTTTAATTTCTTGATTAGGAAAGCTATTTAGGAAATTAATTAGGAAAGCTAAAATTTTGGAAGTATTCTATGCTATTTAGAAACTGATCACGGTAGAAGTAACACTGGATTTGGAATGAGAAGAACTAAGGTAAAATCCTAGCTCTAGGATCACAGAATGTGGAAAGGATTTTGAAGATCACCATCCTTCCACCTACCTCAGTTGCTTTATAAATGGTGAAACTCAACTCTAGAGAGAGTAACTTGCTTGAGGCAGTAAGGCATATAGGAAGTTGTAGAATCTGTATTCTGACTCATGTCCCACAATACCAAGGTTAGAGCTTTCTCCATTAAATTGCAGCTTCTTCAGGCAAATCACTCTACCTTTTGGAGATTCAGTTTGCTAGCCTGTAAATTGGGAATTCTAAGTCATGCTACCCATTTTAAAATGTTTTTTTTTCCTCTTTGGCAAGGCATTTTGCAAAGCATAAAATTGAATATGGCTCTTAGATATTATCATGACAATGATGTTGATGAGTATTGAATAATGGGATGTTGCCAGTCTGTTAAATGCTTTGTAATTGTGATGAAACCTTTGCTAAGTATTAGTACTTCACCATTACAACTCTTAACCACAAATTATAGTCATTCTTTCCTTTTAAAAATGTTTTATGAATTTGACAGACATCAATAAACATGAACATTTCCTTATGTTATAGGGGTTGGACCTTATGGATCATGTGTATATCTTAATTTCCCAGGCAACTTCAGGGACATGTGTGTCCTGGTGCTGAAGGACATACAGATTTTGTAAGATACAGCAAACTCTGGGTGGTCCTTTGGTCCTTCCTTTGCCCCATGAGAGCAGCAGTGGTGTCTTGTGCTGCATCAATTAAAAATGAGAAACAGTTCTGGTCCACTCTTCCTTAGATTCTTCCATGTGGCAAGCAGCTTTCCCTTAATAGGCTCCCCATTAGGGGGTATGGGAGGGTTAGCACCCTTTCTTTTCTCTCACCTTGGCCCCACAGTGGCTGTGGTCCAGCAACCGAACCACAATCTCCAGATGTCTGTGTCTAGTCTTAGAGGAAATATTGCAAGTAGGTCATTTGGTCAAAGTTGCTGGTACCATGGGAAGATTTTGAATTTTAGATGATGACCACTGATTGGAAGAAGCTCAACATCTGTTCTAGCTTGTCAGAAAACAAGGACCTGGAAGGGATTTTTGGAGAGCACAGAATTGAAGTAAAATAAAAAATGTCTATTTAAGGGGCGGCTAGGTGGCACAGTGAATAGAGTGCCGGCCCTGGAGTCAGAAGGACCTGAGTTTGGAGACACTTAATCCACACAAACAAAAACCTAGCCGTGTAACCTTGGGCAAGTTACTTAACCCCAATTGCCCTAAAGGGGAGGCTAGGTTGCGCAGTGAGTAAGAGCCCAGGCCTCGGAGTTGGGATGACCCGAGATCAAATCCGGCCTCAGAAAATGAGCACCCACACATAAATAATGACTAGCCATGTAACCTTGAGCAAGTTACTTAACCCCAATTGCTTTTAAAAAAAATGTCTATTTAGCAGTTCCTCAAACTGTTTTTTTTTTGTTTGTTTGTTTTCACTTCGCTTTTATTTGCACTCTAATGTCATATTTACTCCCGTGCCATAAGCTTTTGTTTCTTCAGTTTCTTCTGGGATATCTTTTTCTTTTGAGCAACTTCCTCTTCTGGTTTAGGAACAATTTGTTCCTTTTCAGTAAGTATCATTTCAATATGGCAAGGAGAACTCATGTATGGGTTGATTCGACCATGAGCCCTGTAAGTATGCCGTCTCATTTTGGGAGCCTTGTTAACCTGAATATGCTCAATGACGAGAGAATCGACATCCAAACCCTTAAGTTCTGCGTTGCTCTCTGCATTTTTAAGCATATGCAGCAAGAATTCAGCACTCTTTTTGGGCCACCGACCCTGCGTCCAACCCCACTGCTTAGCCTGGGCACACCTGCCAACTCCACCATTATATCGACGGAAAGGAACACACTGTTTCTTCAATGTGACATCTTTCAAATACTTGGTAGCTTTTCGGATATGCATGCCCTTGATAGCTTGGGCTGTTTCACGGGTGTTCTTGAAGTGGACCCGGAGATTTGAACCCCTTGACTTGCATGATTTTGTGGGGTTTTCTGGATCAAGAGAATACCTCACCATTTTGAATGATTACCTAGGACGGCTCAAAGGAAGAGCTCCTCAAACTGTTTTATGCCTGGATGGCATTAAATCTCAAGGTACTGGGAGAGTTTGATAATACTTTAAGTCACTTTATCCTGTTCTGAATATCTGCCAATGCAACTTTGTGAATTTTGTTGTTTAGCATTTCATTTGTGTAGGGGAAATTATTGTTGTGGGTGCCCAGTTATTTTCAGTCATGTCTGACTCTTGGTGACCCCATTTGGGGATTTCTTGCCAAAGATACTGGAGTGATTTGCCATTTTCTTCTCTAGCTCATTTTACAGATGGGGAGACTGAGGCAAACAGGGTTAAGCAACTTGCCCAGGGTCACACATCAAGGTAGTATCTGAGTCCAGATTTGAAATCAGGAAGTGATTTATACACCAGTGCTCTTTCCACCATGCCATCTAGATGGAGAAAATAATTAGCAATCCTATTTCATATTGTATATTGATTATCTTTTTACTTTCTTCTATTAAGCAGAGCCTAGACCAGATAAAAATCTAAGCCTTAAGTAATTTTCCCCAGGGTATGGGGTGTAAAGAACCAAAGAAAATATAAAAAAAAAAAGACTCAATCCTTTTTAGGGAGATCAGGTTTCCTTAGTATTGCAATGTAAGAATAGGTCTAGAGCAGAGGGTTTCCTTCAGTGGACAAGGAAAGGACACAGAGCTCTACAATCTTGGACCCAGAAACAATTGTTTACTGCTACACTTATACAAAAAAAATGGAAAAAAATATTAGGTATGACACCATGAATCTCGGATAAAATAGTATATTAATACACACACACACACACACACACACACACATATAGGTGCCTGTGTGTGTGTGTGTAGGTGTTGCAGCAGATAGAGTGCCAAACCTAGAGTCAGGAACACCTGAATTCAAATCCAGTCTCAGATACTTACTATCTGTGTGATGCTGAACAAGTCACTTAACCTTGTTTGCCTCAGTCTCCTCATTTGTAAAATGAACTGGAGGAGGAAATGGCTACACACACCACACACACACACACACACACACACACACATACACACACACACATATCCCCTGAGAATCTCTGAGATTCTTTGTTATTTTTAACTCCTACTACACTTCGTTTTTGTTTTATAAGGAAACCAATTCCCCTATTTTAATAAAATAAGCATGTAACTACTAAATTTTAATGATCAAGCAGGACTTCACTGAACTTTCTAAAATGAAGGAAAATAACTCATCTAAATGCACTGTGAAGGAGCAATGATACAGTGGAAAGCACAATGGAGACTGTATCAGAATACCTGAATTTGTCACTTTGGGTCAACTTAACCTCTCTGTGCCTCAGTTTCTTCACTCTGCACAGTGGGGATAATAATTCTTGTACTACCGAATTCAAAGATTTGCTCTAAGAATCAAATGCTCAACATACCAATTAATAAATCAGTTAGTCAAGTCCTTTAGTTCCCAATCTTTCCATTGCCTCCCTTAAAGAGAACATTTTCACTGAGGATGCCCCTTAAATAGTAGGTGCAGAAATTTTTTTTTTTTTTTGGTGAGGAAAGGGTAGTACTTAGAAAGGAATTTGCACCAAATCAGTGATTTCATCAATACAAGAAACTGCTGAGGAGGATCTTCCTCCTGCTCCCTATCTACTATACCATGCTGCCTCTCAAGAATGGGAGGAGGGGTAGGGAGAGGGGGAAAATGGAAATTTTTTTATCAGTTGATCACTGGTATCTTATAATGTAAAGTGATCTGGAAGTCTTCTCACATACTGAAAGGATTTCCTTAGGAGGATCTCTGTATGGACACAGATAAGAATTACTCAGGATGAGAAGGCATGGATATATTATGATATGTACCCTCTGGAAGAGACACCTACACTGACAATATCATAGAATCATTGAAGTATCCCTAAAGTGGGAGAGGGGACCCAACAGAACATAAACCTCTGAAAATGAGTAAGCTGCTGGTCTGAAAGAGGAAAAGATTTGCCCACAGTTATGTGGCTAAAAATATAAGATCCAGGATGTGAATCTAAGTCTTTAGAAGTTATGTTCATTCACACTGCTGCAAAATAAATTCTAAACATTACAATTAAAGTGACATTTTGTTCATTATTCATACTTTGGAATTACAACATGAATAATATTCATTTTCAAAAAGATATGAATGTTGGACTATTCTGGAAATATTAAGATATCAGAAGAATATAGGTCTGTGTTCCTACTTTACTAAAATTTCCAAGTTCTTGACTATAAACTAAATTGCATATGGCCAAAAAAAAAAAAACCACGTAGCCAGCAATAACTTTGCATAATTTTCCAGCAACAGCATAAAAATACTAGTTTCCATGTGGCTGTAAATTTCCACACCATCATGTGTTATGCATTTTCCCATTTTCCCCCACTGAATATTATAAGTTAAATTTTTCTAACCACAATTCTGATCTCAGGATGGTTAAATGTAAGGGTTCATTCATAGACCACAGATGTTTTGCTTACTGACATAAATATGAAAGTCAAGCTTTTCTTTTGTAGTATTACTGCCTATCTCAAACTTATTAAAAAATGGTAGGCAATATTGTACATTGGGAAAAGCATGTTGGATTCAGGGAGTCTGGGTTCAAATTCTGCCTCTCCGACTTGCTACATATCTTTTAATGACATGGTTAAGACACTTAATTTGCCTTGGTCTCAGTTCTCAATCTGTAAAATGAGTGAGTTGGACCACATAGTTTGACATCTATAATTCTATATTGTTTATCTTTAAAGACACCAAAGAAGAATAGGTGACCACCATAAGAGAAGCACAAACAAAATAGTGTAAATGCTCCCCAGAAGGAAGGATGGAAAGATCTCTTCTGTCTAAGAAGTGTAAATGCTGAAGGGAGGAGGAGGTTTGAGGGGGAGGAAGGGAAGGAATTAAGGATGGTTGCATGGGGGGATAATATTCATGTTGGACCTCAAGAGGTGAGTATTTATATAGACAGAGATGAGGAGAGGGCATCCTTGAGAAGGGAACATCATGAATAAAGATATGGAACAAGTAAAGTACTGGGTTATTTGGAAACAGATAAGAGTCTAGTCTAATTTGACTGGGTAATCACTACATCTTAGGCTCTAGCATGAGATTGGCAAAGGTAGCTTGGGATCATATCATAAGACATTTTAGAGAAAAGTTAAAGTGTTTGTGCTTTATTCAGTCAGCAGTAAGGAGTCACTGAAAGGTTTGAGAAGCAGTACTTTGAGCAAAGTTATGTTTTAGAAAGATTAGTCTGGCCAGAAATATAAAATAGATTGGAGATGGTGAAACATTTGAATGTGGGAACCCAGTTAGGAAGCTATTATAATAGTCTAGGTGACAGGGAAAGAGCATTTGAATCTTTTTTCAAATTGAGGAACAGCAGTTTTTAGTAACAGAGTTGAAGGAAAAGAAGAAAAGAGAAAAAAGAAAAGGAAAGGAAAGGAAAAAAAGGGTCATTGAGGCATTTAAAATGCATAAAAGGGGGAAAAAGGAAGTTCAGAAGGAAATATAGACAAACAGGACAGCTGTGAAAGTTACAAGTTGAATTTACTATTTATTTTAAAATAAAGGTTATCTGTGTGCTAGAAATTCAGTTTCATGCACAGTTCTCCACTCCCCCCCCCAATACTTTGTATTTGAAAATGCTCATTTTATCCAGTGTTTGTCAAGTTCAGAATAAAAAAATAAATTTTTAAAAAATAATATCCCATTAATCTTGGTACTCATTATGAGAGCCAGTGACTAGATTCACTTACAAGAGCCCTTCTAATAAGCATCTGATGCTGAAACACAGACCAAGTGAGTGATATCCATAAAACTACTTCTAGAGCAGACCTTCGCTACTTTGAGCTACCATCACCAGGATGAGTTCAAATTAAGTGTTACAGTGAAATCAAGCAGCTACTTGATGTAGAAATAAAATCAGTCATGAAACTCTCAGATCTGATAAGATTCTTGCCAATACAGTCAAACCTTGAAGTGCAGGGCAACTCAAATGGCTTCCTGGGAGCCTCCAGAGCACAGAAAAGAACATACTATTAATAAAGTTAATACTTATATATTGCTTATTATGTGCCAGGTTCTGTGCTAAGCATTTTACAATTATCATCTCCTTTGATCCTCACAACCCTGGGAGGTAGCTCCTATTATTATCCCCATTTTATAGTTTGTGAAATGAAGACAAATAGAGGTTAAGTGACTTGCCCAGGGTCACACAGCTAGTGCATATCTGAGGCCATATTTGAGCTCAGGTCTTCCTGACTCCAGGCCTGCTGCCCTATGCACTATGCCACCTAATGGATGTAGTCCAATGTGGTTTTTGTTGTTGATTTTTCTGTGTTTTTTTTAATATACAGAATAAAACAAGCATTTTCATAATATATTAAAATAAAAAGATGATTGTACATGAAACTGCAAATCTGCTATGCATAACTTATTATCCCTTTTAAATATATAATAAATTTGTCATGTACATTTTTATTTTTTTTCTTGAAATTAATCTATATGTGCTTCTATTTATCAGTTCTTTTTCTAGATGCAGATAGTGTCTTTCTTCATGTGTCCTTTATAGTTAATTTGGGTATTTATAATAGACAAGGTAGGATTGTAAAATGATCCAACAATTTTGGAGAGCAATTTGGAATTATACCCAAAGAGTTATTAAACTACTTATTCCCTGTGATCCAGTGATACCACTACTCAGTCTATTTCCAAAGATTCTTAGGGGAAAAGTAAAAGAACCTATATCTGTTCTAAAATGTTTATGGCAGATCTTTTTGTGGCAGCAAAGAACTGGAAATTTAGGGGATAGCCCATCAATTGGGGAATGACTGAACAATTTGTGCTATATGATTTTTATGGAATACGACTGTACTATAAGAAATGATGAGTTCAATTACTTTAGAAAAAAAACATGAAAATATTTGCATGAAATAATGAAGAACAAAATGAGCAGAACCAAGAGAACGTTGTATACAGTAAGGGTAATATTGTTTTAAGAACGACTTTGGCCCAATGTTTTAAAAATAACATCATTGTTTTGTTTTAGAATATGCTTTGAATACTAGTATACCAGACAAATAGAAATGGAATCATGTCTTAAGTAGAGGGGTGAGACTCAGGCAAGGACTTGAGGATACTCCAATTAACCAAAAAAATGAATCAAAGAGCGTTCTAGCTTAAAACAAATTTTACTCTCTAGTAGATAGCATTATAATCAGGTCTCAAAATTAATTGAATGCTTCTCAAGTTCACTGGAATACACATATAGAATATTATAAGAAAGCAAATGATTATCAGAAAATAAAAATAAAGTTGAAAATTGACCTCTTTGGATAAAAAAGCAATGGGAAATGGTAGACAATCACAGAAAAAGGAGGTTTTCTTTATAAACCCCAGTCTATTGCTGTCCTTTCTGGATAAGTAAATTTCCATAATTTTAACCTACTTCCATGTGTAAAGGGATCATTTTCAGCTTTTATTCATAGCAAAGTCTGAAGTATGTTTGGAACCTTAAAAATAAAGGTTAATCTTCTTAGTGAGTTAATCTACTGTACATGGGCATGGTTGGCAACTTTACAGAAAGGGGTTTCATTTCATCTTGGAAGAGGCAACTTGTTCCCTTTGCCAGACTCCCAGCACACTTTTTGATTCTGAGGTCTTTCCTATGCTGGAATGCTCTGAAGGTTTTTTTTTTCCTCAAAAAACACATAGGTATTTGAAAAATTAAAATGTAAGTGAAGCTTCAGTGTGTTGGGAAGAGTCCAGCCGATGCCATTTCCAAAAGCTGCTCTTTTAGAAAAGTCACTGGATTTATATTTCCACATTGAGACACTGGCAACACTGGCAAAGAATAAAACTTGATCTGTTTTCAAGAACCTCACATAGCTCCAAAGTCAATGAGTCTTTCCACTGGACACACAGGCATGTATGTGAATGAGAATGATGGGGCTTCCTTACAGACATTTACCATATGTGAGACTTACATTGATGAGCAGATGTCCAAAACTCAATCTGGATCTCTGCACTACTTATTTCTATTTTTTTCAAACTGTGGTATATCTTCTAGATAAATAGGCAGGAACAATTTTAAAAAATCAATTATAGGCATTTTGAGTTTCTAAAAAGGTGTCCTGAGGATACTCAAATTATCATGAATCTTTCAACTTTTAACAGGAACTATATTTGATAGGGATACAACTTTACTCTGGAGTAGTTTGTCCTCTCTCTTCAAACCCCCACCCCCTCTCCCTCTCTCTCCATATATATTTGCATATATATGTATATATATATGAATAAAGCAAGTCTCTCTATATATTTATGCATATATATGTACGTGTGTGTGTGTGTGTATGAGTAACAGTATGGAACCCTACTTGTGCTCACTGCTTCCAATTATGTAGCAACTCTGTAATTTGTAAGCTTAGGTTAGGGAATTCTTAACCTTTTGGGGAGTCATAGACCCCTTTGGCAGTCTGGAAAATTCTATGAATCTCTTCTCAAAATATTTTATGTATAGCATAAAATAAACATAATTATAAAGGAAAGCAATTTTATTGAAATGTAGTTATAAATTTTTTTAAAAAACTAGCTTTTTGGGACCAAGTTAAGAATACCATCTTCAATTTGCTCACACTCATACTCGTTGCTATGTGCCATAGAAAAGATCTGAACTGAAGTGTTTCTTATTTCAAGGTCACTCTCACCTCTGGCTTAAAATGATAAGCAAGGTACATGACTTCCCAGATCACTTAATCATATTAAACACAAATTCTTTGTAATTATTTGTGCCCCCTTTAGTTTTCTATTAAATATAAAATATGCACAAGTTATCTTGTCTGCCTCACTCTGTGCTAGCTCAGCACTTGAGCACTTCCAGAGTGATGATGTCTCTGGCTATTTCTAGCTAGACACATATGATTCAATGCTAAGAGATTCAGGTGCTTGGGGGAGTGACAAAGAAATCTCCTTATTAGCTACTGAACAGGAAGAAGAGCTGCTGATACAGTAGATTTTTAAAAGGTAGTGACCCACCAACCTTACTCTCATTGAATTTGGCTTACAGAGGGAATGACATACACACTAAATTGGGTATCTTGCCCCACAGGAGAGTAGGAGGGAAGGGGATGGGGGAGGGGGTGATGGAGGGGAGGGAAGGTTGGGGGAGAAGGTAGTTAGAACCACACACTTTTGAAAAGGGACAGGGTCAAAGTAGAGAATAGAACAAATGGGGGGGCAGGATAGGATGGAGGGAAATATAGTTAGTCTTTCACAATATATCCACTATAGAAATGTTTTGCATAACTACACAGGTACAAACTATATTGAATTGCTTTATCTTCCCAGTAAGGGTTGGTGATGAGGGAGGAAGGGAAAGAATCTGGAATTCAAAGTTTTAAAATCAAATGTTTAAAAATATATATAATTATTATTTTTTACATGCAACTTGGAAATAAGATATACAGGCATTGGGGTATGGAGATCCATCTTGACCTATCAGGAAGTGAGAGGGGGAATGGGGGAAGATATAGGAGAGAGCAGATTGGGGAAGGGGGTATACAGTGGGATCACTGTTTTGGGGTGGTGGGTAAGGGAAAGATGGGGAGAAATTTTTAAGTCAAAATCTTGTTGAAATGAATGATGTAAACTAAAAATAAACATAAAATTTAATTTAAAGATAAAATGACAAAAAAGTAGTGATCTACTCATTCTTTTTCTTCTTTCTGGTTGCAAATTAGGCCAAGACTATTAAAGACTCTCTATTCAAGGGAGCATAGGGAAGACAGGCCATGTGGTAACTAGAGTCTGGGCCTCAGCAGTGCCAAAGTCTGTTGGCCCAGCAGTTGTTAGTCTATTAACCATAAGGCTATCAAAATTCCCTCAAAGGTATCGGCACTTTAGTAGTATATTTGTATAGTTACAGAAAAGCATTATATTCCTCCACTCTTATGTATCTGATTTTCTCTCAAAAATAATTCTTCTGAAAAAATTAATAATCAGTATTAAAACATTTCTCTTGTGGCATCTGTTAACCAAAAGATTAACTCTCATCTGACTAAATAGATTTCATAGGTGTTGATAGGAACAGCATTGTGTATTATAGTGAGCATATCACATGTACAAAGGAAGCATGAAGGCAGTCTCAGATACGAGATACTAGGAAGTCAGCATTATCTAGTGATATGGCATTTTAAACTATTTATATTTCATTGAATTTTAAAAATCTTAATTTCATGGGACTCAAAATTCACTAATATCATCTAGTTTTCCAAATTGCTGCTTGTATATATTTTAAAAATATATTGCTCAAATGTTCTCATAAAAATCTGCAACGTCAGGGGCGGCTAGGTGGCACAGTGAATAGAGCATCGGCCCTGGAGTCAGAAGGACCTGAGTTCGGATCCAGCCTCAGACACTTAGGGCACACACAAACAAAAACCTAGCCGTGTGACCTTGGGCAAGTTACTTAACCCCAATTGCCTTCCAAAAAGGAAAAAAAAAATTGCAACATCAATGGTAATTTTTCCCTCCAACAAAGCAGACTGTAATACAATCATCTTGTATGACTCTTATCTATGTTCTCATATGCCCTCTTTGCCATAGAGGGGGATATTGAAAATTCTAGGGCACCATTTCTCTTGAAATTGTAAAGAAAACAGCGGAGCACACAGGCTATTTCGTGGTTATTCATTACTTTCACCATTACTAGGCCATCACCCATTTTGCTTATACTATTCCCATATAACATTTTTTCCTTTGGTTTGTTTTCAAAGTTCCTTAAGTTGTTACATGTTGCAGCCATTTCATACCCACTATGAACCTTCCCATTGCTATCTGAATGATGCTAATTTACAATTCTTCAGACCCTCTGGCATTTTTTCCATGACTCACAGCTATACAACAACACTAATAGAATATTGATATTAAAGAAATAGATCTTTGTTTCTGGGAGAAATGTGGGATTATTAAAGGAACTTCATACTTTTTTCAAAGGTTATATAGCTCTCTCCTACTTAAATTTGGGTACAATCTGTTGTTAATTTGGACTGTATGTCTAGGATATATTATCCATCTGACAAATTCTCTAATTTGCCCATCTAACTACATAATGTGGATGATAGACCTTCTATATCCCCTGGTTTCTCCTCTGTAGAGAGTTAGGTCCAAAATATTTTGAGATAATGCTGACTTCTGCCAGTAGGCTTAGCTATGTTCCAGGGCTCAATGTAGCCAACATCAATGTCTTTTGATGACCTCATCATTCATGTAGAATTCCTCTTCAACTTGGACTCACTAATGGATTTCCTTCATGATTGTGGTGAATGCTTTTCGGCAAGCAAACAATTCTGTTTTATGCTATAATGTTTGTCTCTTGTTTTATCTTTTAAGGGATCTTGATTCATTTTGATGTATTGATGAGATATGCCTCATTGGAACAGAATGTTTACAAAACCAAAAGCTGGTTTTGGTGTTAAAACTAAGTGGAATAGTGTATTTCCTACAACTTTCAGCTAGTTATAAGATAGTAATGGTATAGCCTGCTGTGGAATATCACTTACAAAAAGTTTGTCTATTCCTTACCAGTAATCTCATTATAGATGAACTTGTACATGTGCAAATGATTTTCCAAAAAATTATATAGATGGGTAAGTAGATATATTGATTGACTATTATTGATGTTTTATGTTAATAAAGTCTGAATTTTTTCCATACCTTTGGTATCCACCAAATTTTTATGAATTGATTATTTATTAATTGATCCCTTAATGCCTTCATAATAGAGTCGCCTCTAGAACAAGGTAAGTCTAATGCCTCTGCTTTTCTTTTCTTTTTTTCTCTTTAGAAACATTTTTCTTCCCCTAAAAGTACACCTGGGTCTGTAATATTAAGTGTGGTGGTTTTACTTTCCGTGATAATATTTTTAAAAGTTTATCTAAATTTTTTTAAGATATTACTCATTTTTTCTTCTCTCATCTACTACAATATTCAGTCCTCACATGCCCTTGGTATGATTTTTTTCTAAGCAGGGTTTCTCAGTAAGCCTTTCTTAAACAGTTTTTTTTTCCTCTACTGCTCCTCTGTTTTATGAGGCAATACTGCTTATAATTTTCCACTGTCCTTTATAAGATTAAACAAATGAGTTTATATTCCAAAACCTTGTTGCCTTTGGCTGAAGTGTCTTTTTTTCCTTGGCGAGTAAGTCAGGTTTGCTGACTGTGGTGCTTTTATAGGCTATTTTGGTGTACTTGCTATAGCATTTGGATTACATCGGTTATACTTCTGCATTGTAGTCATTATCTATAGCTCTTCTCTTTCTGTTTTCTATTTTCCATCTAGTCATAAGAAGCAAGAATTTCCCAGGTTCAAAGACTGTACAAAGAAGGGAAAGATATTAGGAGAAGTAAAGGTGACATTCAATTTGGCTGTTATGATTTGATGTGGTAGTGGGGGAAGGAGGAAAAACAAATTCATAGACAGAAAACTCAAGGTATGTTTGGCACCTCTATCTCACATACTCTCTTCACTCCAGTCAAGCTAATTTCTTCACTGACTCAGTCACACACATTGTTTTTCTTCATCTCTTCCTTTGTTTACACTATTTTTCCTATCCCAAACCTGCCTTCTGTAGGTACCCATCTTTTAAGGTCCAGCTGTTATCTCACCTCCTTCCGAAAGCTTTTTAGAAGTCTAAGAAATAGTTGTGGGGGAAGTTTGACATGGCTGGGGTTCTAAGAAGTGCAAAGTATGTGGGAAACTGGAAGAGTTAAGGTATCTCTTGGAAGAGCCCCAATACTGAATGAAAAGGGGTGAAAGGGTTCTGTAAGGATCACCATACTGGGAGTGCTCTGAATAAGCCAGATGTCTTATTGGTCTTTACCATATCTTTGATCTGTCTTCACAGCATTCCTGGCAGGGTGAAAGAAGGTAGGAGACCTATTTGATGTCATGTTTCACATACTTAATATTTACTAACATGACAAAGAATGATTAGCACCCAGATACTAACCAAGTTCTTAGTGAGAGAAAATAAGGGAGTCCTCCCATTAGTGAGAGAAAATCACTTAACTTTTTTGAAACTCTGTTCTCTAATCTGCAAAATGAGTGGGTTGGACTTGATTTTTTTCAACCAGTTCCTTTCAGGTCTAAATCTATGATTCTATGATAAAGAGATAATCAAACTGGGAGACCCCAAAGGAGTTTCTTCACTGCTATTATGTAATGCCTGGGAGTGGAAGTCAAGTTTTCCAAAACTCATCTCCAGTCACCCAGCCAGATTCTTAATCACTTATCTGTTCTCAACCCCTGGAACCACCCTTCTCCTCCCCTCCCCCATGTTAGTCATATGCTTGCAGGTATATCAAGATTACTGAAGTTAGTCAGATGACTTGCTCTGCAAATTCTACCCATGACCTCGGGAAAATTCTTCTGTGCTGGGCAAGTAGCAAGCAACATGAATTAATTTAATTATTTCCTTTAAATACTATGGTTGCTTGACCAGGAGATTTCAAAATATCTGAACTGATCATTAGCTAATAGTTGTCTATACAGAGTGGAAGCATGCCAGTTTTGTTATTTCTTTGTAATACTTTTGTGTCCTCGAATAATAGGGCAGGAAGTTTCTATTAATTCAACTATCTAATTCAAATAATATAAAATGGTAGGTGGTAGAAATATAAAGGCAAAAATAATATAATCCCTGCCCTTAAAGAGCTAAAAATCTAGCAGTTTAAGAGAGCTTCTACTGTTGATTTCAACCAGAAAATTGCATTTTGTAGATGGTTTGAGTAGGTACATAGGTTTTTGGATAAAAGGGACCTTTGAGTTAACTAGTTTAATTCCTCATTTTACATTTAAAGAAAATGACATTATGAAAGGTTAAGTTACTTGCCAAAGGTCATACTGGTAGTTGGTGGCAGAGAAGAAGGTGCAATTCCAGATCCATCAGTCTTTTCATTTTATCACACTGATTCCCTAACAGTCAAGGACTTAAAATAACAAAAAGGGAAAATCACATAGTGATGAGAAATATTTAGGTCCATAAAAGGTATTCTTATTCTCCATTAGATCTAGGTCTGAGCTTTCATAATTCTTCTCATGTTTCAAAGTAATCTATCTTTTGGTCTTTGTGTTAGTAATCTGCCTCACTGCCCAATCAAATTTGAATTATATGCTAAACCCGTCTGGCAATTCCCTGCCCTAGTTTTGGTTGATACCACTTCTTGATTTGGTTAGGTTCTCTAATCTTTCCAGATCTTCTTTCCTAGTCTTTTCTCTTGAGTTATTAATCTGAGGCTAAGAAAATAATTTCCTATTTTATCTTTTTAGATTCTTTTATTGTGTTTCAGATCATCTTGAACTGATCTTCAGAACTATAGAATTTTTCTAAGGCTCTGACTCCCTAAAGTCCTAGGCCCTGAATGAAGGCCCATCCTTGGCCCTGAATGAAGATCTTTCCTTTTCTGACAACCAAAGATTCTTACTCTGGGGTTTAGATTGCCTTATTCCAACTTTTACCTCTTCCACGGAACTCTATAGCACCAGTCCTTGTCTTTGCCATATAGTTTTTCTCTCTCTTAGTCAATTTACATGAAGCTTATTCAATAACAAAATGTTGAGGCTGAATTTTATCTCTGTTAAAGGTTGACTTCTTTGGCCTATGCTTCTTAGTCTCAATTGATGGCCACATGCCATTATAGTAGGGGCCATCTCCCTTGAAACCTGTATTATACAGGACCCTTTAAAAGTAGCATCAGATTTGCTTTCCTTTCCTATTTTCAAGTTCTTTTCTCATTCTTCCTTTCCCTCAACTGGAATTTCCAACTTATCCTCACTTGAGGGAAATTCTCACCTCTCAGCTCATGTACAGAGTAGAGGTAACTGACTTATCCTGAATCTTCTCAGTTCAGACTATCAGCTTTCCCCACTGTTTCAAATCCCCTCGATAATACTCAGGTATACCTACCCTTCTCCAGAGTAATAACTAACCAAAATCCTATTGCTATAGTTTTTCAATATACAAAATGCTTTATATACACAGTAATAATAATAATAATAATGATAATAATAATAATTTCTAAATAAGAATAATAGCTAACATCACCAAGTCAAGTCAATCAACATTTATTGAGCACCCACTATTTGCTAGGTAATGTGCTACATCCTGAATATTTAAAAAGAAAACAGTCCCTGCCATGTCAACATATACAATAGAACTGAATGGAGGGGAAGGAGGGAAGAATGGAGGAATGATAGCAAAGTCTGGAGAATGAAGAATGACTAATTTGGGCCTTTCCTCAAAATAGTTTCTTGAAAGTATTCATTAATGGGAGAAATGGAGCTTGGGATTAGAGGGAGAAAGTAGCTTAAACATAGCAACAAAATCCAAATAGTGACACATAGCTGTGTGGGCCTTTTCTCAAAATAGAAGTTTTAGGAGGAACTCACTGGGAAGATCATGGGGCTAAAGAGGTAATAAGGGCAGTGGATATTATTAAGCACCTTTTATGTACTAGGCACTGTGCTAAGATCTGAGGATACAAAGAAGGGCAAAAACTTGGTCCTTTCTACCAAGAAGCTCTAATGGACAGAGACAACATGCAAACAACTATGTATATACAAGATACATACAATGCAGATGGGAGGTCCTCTTTATATAGCCTTTTTTAGTTTACAAAATATTTTTACATATGTTATCTCATTTGATCTCAAGAGTTCTTTGAAATGTCCTGACAGAGGTTTTGGGGGTTTGAACGATCAGGGTAATTATTTTCTTTATAAAGGACACAAAGCTTCTGGCTCTGGAGAGGAAACAAGAGAGGAAACCAGTGTGCCTCACTACTTTAGCAGACTGTAAGTTCTTTGAAGGTAGGGGTTCTGTATCTCCAGTGCCTAGGACAATGTCTTGAACATAGAAGATGCTCAACTAATCAATCAAAAAGTATTTATTAAGTACGTACTATGTGCCAGATACTGTGCTAGTCACTGGGGCTATAACTAGAATGAATGAAACAATCCCTGTTCACAAGGAGTTTGTAACACATTTTTGTTGTTGCTGATGTGAATTAAATACACAAGGAAATTCAGTAAGCCAGATTCATATTTTCTTCTATCAAGGTCTTCACTTCTGAAAAATTTCATTCTAAGACAGTTTCATCTATAAGGCAGGCCATTTATGGTTCATAGCTTACCGGTATGGCTCAAATACATAAGTATCAAACAGGCAGCTTTCCCATGTGTCCTGACAGAGGCCGAAATGTAATTTCCAAATATAAACCACATATAATAATTCTTATTACCTTGCAAGAGTGTAGGTCACAATGATTTTTCTAACATTTTGCAAAACTATATTACATTCATATTTTGCATGGGTGTGTTTATTTTTCATGTGTGTTCACCCTGGTAACCTCAGCATTGATGTGGCTCTGTCTTATATCTAGGGCTGGTAAATCACAATTTTATTCATTATGTTAAAATAGGTATGACTTAGTGGGAAAATGTGGCTCTAAAATATTGTGAATAACTGATCATGGAGAATCTAATATAGAGAAAGTAAAAATTAGACTTTTTATTAACAAATAATACACAGTTTTCATGTCAAATTTGGGGGTAATTCAGGGATTTTATTTTTCAGATAAAGTTTTCAGAGAATTTACTTCCCATTCTCTTCATTTATGACATTATAGAAATTTTCAATGAAATTAGAGCCTTGTAATTCTACATAGGGTTCATTTTATTCACTCTACAATTAATAAATAATATTGTACCTGTATCATATAGCAATTCTTTGGACCAGTAAAGGTACAGACAAAAATCTTTAACTGCTTAAAATATTGAGCTGTTTAAATTTTTTGAAAGTAATAAAACTTAGCCATGAAGCTAAGCTGGTGCACTTTGCTACATACAGTTACAAATAATTAGGTTTAGTACTAGTACAAAGGTAAGCATTTGTTACCCTGAAAAGCCCATTTGTTGAACAGCTAATAAAGTTCAAAGAAATTTGTTTTTGCAGTCTGAACACTGCTGGCTGTATTGAGCTAAGTGTTTATTGCAGACTCCCTTCTCTTATACCAATTAGCACCTGCCAGTGAACACAGAGACAGATGGCTCCTGCCAATGAAATATATATTTTTTTTTTGCTGAGAATTTCTTTACAATGGGCAAATGAAAAAAAAAGGTTGTATAAA
The DNA here is from genome assembly GCA_011680675.1 of Gymnobelideus leadbeateri. NCBI lineage: Eukaryota > Metazoa > Chordata > Mammalia > Diprotodontia > Petauridae > Gymnobelideus > Gymnobelideus leadbeateri. The sequence goes on from WOXC01009143.1 coordinate 330,803, forward strand.
CCATGTATTGTATTTTCATTGAGAATGATTCAATGAAGCAATTATTTCATTTCAATAATAATAATAATTTTGGAACCTGCTAAAAAGTTATATGTTTCTCAATGGATTTTTTTTATATAACTGTTAACTGGTAGTCCAGACAAGTACTTTATGAAAGTTTAATGTTCAAAATATTATTTTCCCACATAACATGTGGTTTTCTTACCTCTTCTTATGTCAGTGAAAAAGCTGGATCTTTTTAAAGTATTTTTTTTAGCCAAGGAATAGAGGTAAGAGAGCTCAGCTATTGCAGTTTTTTTTTTTTAACATGGATATTGTGACATCTTAAATAAAGGAAATATGGTTCTTACTTTTTACTCCAAATTTATATTTGATCCTTAAGACATTATCATAGCCCTAAATTCTCCTTCCTGATAATAAAGTCATATAATGGAATGTCTTTATAATTCTGACTTTGGAGAACAGTACATATATCTCATCTTATAGTTTGACTATTAAAACAGATTTTATCACATATAGCTAAATTTCTATATTTGACCCATGCTATAAGAGAACCTATATCATTCTGTTACAGGGCTCTACTATACTACTACTACTATGTGCTGGTTCTAAGTTTCCATTTCTCCATTTCTGGCTAAAGTTCAGCATTGAGAGTGAGTCTGGCATTTAGGTGAAATCTGTGCATTGCAAATTTTGTATGAGGTCTATAAATCTGCCAGATGGCAAAAGCAATTTTTGGAAGTTCTGTATTTGTGGTAGCCCAAAGAAGTGGTGATGAAAAATCTTTCCCCTTCAAAATTAACTATATGTGCTTTCTATGAAACTTATAAGTTTTCTACATTACACTTATATATTGGAATGGTACACATTAAAATAGTACAAATCATTCTTAACAGATTATTAAGTATTCCATAATTTATATTGCTTTTACTCATAGTACATTCTGTAAATATAGAAAAATCCACTTAGTATTTCTTTAAGACAGGATTAGTTTTTTTTTTTTGCCTTTTCCACTATTTTTTTCTAAGTATAATGACTATGGTGTGCCATAAGATTCACAACTCAGGTTACTTGCTAAATCCTGGAGGCATCTCTACATGTTCTAAGTATAGGTATAAGCAGGTATCAGTATGTCCCTGATGAAAGACAGTATCTGTAATCCAAGGATCACTGTAAGTATCAAGAGGCTTATCATCAATAACTTGGCCATTAAGAGATGGATTCTTTGGCAATGGAATCCCTAAAACAAAGCCTCCAGCTTTGTGTTGCCCAGTGAAGATTGTAGAATGGAATAAAGGGGGACAAAGTCTCCTAAAACTCATATAGCTTTTAGATAATTTATAAGTATTAAATTAAACATTGGTTTTCTAATTGTGAGGTCCATTCAATGACCAAGATGATATGCTGATGGAGGAAACAGAATCATATTAATATTCCTGTAGTAAATTAAACTTTATAAATATTTTAATTATAGCTCATGTTTATCTAAGGAAGTTGCTGCTAAATTATGAAATGGCTATCAGTTTTCATTGGAGAGGCAAATAAAAGAGTTGGCAAGGTTTGTTCCATTAGGAATGCAAAGACAACAAATAACATCTCATGGGCTGTGAGATAAAGATAACAATACAAAGATGAGGTAAAGATAAAGATAGAATCAGTCCCAAACTAAAAGAAAAGATGAGAAGACACAATAGACAAATATAAAAGTTCCTATTCAATTTAGCTATTGATGTTGATAAATGAGAAATAGGTAAAGGAGAAATATTGCCCTGATCATTTTCTACAGGTTTAAATGATGTAAAATAATCAATACAATAAGGCCAAAAAAAGCTTTGAAGCCATCACCCCTAGCAAATACTTAATTAGAGAGACATGTAGGTTAAATAAAATACAAGTTTAGAATATAAACTCATTTGCAAAATGCTCTCAAGGAGATGATGGAAGATTATGGCAGCATCACACCATAAAACAACAAAGAGTAGGTGAGCAGGGCTGCGGTTTGTCCTTCATTCTCAAAAAGAATGGGAGATGATGACATGACTTGCAATTGAATTGGATTTGAGTGAAGGAGGGCTATGTAAAGTCACCAGCCTCACTTTCTCCTCCAGAGCCATCTGGGTCCAGTGGCCAGACATCAATCAGGTGGCCCAGGATATAGTGGGAGACAGTTGGCTTTTTTAAGCTAAGGTCTTTTCAAATATTCACTCTGAGTGAGGCCCATTATAATGGGCCAAAGAGACCCATTAAGTGAATAGGCCTCTTTAAGAAGTGAGTCTAGGGATGGCCTCTTTAATTAAAAAAAAAATCAAACTGGGAGGAGAAGACCCTCAAGGTTGCTGTCTGAAAGAGAAACAGTTAGGATTTCGGCTCACTTGGAGTCCATGCCTTAAAACTGATTCAATGTGGATCTCATTGATTGGACAATAGATCCCTGTCCAAGCACCACTTAATGGTTATTTTCAGGTGGGCCAGGGCAATGAGTTTGTAGAAGATTTGGCATGAGAACCAAGTTAGAAAGTTCTAAGAGAATTTACATATTTAATTCAATTGTCTTCAATTGAATACAAGAAGTTTGTATTAAGCACCTGATACTTAAAAGACACCATCCTGGGGTCTGTCATACAGAGACCAAAAATAATCCTTGTTCTCAAAGAGTTTATTCATCACTTGAGGTGGAAGGAAGTATAAAAACAAGGACTGAGAAAGAAAGTTCAAAGTATATACAAAGTGAATATAAAGTAATATATCAATAACTGGAGGAATCAGGAAAAGACTCTTGTAGAAGGTGATACCTGATGTTACTTCTAAAAGGAGCTAGAGATTATGAGAGCAGAGGTAAGAAGGGAAAGCATCCCATGTACACTACAGCAGACACTACAGCAGACACTACAAAGGCACAGAGATAGGAGAAGCAGTATTATGTACAGGAAACAGTAAGAAGCCCAGTCTCACTGGAATGTAGAGCATAAGCAAGACACAGTAATATGCCATCAGTCGGGAAATACAGACTGGAATCAGATTATGAAGGGCTAGCTGTCAAATTGAGTAATTGGTATCACATACTAGAGGCAACAGAGATCCACGGAAGCTTCTAGACCAGTAGAGAGATGGTGTCTCATGTACTTTATGAAAATCAATCTGGCAGCTATATGAAGTCTGCATAGGAGGGAGGAGAGACTGGAGTCAGGAAGATTAATTAGAAGACTATTGCAGCAGTCCAGGTGAGAGATGATAAAGGCTTAACTTATTCTGCGACCAATATAAATAGAGAAAATAAAGTGGATGCCAGAGATAGTTGGAAGGAAAAATCAACAAAATTTGGCAACTAATTGTGTATTGTGGCAGAGGCATAGGGCAAAGCTGATTCTAAGATGATGTCCTTGATAAAAGTAGAAGGAAAGCAAGTAGAAGATAAAAAGAACAAACCTGACAGTCTTTTTAAAAGAAATTCATTTTTTTTATCATCTTCGATAGCAGTACTACCACACTTCCACTCAAATAAATACATTAATTCCTCATGTAAATAAAGAATGTGGAAAAGGCACTTTAAAAAAAATGAAGTGGGGAAAAATAGCTAGACTGGACCAAATATACACAGAAGGGAGATTCATGTTAGAGTCTACAGAATTTTTTAATACATTTAGGGATCAATTTTAAAGATATTTGGAAGAGGAGAAAGTACTGAATAACTACGAAAACCATAGATGGCATCACTACTCAAAAAAAGGCACTTCAGAGGGCATCAATAACTCCTGATTCATATGGCAATTCTCTCATTTCCATAAAATCTTGATGGGAACTCATTTACATATACATCAAAAGCATTCTTCATAAAACTATGAGACAAGAATAAGTAGGCATTCACAATTTTCTACTGTAGGTCATATCTAAGCAGTTATACAACTGACTGAAGACTATAGATAAAATCTCTTTCTTGAACTTCCAGTTTTGCTTTGCAAATTGCCTACTGGACTACTTGATCTGTATGACCCACTGGCATTTTAAATTCAACAAATGCAAAGCAGATCTGATCCTATTTCTCCCCAATCTTACAATTTATTTAAACTTCTCTATTATTTTTGGAGAGCAACACCCTTTTTACAATCATCTAGGTTCATGATCTGTCATTCTTGACTCCTTCTTCTCTCATATCCAATCAGTTGCCACACCCTGTAGACTCTACCTCTACAAATGTCTCACATCTGTTAGGTTTTCTCTACAGACCTACCTATCACCCTAGCTAAAGCTCTTTATATACCATATCTGGATTTTGTGTTTAAAAGTTTCTTTATTGGTCTCCCTCCTTCGAGGCTCCTCACTAATTCATCCATATAGCTGTCATAAACATTATTTTTAGGGTACAATTCATATTACTCCCCTGATCAAAAACCTTTAGTGATTCCTTTTGACCACTGCCTCCCTCAGTCTGCCCTCCCTTCTATCAACCCTCTCCCTTTTCTTTTCATTTTCCCTTACTACTTCTTCCCTCTCTTCTATCCTCCCTCTCTTTTCTTTTCCCTTTCCCCTCCTGCTATAGGGCAAGTTAGATTTCTATGCCTACATATGCTATTCCCTCCTTGAGCCAACTTGGATGACAATAAAGTTTAAAGAATGCTGATTTTCCTCCCTTCTTTCCCTCTACTGTAATGTCTTTGTGCCTCTTCCTGTGATGTAATTTACCCTTCTCTGCCTCCTCCTTTCCTCTTCTCCCATTACAATCACTTTTCACCACTTAATTAGGTTTTTTATCATCACAAAAAAGTAACCTTAAACCCACACCCTCTATCTATGTATACCCCTTCTAAATGTCATAATAAAGATATAGTTCTCAAGAGTTATAAGTATCATCTTCCCATGTAGGGATGTAATCATTTTGTCCTTATTGAATAACATACTTCTCCACCCCCCTTTCCTGTTTGCCTTTTTCTGCCTCTCTTATATTTGAAGATCAAATTTTCTTTTGAGCTCTGGTCTTTTCATCAGGAAAGCATGGATGATCACTATTTCACTGAATGTCCATCTCCTCCCCTAAAAGATTAAACTCAATTTAGCTGGTAGGTGATCCTTGGTTATAATCCAAACTCCTTTGCCTTATAAAATATCATTCCAAGCCCTCTGATCTTTTAAGGTGGAAGACATAAGTTCCTGCATAATCCTGAGTGTGGATCTAACATATCTGAATTGAATTGTTTTTTCCTGGCTGCTTGCAATATTTTCTCCTTGACCTGATAATTCTGGAATTTACCTACAATATTCCTTGGCATTTTCAATTTGGGATCTCTTTCAGGAGGCAGTTAGTGGATTATTTCAATAACTATTTTACCTCTGAGTCAGGACCTCAGGGCAGTCTTCCTTGATGATTTCTTGAAAGATGCTGTCTAGGTTCTTTTTTTGATCAATACTTTTAGGTAGACCAATAATTCTTAAATGATCTGTCCTGGAACTGTTTTCCAGGTCAGTTGCTTTTCTAAGGAGGTATTTTACATTTTCTTCTATTTTTTCATTCTTTTGATTTTCTTTGGCTGATTCTTGACATCTCATAGAGTCGTTAGCTTCCACATGCCCAATTCTTTTTTTTTTATTTATTAATTTGTGTATTTTACAGGATTCAATTCCATAGCTCCTTAGGTTTCAAATTTCCCTTCCCTCCCTCTCCCCAGCCCCCACGACGGCATATAGTCCAGTATAGGATCTGCAAATACTTTCACATTAGACATAGTCAGGTTACAAAGGTATATTGTATGGAATGGAATGAAAAATGGTAAAGAGGAAATAGATGGAATGAAAAATGGTAAAGAGGAAATAAAACCAAACAATGAAAAGAAAAAGATCAAGTAGTTTGCTTCCATCAGGATTCAAACTCAGTTCTTTCTAGTTATTTCTCTGGATGTAGGCATCTCTCTCCTTCATGAGTCTTTTGGGATTGACTTATATCACTGCTTTGCTGAGAAGAGTCCAGTCTGTCATAGTTGGTCATCACACATGTGTTGTGTCTGTGATTGTATACAAATTTCTCCTGGTTCTACTCTTCTCACTCAGCATCAGTTTGTACAAGCCTCTCCAGGTAAATATGAAGTCCATCTGCTCCTCGTCTGTTATAGCACAATAGTATTCCATTACATGCATATACCACAACTTGTTTACCCATTCCCTAATTGATGGGCACCCCTTTAATTTCCAATTCTTTGCAACCCCAAAAAGAGCTGCTATAAATATTTTTGTACGTGTGGGTCTTCCTCCCACTTCTATGATCTCTTTGGGATATAACCCTAGAAGTGGTATTGCTGAGTCCACACGCCCAATTCTAATTTTTAATGAATTGTTTTCTTCAGTTAGCTTTTGTGCCTCCTTTTCCATTTGACTGATTTAACTTTTTTAGGAGTTGTTTCCTTCAGTGTATTTTTTTTCCATTATGTCAATTGTACTTTTAAAGGAATTGTTCAATTTTTCTTCTACTTCTTTTATTTGACTTTTGAAATCCTTCTTGACCTCTTCCAAGAAGGCTTTTGCGGCTTGACACCAGTTCATATTCCCCTTTGAGGTTTTGGATGTATGCATATTGACAATGTTATCCTCTCTTGAATTTGTGTTTTGATCCCCCCTATCACAGAAATACTTCTCTATGGTCATTGTTTTTCTTTGCTGCTTTTTGCTCATGTTGTTTGCCTTTTTTCTGGATTTTAAAGTTGATCTCTACTTCTGGGGCACAGGAGGCACTTTCCCAGGCTTCTTGTGCTGGGGGGTAGGGGCCTGGGTTTTTGTGCTGGGGCCTCAGGTGCTGGCATCTGGAGGCTGATTGCTTTCCTGGTGCTGAGCTGGAGTTGGTGGTGGCAGCTGCTGTGTGTCTGGTGTTGGTACTTGCCTACTCCACCACTCTGGAGCTCAGGATCTCTGACTGGTTTGCTGAAGTGGGACTTGCTGTGGGCTTGCCAGGATGCTTCCTGTCCAGTCCTGGTCTCCCTCAGTCATAGAAAGAGGGACCTTTACCTTAATCCCCTTAGCCTCCAGAGCTAAAAGACTACTGCACCCCATTTTTCTGTTGGCTCTATTACTTCAGGATTTTCTCTGATGCAATACTCTCTGGGTTTTTCAAGTTCAATAAGGGAAGGTAAGAGTAACTTAATGCTTACTCCACCATCTTAGCTCCTGGAAATCAAAATAGGTGACTTTCACACATTCTCTTTGTGGGCTGATAACTCTAGGAGCAGCTGATGTTGCTGCTTCTGATTCAGTTATTCCCAAGGCCTGCTCCTGGTTTGTTGGGGTCCCAGGTTTTACTGGCACACCCTGCCCTGGACTGAGTTTCCCTCTTATCCAGTTTCAACAAACCCCTCCTGCTGACTTTCTAAGTTGTCTCTGGCATCTGTGGGCTGAGAAGTCTGGAAATTGCCACTATTACCAGTGATTCAGTGTGCAGATGTCTGCTCTGGCTTTGCTGGGACTGGGTCTGTGCTGGTGCAGCTAGTGCTAGACTGCCCTCCTCTCTTAGCCTGGTGCAACAGTCCCTTCCTGTCAACCTTCCAGGTTGTCCTGGCTGTAAATCTGCCTCACTCTGTCTCTTTGTGGGTTCTGCTGCTCCAGAACTTATTCAGAGTCACTTTTTAAAGGTGGGTTTGGGGGAAAGCTTGGGAGAGTCCCTGATTTCACTCTACCATCTTAGCTCCAGTTTAATGATTCCTTATTGCTTCCTCAGCATGGCATCTAAGGTTTTCACAAATTAGCTTTAAGCCACCTTTCCAGACTCATTTCATACTATTCCCTTTTAAACATTCTATGTTCTGGAAAATTGTCCTAAAAATTCACACAGGGAAAATATATGGATTAAGAATTGAATAAAAGAAAAAGTATAAAATACCATTCAGAAAAATGTATGATTGGGAAAAGAGGTTGTCCAATCATGTAGAAGCAAATGTTACTAGATAGATAACCCAGGATTTGCACTGCCAAACATGAATTTTCAAAAAACCTCTAACACATTAGGTGATTCTTAATGGAGGAATTATTGAAGAACATGGGCAAGAAAAATACAAGGCTTTTTCATGGATAGATTGTGTTGTATATTGCTAAAAATGTCAAAGTTCCATTGAAGTATGGAAATATATCGAAATATGGTCATTTTGGTAAAGATTATGAGCTATCTTAAAAAAAAAAACTGTCAAATGTTGATGTGTAACTTCCTCAGTTGAACATGTGATACAGCCAAACTCCAAGTTAGGAGTGGAAACCATATAGCTAGAACCATCAAGTCTAAAGAAAATGAGCTAAAATAAAATTTTACAAATGTATCAAACTAAAAAATATTTTCCAACATGAAACATCATAATGAAATTAGCTAAAATATAATTTTGCCCATAAATTGGGAAAGGTACCACATGGGGCGATAGTTCAGGCTGAGTTAAAAGGGGTTATTGGAAGAGAGAGTGAAACTCAATAAAAAGATATGGAGGGCATAAAAACATTAATATCTTTATAATTTTGGCCAGGACACTTACTAATATTAGTCTTAGATGATGAAATAATAATCCAGATTAGTGAAAGTATTGAAAGTATACAAAACCACCAGTATGCTACAGGTGAAATAGGAATGTCTTAACTGAAAATGAAAGAGGGAACATACAGGTGATAACAAGTATTAGAGTAATATGGCAGACAGGAGCAAGGAGAAGTTGAGAGAAAGGCAGTTAACATATGGTGGTGAATAGCATGGCAGGTGTCAAATTGGAGTTTGTGGGAGGTCAGCCCAGGTGTCTAAGAAAGAATAGAATAAACTTCAAGGATGTCTAGCAGCAGGTAGGTGTCTCAGAAGTAGACAGAGAGGCACAATGTTTGAAGAGAGGCAGTTGGTTGTAGACAATAATGAATTGGCCATCATTAGAGGATGTATGGAACCAGAGTAGGTCCCCACCATGTAGATAGCTACACTGGGGCATAGAGTGTGTCTCTTTAGCACCCTGTTATTTAACCAGGATGCCCTGTAAATATCCAGTTAGACCCATGTAACTGGAAGGCCTGACTATAGTCTAGAGAGAATGACTATTTAGTTAATATTGTAGGTGGTTGTTATTTAGTTTTTCTTTATAAAACCTTCAGAGGAGAAACTGAATTTTTTTCCTTGAAGCTTCTGATCCATAGTCATGTGGATTCATACCATAATCAATTACGAAAGCACTTCTTAAAAGATATTTCTACATACATACAGAATCATTTTGTTTTTTGTGTTTTTTCAATTAAGAAATCATTGTGAAGGATATGTAAGTTTAACTACACAGTGACTCTGCAAGGCTGAGATTTATCCGGAGGTGTGGAACAGTCCATAAAACACCAGCTCTGGAGTCAGAGGAATTCAGTTCAACTAGTATTTCTGATGCTTTATTACCTTTGACCTCTGTTAAATCACACAACCTCCCAGGTCCTTTCCTTGTTTGTAAAATGAAGGTTTTGCCGTAGATGTCCTCTATTATCCTTTTTCAGCTTTAGGCATATAAGGCTGACAAGATAATTGGATCATAATTTCAGAAGGGACCTCAGAGGACAACTAATCAGACTCTTTCATTTTATATTTGAGGAAACTGAGGCAGGCTGACAAGTTAAATGATTTATCTGAGGTTGCTATCAAAGTAGGAATTGAAACTAGGTCTTTTTACTGCGGAATCAAATAGCTTTACAATGTGACATATTTCACCACATAATTGTTGCATATTTGTGCCAATTTTTTTTTTCAAAATGTAGGGTGCGACCATTATGTGAAGCTTTAAAAATTGTGCCAGTATTACTTAAAAATTATTAATTATTAAACTGTCTGTTGCACAATTAGGATGCACAGAATACTCATGAATATACATTAAAATTGAATATTCACAATGTGCATATGCAGAGAATTCTAGGCTCCAGGATTGAAATGCTCCAGAGATAAATGCCTATCCATATGCCACTGGTGAATACACTGCTGCTCTGTTTACTTTTTAAGCTGCATGATGAACAGAATTATATCATGCTAAGATTATGCAACACAAGGCTATAAACCAATTTTTGGACTAAAAAACAGGATGAGACAATTGTGTGCTGAAACATGGTAGGTAGCAACATTGGTGGGGACTTCTCCATGGATAGAAAGATAGAGACAGATATACATATTGATAGACATATAGATGATAGATGATAGATATAGATAGATGATAGATAGATAGATGAATGAATGAGGGACTTCCTCAGAACTGTAGATACTAATGATTAAAATAGGCAGAGGGTAGTCCCTTACATGCTAAAATCCTGGAGGAGGGAAGTCGGTTATTTGAGAGGAATGTGTACAGCTGAAAGTATTCCAAATAGGGTCTCATGTGGTAGCACTTTTTTCTTTTCTCTTTTTCTCTTTTTCTTTTTCCTCCAGTCCCAGGTTGGCTTGCAAAGTTTCTCTTTCTTTGTTCTTTTCTTTTTTTTTTCTTTTTTTGGTTTTTGGTGGGCAATCGGGGTTAAGTAACTTGCCCAAGGCCACACGGCTAGGTTTTTATTTGTGTATGCGTTAAGTGTCTGAGGCCGGATCCAAACTCAGGTCCTTCTGACTCCAGGGCTGATGCTCTACTCACTGCGCCACCTAGCCGCCCCCTCTTTTTCTTTGTTTAAGGTACTTCGATTCACCTCAGGTTATTAATCCTGCTCTGCTTACCACATCTCCTGCTTATAAACTTGCAAGACTAACATTAAGCATGCTACAAAGATTAACTGTTACTATTTTCTTTACATCATGGAAGATAAACAGTAATGAGGAAAAGAACAAAGAACAAAGGGGAGTGGGGACAGTCTATGGTTATACTTGGTCAATGATGATAGCGTTTAGCTTCATTAGGGTGCCAGTGGATTTAATCTCCTTCCTTGCATGGAGAAGAGTAAAAGCAAAACTCCTGAGCCCAAGGACAATTAAAAGAAGTTGCTTCCTTCCCTTGAGTCAGAGGAAATTGTATCTGAGAAACAGCTCCTGGTTCACATCACCAACTTGGCCCTACTGACAACAGCACAGAAACCACTAATTTCAATCTTTCTCCTGATGTGGAAGTTGGAAGATAAATATAAAGTTTCCTATGTGCCTGAACATGGCTCCAAGATGGAGAACAAACTATTGGCTCTGCACTCTTGATCTGGCTTCTTTCCTTTCAGTATCTTTACTCCCACCAAATCTCCACAGGGCAGTCCCAGAAGCCCCAGTTGCACAATGCCACTAATTGGTGGATTATAGGGAAGTATTTCTCATCTCTCAGGCAATAGTTACCCTACTGTACCATGCTACATCTTAAGGTAGTGCTTAAAACAAGCAAAGAAGGGATGGAGAGATGGCATAGTGAATAGAACATTGGCCCTGGAGTCAGGAGGACCTGAGAGTTCAAATCCGGCCTCAGATACTTAACACAAAAACTAGCTGTGTGACCTTGGGCAAGTCACTTAATCCCAATTGCCCTCTAAGAAGCAAAAAAGAAAAAAACAAGCAACGAAACAAAAAAAAAACCCCTTAAAATCAGTCTATAAGCTTTCAGAATAATCCGTTGCTTGTTCAACAATTATAGCCTTTAAGTGGATCCTTTTAAAAAACAATAAATCCCAGCTAGCTCACATTGCATGTCTTGATATACAAAAAAAAAAAAAAAATAAACCTGCTATACACTGGATGTGCAATGTTACATAAAGTTCATTGCAAACGGTAGAGTATTCTTCACTGAACTTTTCAGAGTTATTGGTTAACTAATCAAAACATGTCTGTATATCTCAGAACACTGTTATGTCTCCTTTGAGATATTTTTTGTGGAAAGAGGTTTAGCTTATAAGTGTATGTCTTAGTGAGGCATCTGTCATTTCAAATCTCACAAGTTCAATACTTGAATGAATTGGTCTGTGGTCTTCTAATTCATAGCATATCATTAAGTAAATAATTTCTTCTAGTTCCTAGGCTTCCACATATTACAAGCTTTAAGCTCTATATGAAAACACATTTTGTGCATACATATATACAGTTTGTTTTGTTTTATTTTTTTCCCTTCCCAATGCTACCCACATAGTCCCATACAATTTGGGAAAATGAAAGGGCAAAATTATATTACCTTCTTATCCTTGGTTACATCACACATAACAGTATGACCTCAGGATGACCCTTTGTGGGACTAGAATTGTGGGATTGGCCTTAGCAGCAAGAGAGAGGGTATATCATGCCACAGTGAAAACAAGGGCATGAGCAGTATTTGAATATGAAATCAAGAACTCTTTAAAGCTAAAAAAAGATATGCAAAGTTGTCAACCTAGGTTGAAGTTAAATTTTCTTCATCTACCATAGTCTTAAAGAAAATGACCCATAATTGAGCAAGGAAATAAAATGGGATCATTTTGGGGTGATGTATATAAATGATATTGACATTTAAAACTTGTTTTGTTGACTCTATAAGGCTATTTGGAAAACCCTTGGTATAAGAACTCTCCTGAGATATATAATCATAAAGATATCTGAAAAAAATATTGCCATGTTAAAGTAGTTTTGATTGATACACTTCTTAGCATATAAATAGGATCCGATCTTACTACTTATGTTTTCTTTTCTTTTTTTAAAAATCTTTAACTTAACAAGCAACAAACATTAAGTATTTCCATGTTCAGAATGGAAAAGGGGGAGGGTACATGAAATCGTGAATCTTTATTACCTACAGCTTGCATTATTAAAAAAAAACTCTAATAAATTCAACATGAGTTTCAAAGCTGTCCTACTTCACTTGACAGCAAAATTGTTAAAAACATTCAAGATGCAAGACTTTCATACAAAAGACCTGTGTCCTTGAGGTTCAATCCTTTCCTGTTGTGAGAGGAGAGGGCTAATTTTCAAAGAGTGAATTCTAGAAGCTCCTACATGTCCCTGTGACTACTTGCATCTTACACAGAAGGAATCCTCAAGAGGTATCATCATCAGATTGTCCACAGCTTAAGGTTCACATTCATGAACCTGGCTACAATTTCATCATTTGCATAAGTGGCAGCTGACAAGTGACACATTTAGCAGTTTCTCATCAAAAATGGAATGTACAGACCTTGAAGTGATTACCACTCATCTTGTCAGCAAAAATTGAAGTTCTAAAATAAATATATCTGCCATATCCATAGAATATATGTTTATGTGATGTGCTTTTTTTTACCTACTTAAATTCAGAATAAAGCAAAGAGATATTCTTAAATCCAATTATGGGACTAAAAGATTTAATTCTGTATAAATTTTGTGATACTTAAACCCCTATGTTTAGCAGACCTTAGAATCTTGTTTGATGTTAAAATCATATTCATAAGAATTTCATAATGTCTCACACTGAATACAAAAGTGTCATTTCTACTGCTTTCATCATTTAATTGTCCTTAATGGATAAATATAGAGGAAATTTTAGATATTAATCTATTGATTTTTAAAATGTTTCTTTTTCATCATCCACTGCAAAAATTCTACATTTGAGGCCATATTTTCATTCATTAATTGAACATATAAAGCTTTTTATTAATGTCATGTATTTGTATACTTTATGCTTTTAATACATTCATAAAGGCAATCAATCATCAACATTCACTTTTTCAACTCCAAATATTTGAGCGATTTTAGTAGTACCTTAATTTTTTTTCTTTCACATTGCAACCAAGCACATTAATAGCTATGTGCAGTAGAGAAAAAAATGACAGGCAGGAAGTGCACAAGTTTGCAGAGTGCATGGTAGTATGTGCCTCACTGGTCTTGTGCACCCTATTGTTGTGAAAAGTTCCCCATACATTCAGAATGTGGGAGGCAATGTCAAGACCTCATCTATCTCAGCATCTTCAAATAGCAGCAACTAAAGTACCAGCAACCATTCCCTTTGTTTTCAAAGGGTAAATAAGACAGAGAGGTTTACAGCATTATATTATTGTCTGAAATATTTTTTTTTTGCTTTCTTTTGTCTAAATTGTGATGTTAGCAGAAGAGGTCACAGAATTTTAGGGAATTACTATCAAGAAAAAATGTTACCAATTTTATTTTGTGTACTGCATTATGGGTTATTTCACGGCTGCTGTGTTTGAAAAAGTACATATTATAAAAATCAAAGTTTTGTTATAAAGAATTGCATACAGAAAGGAATATTTTTTTAGCAATCGCTAGTGAAAGATTACAGTTTTTCAGTAATACATTGTTTGTAGAGTTGTGAACTGATCCAACCATTCTGGAGAGCAATTTGGAACTATGCCCACAGGGCTATAAAACTGTGCATATGCTTTGACCCAGCAATAACACTACTAGGTCTGTATCACAAAGAAATCATAAAAAATAAATGGAAAAGGACCCACATTGTACAAAAATATTTATAGCAGCTCTTTTTATGATGGCCAAGAATTGGAAATTGAGGGGATGTCCATCAATTGGGGAATGGCTGAACAAGTTGTGGTATGTGAATGTAATAGAGTGCTATTGTGCTATAAGAAATAATCATCAGGCAGATTTCAGAAAAACCTGGAAAGACTTACATGAACTGATGCTGAGGGAAGTGAGCAGAACCAGGAGAAAACTCTACACAGTAACAGCAACATTGTGTGATGACTAACTTTGATAAATTTAGCTCTTCTCAGCAATACAATGACTCATGATGGAAGAAGCTATCCACATCCAGAGAAAGACCTATGCAGTCTGGATGCAGATCAAAACATACTATTTTCACTTTTTTATTTTTCTTTCTTGTGGTTTTTCCCTTTTGTTCTGATTCTTCTTTTACAACATGTCTAATGTGGAAGTATGTTTAATATGATTGTACATGCATAGCCAACATCAAATTGCTTGCCATCTTGGGGAAGAGAGAGGGGAGAGAGAGAGAGAGAAAAAACTGAAATTCAAAATCTTATAAAAGTGAATGTTTAAAATTATCTTTACATGTAATTGGAAAAAATAAAATACTATTAAGAGAAAAAATAAAGAGATGGAAATCACAAAAAAAGAAAGATTACAGTTTTTGGTGGTTGCAGGAACCTAATCCCCTATATCCCATAGGTTCAATGTATCAACATTCACATTTTTTGACTTTTATGTAGTTTTCTAGAAACATTACCCCCACATATGCTAAGGACTGACTGAAAAATATTAATGGCTAACATTTATATAGCTCTGGGAAGTCTGCACAAGGCTTTACATTTACATTATTTATATATATATATATATATATATATATACACACACACATACATATATACACACATATATACATACATACATATATATGTTCGTACACACATACATATATATGTATATATACACATACATATACACACATATTTGTATATATCGATATCTTTATCATCATCCCTATTTTACAGATGAAGAAACAATTAATTCTCATAATGACTTTGTGCAAGTATCTTTATTACATTGAGAAAACCAGTGCACAAGTATGTAATTTCTATTACTTAGTAGATATTTATTAAGCATCTACCATGTACAATGGCAGATTTATCATATTTTGATTTTACTATAGAATACAAAGAGTTCTGGATTAGCAGTTGAGACTTGGGTTCTTGTTCTGACTCTACAACTAACTAGGCTTATTACTTTGGGCAAACCTAGCCACAGTATCTTGCACAAGTGCCAGCAGCAGCCAGAAGTTAATGTGGACCAGATGTTCAGAGTTTGCACTTTGCATAAACCAAGTAGAAGAAAGTAAACTCCTTCAGGGCAGGGTCTATTTTTGTTTTGTTTCGTTTGATTTTGCCCATGGCCTAGCCTAGAGCAGTGAAGAATACATGTTGGATGAATTGAACTGAATTACAACTATGGGCTAGGGCCTATGCTAGCTAGCTAGACTCACCCAAAGTAAAAATATTGTTAGCTGTGACAGTATGAGTAGAATAGAGGTCTCAACTCCTATTTCAGTGCTTTTTTCTATCTAGTTAAATAAACAAACAAATGAATAGATGGATAGATAGATAGATAGATAGATAGAAGGATAGATGGATGGATGGATGGATGGATGGATGGATGGATGGATAGATTAGATAGATAGATTTCAGACTTTTTCCTAGGGTAGGTGGACGTAGAAAAGGAGGTATCTGGTTATAAATAAGTTGACCTAATTCAGTCAATTCTATCTTTAATAGAAAATGATGTCCCCAGACTTTCTTTCATCACCACTGCAGTTCCCTGAAGGAAATGCTCATTTCAGCTTTTCACTGCAGGTTGTGTGGGAGCAGATGGGTTTGTTATCATTGTTTTTTTTTTCATTTCTTTTTCCTTCCTTCTTTCTTTCTTTCTTTCTTTCTTTCTTTCTTTCTTTCTTTCTTTCTTTCTTTCTTTCTTTCTTTCTTTCTTTCTTTCTTTCTTTCTTTCTTTCTGTCTTTCATCTAACACTGCTATGGTTAAAGGACTTCACTCTAGCTCCATTGGAAAGTTAGAGAAGGGCACACCTGCCTTTGGTGAGAGTGTTCAACAACCAGGTGGCCCTGAAACGATCCTTCTCCAAAGGATAAATAAACTCACAGCCCAGTGTTAAAGCAAACACTTTTAACACAGGACAAAGCTGGGCTAATGAAGTATTCTCACTCCTAATCTCAGGAGAATCCACCTCCGTGTGACTTAAATTGTCAGGAAGTCCCAAAAGGTAGGCATTCCATGAAAAATGTCAAGAGGACCAGGTAGAATAATCTCTAAATGAAGCAATTTATCCTCTGTGGGATTCATTCATTTGAGATCTCTTCAATGATGGCCTATTTTCTAATGCTTCCCTTTAAAGACTGTTTCTTACCAAAGCTGGGTGGGAGGAAGGAGATATAAAGCCACACAGAGTATTAGCTTATAGAGTAGTCCATAGGTGAATATTAAATCCTTAAGTATACTGAGAGCCATCAAAGTCCTCAGACAGATTATTTCAATTTTATGGGGACCTCTCTTGTACCCAAGGAGCCATAGGAATTTAGGATATAAATTCAGGACTATTTTAAATGAATATATGCTTAATTCTATGTATGTGTTTAATGTGAGGAAAGGACTCCTTTGTGATTATTAGCCCATAGTGCTATTAAAGTGAATGACAAAACCCACCACTCTCAAGTGGTATTCTGACATGTTTATACTTAGCAATAAACATTTAAAAATTAGCTCATTAAGAAAATAATGGAATTCCTTTAAAAAAAAAAACACCAAACAGCAGAAAGGAGGAAGAATAAAAATCAGTATCTGCTAATTTACCAATCCTTTAATAGAAGCAACATTTTAAAGCAATTTGAAGAAAAATCTAATTAACATTTCTCAAGGCTAATGACTTTTATAGATGAAAGAACTTTCTATTCAAATAGCAAGTTAGTTTTTAAGGGAGCTCTTCAGGGTTCTGAAAGATTTTCCTACTACATATCTTAATAATCTAATATTTATGAAATATGAAAAAGTGAGATGAGGTAGTATTAGGCATAAACATCTGCTGGGAAATAAAGATCAGAGAAGAGAATCTATGTTTTCAGAGCAATTAGGTGGAAGGAGGCAAACAGGCCTTCAAGTTATGGGGTAGAAGCATCTTAGAAGAAAGAACAACAAACAGCAGTCAATAGACTTTATAATGAGAAATAGTAAGATAAAGGGGGAAAAATAGCCTTGTTTACAAAGGCCAAGTTCTAAAATAATCACAAGACATGTACTTTAAAGTGAATTAAGGTGGAGAAAAATAGACCTAAACTTAACCCTTAAGAATCCAGAACTTCCCATACACAATAAAATAAGTATCCACTGTCTAAAAAGTTGTGATGGAATGTTACTGTGCTATAAGAAATGATGAGCTCAATGATATTAATGAAAGTCATGGAAAGACTTACATGAAATAATGAAGAGTGAAAGTAAGCAGAGCCAAGAGAGCATTGTATATAGTAACAGTAATATTGTTTTAAGAAAGACTTTGAGGGGCGGCTAGGTGGCGCAGTGAGTAGAGCGTCGGCCCTGGAGTCAGAAGGACCTGAGTTTGGATCTGGCCTCAGACACTTAACACACGCACAAATAAAAACCTAGCTGTGTGGCCTTGGGCAAGTTTCTTAACCCCAATTGCCCTCCAAAAACCAAAAAAAAAAAGACTTTGAAAGTCTGAGGTATATCCATTATTATAAATACACAAATTAAAAATAAGGGATTTATGAAGAAAGATGCTATCTATATGCAGAGAAGGAAGTAATAAATAGAAGAATGTATAGAATAATTTTATACATGTGTCTGTGTATGTATGTATGTATGTATGTATGTATGTATCTATCTATCTATCTATCTATCTATCTATCTATCTATCTATCTATCTATCTATTTACCTACCCTACCTACCTACCTACCTACTTATTTGTGTCTAATGGTAGCTATCTCTAGGGTGAGGGTGGAAGAGGGAAGAAAAAAATTACTCGATAACTTTTTTTTGTATATTTGGAGGGAATAGCAAGTTATACATGGTAGATTTGCAGTTTCATGTGCAATCATCTTTTTTTATAGTACTGTATTACAGAAATGCTTGTTTTGTTCCTTGAATTGAAAATATTTTTAAATGAAAAAAAATAATAAACTTAATGTTTTAAAGCAGTTAAAAATGTGAGATGTGGTAAGATGGATAAACAGAAAGAGAATACAAATTAGGAGGTAGATGTGTTAAACAAAAAAGACTAAAGAGACAGTCTGGATTTGAGACTTTATGGATTAATTATGTACTGAAGCAAGTAAAGATCTTAGAGAATTCAGAAAGAAATAAGAGGGAGTTGATCTCCAAATTAATGAAAATTTTAATTAAATTTATGGAAAAATAGCAATGATTAAGGAAATTAATACAGCATCACAGGCGCTCTGAGATGTGTACTTAACCTTCTTATCAATATTACTATCCTTAGAAAGGGCATGCCAATCAATTCCCTAGTGATTCCAATGGACAGCTCTAATGAAAACATCCCTCTTAACAAAAACACCTGATCACCACAACCCTATTTGTGTTGTCTTCCTCTACTAGAATATAAGCTCCTTGAAGACAGAGACTGTCTTCCTTTTTTGCATTTATAGCCAAAGCACTTAATACAGTCCCTGCTACATTTTAACTGCTTAATATATGTTTTCTCTTTCCTACATCCTGTGTCTGAACGAGAATATTTCCATGTCAAACTTGACAAGTAATCATTTAGCTTTCACTTGAAAACCTCTAATGAAGGAGAGCTCCTGAAGCAAATTAGCTTGGTTTTGGGGTGCCATAAATATGTTGTTGATTTATTTTGAACATGAAGTTCACTGAATCCACTAGATTTTCTCCCCCAGATGAACTGCTATCTAGCTACCCCTCCCCAATTTAATCATAACATGCATCTTTACATTTATTCCTATTAAATTTCATCTTGTAAGATTCAAGTTGATTTTCAGTTAAGATCTTTTAGGGTTTTTCCTAGGATCCTAAGCCAGTTGTTAGTTGATCCTTTTATTTCTGTGCCATCTGCAAATTTGATGAGCATGCTCTCTATTCCCTTATCAAATCAATAATAAAAATCTTAAAATAGCACAGATCAATAATACCCAGAGTGGAAGATTGGGGCATGATTTTAAATAATAATGAACTGAATATCCTTCAATTTTTTTTTAAATTGAAGAGTAAGTTAACATAAATCATGGAAGGAACACACTCAAAAGTATTTCACTGAAGCCTTTAGGACAATAAAATGTAGAGTAATACTTCCATGGTAAAACTACGGAATCAGCTAACTGATCTCTTTCTGTCCTTTCTACTTGCACATTACATGAATAAAGAAATTTCTGAAATCATAGTTAACATATGAGAAAAATGAAAAGCACTATTCCCTTACTGGAAAGTAAATTAGGTTATGTAAATCCCACTCTGTAGATTGCTATTATTGCAAAGTACCATGTTGTTCTGTGTTTAGTGTATATGCAGTAAGGCCATAATAAGAAAAGGCAGTCTCATTGCACATATTAACTCTCAGATAACTGACATAATAGCAATGTAAATTTATAATAATATGTAGTTCACTATTACTACATTTAAGTTCCTAGAAGATGTTCAATTTCACCAATTGTTCAAATGCTACAAGGTACCTACCATAGGGTAGAGGATGTCTAAAAGGGCAGGATGAGTCTTGGCTGCCTGGGCTCCTTTCTTCAATAGAGGTTCTGGAAGGAACCTAATACCTAATCAGGAGAGACTGCAGAAACAGAGGGTACTTCCAATGTCTGAATTCTGATGCTGGAGCAAGGCTTCAGGTTAAAGGGACAGGCCATGGCAGAGGAAGCCTGAAGTGCAGCCTGAACAGGAAATGATAGTTGATTGGACATCAGAGGAGAGGAGAAGAAGAGTCAAAAGAAACTACCAAGGTTTTAAACGTGGAGAGTTAGAGTATTGGAGGTAGTAGCAATTCAACAAACATGTATTAAGTCTTTCCTATGTTCCCAGGACTAGTGTTAGTCATTGAAATACAAAGATAAAAATAAAACACTCTTTGCTCTCAAGGAATTTACCTTCTGTTAGTAGAAAATTTGTATATAGATAAGTAAATACTCTCTCTTTGCAGTAATACAAAGTAATTTCCAGTGGCTTAAGGGAGGGCACCAGCAACTGCAGGGGAAGACGGCTAAGATATAATAATAGGCTTCCTATAGGAGCTAGCAATTAAATTGAACTTTGAAGGAAGTTAGGAATTATAAGGGGGTAGGAGAAGGAAGTACATCCCAGATATGATGGACAGACTCTTCTCTCCTCTGACAGTTTTAGTGTCAAGAGTAGCACAGTTAATTCCTCAACTGAGAAGTGGTCAAAGGGTATGAACAGGTAGCTTTCAGATGAAGAAATTAAAGCTATCTATAGTCATATGAAAAAATGCTCTAAATCACTATTGATTAGAGAAATGCAAATTAAAACAACTGAAGTACCACCTCACATCTATCAGATCAGCTAATATGGACAGAAGAGGAAAATAATAAATATTGGAGAAGATGTGGGAAAATTGGAACACCAATGCATTGTTGGTAGAGTTATGAATTGATCTAATCTTTCTGGAGAGCAATTTGGAACTATGGCCAAAGGGCAATCAAACAGCGCATGCCCTTTGATCCATCAAAACCACTAGGCCTGTATTCCAAAAAGGTCATAAAAATGAGAGGGATCCACACGCACAAATTATCTATAGTGGCTCTTTTTGTGGTGGCCAAGAGTTGGAAACTGAGGGAATAGCCATCAATTGTGGAACGACTAAACAAGTTGTAGTAACTGAATATAATGGAATACTTTTGTTCTATAAGAAATGATGAGCAGTTGGATTTCAGAAAAGCCTGGAAAGATTCACATGAATTGATGCTTATTGAAGAGAGTAGAACCAGGAGAATATTGTACACAGTAACAGCAACATTGTGCAATGATCAGCTATGATAGATTTAGCTCTTCTCAGCAATGCAATGATCTAAGACAACTCCAAAAGACTAGTGATGGAAAATGGCATCCACATCCAGAGAAAGAACTATGGGGTCTGAATGCAGATCAAAGCATAGTTTTCACTTCTTTTTTCCCTTTTCTCATGGTTTTTCCCTTTTCTGATTCTTCTTTCCCAACACGACTAACGTGGAAATATATTAAATATGATTGTATGTGTATAATCTACATCAGATTCCTTGTCATCTTGGGGTGAGGAGGAGAAAGAAGGAGGAAGGGAGAAAAAAATGGGAACTCAGAATCTTATAGAAGTGAATGTTGAAAACTATCTTTACATATAATTAGAAAAAAACAAAATATAAAGTGAGAGAAAAAATGGCATAGTTGCATCATAATCTTCTATAAGTGGCTTTGTAAGTACCTTAATGGCCCACATAACTCTGACCAGCTCTTGGGAGCAGGTTTTTGGTGTAAAACATAAGGATTTTTTTTTGCAAAACATAGTTAAAATATCGCCCCCTGCTCCCCACCCACCCAACACAGGACTTCATTTCACAAAGTGCAATCACCTACTGTTCTCATCACCATGTATACTGATACCCTGCTTCCACTATTGTTTATTCTTCTAATAAGATCATAGGCCTTCATCAGGAAAGGCCTGCAAATGTTCAGTCCAAAATTGGGGAACAGATTCCTTGGATATCCTAGTAACAGTCTTAACTGTGTTTGTGATTCAAGGGTCTCAGTTCACCATGGGGTATGGCTGACCTGAGACCTCATAGTTTTGCATTCCTGTGGCTTTCTGGCACCTCCTGTTAACATCTGGTAACTCTTGTTGCAATGATTCTCTTTGTCTAGTCTCTCCCTATATTTCTAGATACAAAATGCTTGGGGAAAACTATTGAGACTGTATCTTCCTAAACGATAAACTGAAACCTGAAAGGTTATTTCTAAATCTGAAGAGCACCATCTGCTTCTCACCACCCTGTCCCAATCAATCAATCAAACAATGAAGAAGCATCTATTGTGCATCTTCTAAGTTCCAAGCACCATGCTAGGCATTGGAAGACAGAAACAAAAACAATGTGGTTACTGTCTTTGGGGAACTTGCTTTCAATTGCATGAGACAACATGTATGTATATAAGTAGCTACAAATATACATACACACACACACACATTTAATTTTATTTTCCTTTCTGGAGGGCAATTGATTTGCCCAAGTTCCCATGGCTAGTTTTTTGTGTTAAGTGTCTGAGGCCAGATTTGAACTCAGGTCCTCCTGACTCCAGGGCCAGTGTTCTATTCACTGCGCCACCTAGCCACCCCAACAAAAATATATTAAAATAAATATTAGGTAATTTGAAAGGAATAAATTATCAGCTAAGGGATGAGGAAAGGTTTCTTGTAGAAGATAGTGCTTGAGTGAGCTAGAGAAAGAAATTTAAGAATTCCAAGAGGGGACAGCTGGTACAAAGATATAAGAGATGGAAATTCATGTGTGAGGAACAGCAAGAAAAAATTAAAATCATTTTTCCCTTTCAAGTTTTATACCCTCAGCTGCCATAATATTTCCTAATTTAACATGAAATACAATAAAAAGACAAACAAGTGAAATAAATTCATGTGATCTAGGAAACCCAATTCAGTTCTTGGCTATTTATCCATGCTGTATTCTCATGCCACATTTAATCTCTGATCTTCTATCCTACCTACCAGAAGGTTGAAAGAAAGAAAAAAAATCTCTGAAGGAATTTAAAAGGATTATTTCCCAGCATATTTTTTAAATGTTTGTTGGGGGTGGCACAGTGAATAGAGCACCAGTCCTGGAGTCAGGAGGACCTGAATTCAAATCTGGCCTCAGACACTTAACACTTACTAGCTATGTGACCTTGGGCAAGTCACTTAACCCCAATAGCCCTGCCCTCCAAAAGCAAAAAAAAAAAAAAGTTAGTTGATTAACTGTCCACTCTGGGTAGGCAGCCAACCAATCAGGTCTGGTACCTTGGGGTCAACTAAAATTCTTCTCCCCTGTATCCTTGTTTATAATATTTATGTGGTCAAAAAAAAGAAACGAATAAGCAGTTACATAACACCTACAACATGCCAGGCACTGTGCTAAGTGCTTTTTCACAATTATCTCACTCATTATTTACAATGACCATGCAAGGGAAGTGCTATTATTATTATCCCAGTTACAGTTAAGGAAACCTACATAAACAGAAGTTAAGTAGCTTGCTCAGGGTCATGTAACTGCTAGTGGTGGTGGTAGTAGTAGTAGTAGTAGTAGTAGTAGCAGCAGCAGTAGTAATAGCTAACATCTATAGAGTGATTATTAGGTGCCACTGTGCTAAGCACTTTTACAATTATTCTCTCATTTGATTCTCACAATAACCATGGGAGATAGGTTCTCTTATTATCCCCATTTTATGGATGATGAAGCTGAGGTAAATAGAGGGTAAATCACTTGCCCAAGGTCATGTAGATAGTAAGTATGTGAGGATAGATTTGAACTCAGATCTTCCTTGATTCCAAGCCTAGCATAGCATCTATCATGCCACTAGCTGCCTCATAGATATAGTGGCATAATCAGGGCAAGAGGGGCCTTTAGAGGTCATTATAGATAATCTCTTTGTTTTGCAGAAGAGAAATCTGAGGCTCATAAAAGTTGAGTGATTTGGTCATTGTCACATAGCTAGTTTGTGAGGCAGATGATCATTAAAACCAAACCATGAGGGGGGCGGCTAGGTGGCGCAGTGAGTAGAGCATGGGCCCTGGAGTCAGAAGGACCTGAGTTCAGATCCGGCCTCAGACACTTAACGCACACACAAACAAAAACCTAGCCATGTGACCTTGGGCAAGTTACTTAACCCCAATTGCCCTCCAAAAGGCAAAAAAAAAAAAAAAAAAAAACAAACCCATGAGATGTTTCCATGTACATTGTAATTATATTCAAGGTATTCTTCAAGCTCTTCATTATGCTTATCAGGAGGACCTTAAGGTAAGATGACCAAGAGTCTCATAAAGGCAGGTGACTGTTTAGTAATCCCAAGTGCAAATTCTCCTTTTGGGGGAGCTCCATTGTTTGGATAGCCATATTTGTAGGGCTATATACTATATATAGAACCTTCAAGGTCTCTTAAAGGCAGTGGAGCTCATTAAAGCATGAAGGAACATTTGATCTAAAGTATACTTCCTTTCAGTCATAGGTTGGAATAAGGCCTAGTGAGAAATACAGAATCACCAGAGAAAAAAGCATTGTCTTGGTGCAACTAGGTGGCACAGTGAATAGAGCTATGGCCCTGGAGTTAGGAGGATCTGAGTTCAAATTTGACCTCAAACACTTAACACTTACTAGCTGTGTCACCTTGGGCAAGTCACTTAACCCCAATTGCCCTCCAAAAAGCAAAAAAAAAAAAAGGAAAGAATAAAAAAGCATTGTTGTACAGTAGTCCACTTCCATGTCTTTTTTCTGTTGCATTTTCTCTATCCTGTATGTTATATATTCATATATTAAATGCTTAACTAGAAATTAGGGGTCTCTTACCCATACCAATATAAGAAATTATAATGTTCCTCAGGGATAAAAAAAGCCAAATTTGGAGGTTTCCAGAGAAGATTCTGGGTGAAAATAAGAGCAAAGGACAGATTTATGTGAATACATAACTGGGCTTTTGAGACACAGGTTATGTGTAAAATATTATTGAGGAGTATGACAAGTATATAAGCAGCAGTATCTAAGTGTGTCAAGGGAAACAGAGTCCTGTAGTCAGCAAAACATTAGATCAAATTCTGCTTTGGACAGTTACTAGGTAGATGACACAATGGGTAGATCACTAGAATTAGGAAAACCTGAATTCCAACCTAGCCTCAGACACTTACTAGTATGTGACCCTGGGAAAAATACTTAACCTTGTTTGTCTCAGTTTCCTCATCTGTAAAATAAGCAGGAGAAGGAAATGGTGAACCATTCCAGTGTCTTTGCCAAGAAAACCACAGATGGGGTCACAAAGAGTCAGGCACAACTGCACAACAATGAGAACAAACGGGACAAATCACTTTATCTTCTAACCTCTCTCATCCTCAGTTTTCTCTGCAAAATGAGAGGGTTGGGGTTGATGGATGTTAATATCCATTCCAACTCTTAATCTCTGTCCTATGATCCCCTAAAATAACCATGAAAAGTAGTTGACTATTATTCAGAGAGCTGGTGGGGGACCCAAATGATCTATAACATACAAAGAACGTTCTTAGATGGAACTGGCAGGAAGAAAATAGATATAAAATGAAACAGATGTTTCCACATTTCTATAACTATCTATTTTTTCATCATCAGTGACAGAAGAATCACTTCATTTGGACCTTAACACCTCAATAACTGATGTGCTACACAAGGAATTTCAAAATACACTTAAGATGACAAATTTAGGAGGATCCACTGGAGCAAAACAAATACAAAAATTCAAACGAACCCATGACTTCACTGACACAGATGTTCCCTGCAATGTTAGTGATCTGTTTATCTTGTGTGACTCTTGTCTATTTTCTTCCATAAATTCATAACAAGGGCTCCACCCAATGGACCACAAAACTTCTTTATTTTTTTCTCTATCAAATGGGGAAAATAATCACACCAACCTCACCAAATTATTATGAGGATAAAATGAGCTAGAATTTGCAAAGGGTTTTGCAAACCTTAAAGTGCTATAGAAACTCCAGCTATTATTAAATTCTATGTCCTTATATCACAGGGATACAAGTAAAGAATATGCACTATCTTTTATTTCTTGATATTGCTCTGTGACAAACCCATAGCCCATTTTTCTTTAGATTTAAAAAAATGAAATAAACAAATATGAATATTTGTGTGTATACAATACATATACAAACATATATACATATATTTATTCTATATACATACTATATATTTACATTATATATTACATATATTTATATATACACATATGTTTATATATGTGTGTATATACATACACACACACACACACACACACATATATATGACAAAAATAGGCTGCTAAGTGGCGCCATGAATAGATTGCTGGTCCTGGAGTCAGGAAGACTCAGCTTTGTGTGTTCAAATCCAGCTTCAGACACTTTTTTTTTTACTTTTTTGGATTGGGGCTAAGTGACTTGCTCAAGGTCACACGGCTAGGAAGTGTTAAGTGTCTGAGGCAGGATTCGAACTCAAGTACTCCTGACTCCAGAGCTGGTACTCTATTCACTGTGCTACCTAGCCACCCCCAGTCTCAGGTACTTACTAGCTTTAGGACCATGGACAAATCACTTAACCTTATTTGCCTTGGTTTCCTTATCTGTAAAATAAGGTGGAAAAGGAAATGACAAACCACTCGGTGTCTATGCCAAGAAAACCCCAAAAGGGTTCATGAAGAGTCAGACACAATTGAAAATGACTAAATAGCAACAATAACACAGAAAATTAAATTATATCTAAAACTGTGAATAAGGTGACACCATTCATGGAGCACTGACTTAAAGTTAAGAAGATTTGAATTCAAATCCTATCTTAGACACTTACTCCTTAAAGATATGATACATGTAAAGTGCTCAGTCAAACTTAAAGTACTATATAACTGCTATTATTATTATTATTATTATTATTCTACTAGTAGTGGTGGTTTTTTAAAATGCGCACATTAACTTTACATTATAATAAGGAAAGTGTCCTGCTTCTTTGTATCTCCTTCAGAAACCAATTTGTCCTCTTCTGTATATTTTTAAATGTACAGAGAATAACTCAAAACTACTTAAAAGGGCCAGTCTGTGGCAAGAATGATGGGCAAGAATCACTTAGAATGAGGAAACATGGAGGGGTTTTGATTTGCACTGCTGGAGTGCATTTTGCATTTGGGATTGTTCATCCTCCATGGAGGCTTTGCTTCCCTCTACATCAATTGTATCAAACTTAACTAGGGTCATTTATCTATACCTAAGGATTCCTGTCAGATGAATATTGACTTAGGTTTAAAAGGTAATATTATCTATTGTTGTTGAGTTGTTTCAGTTGTATCTAACTCTTCATGACCCCATTTAGGGTTTTCTTGGCAAATCTAATGGAGTGGTTTGACATTTCTTTCCGCAGTTTGTTTTACAGATGAGAAACTGAGGCCAATGGGTTAAATGACTTGCCTAGGGTCACACAGCTAGTAAGTTCTGAAACCAGATTTGAACTCACAAAGATGAATATTCCTGACTTCAGTCCAAGCACTCTATCCACTGCACCACCTAGTTGCCCCAAATATTTTATATGTTTTGTTATATATTTATTGTATTAAATATTCCCCATTTTCATTTTAATCTTGTTTCATTCATTCAGTGGATAGAATGTCGGTTCTAGAGTCAGGAAGTTCTGAGTTCAAAGCTGGCCTCAGATATGTATTACCTGTGTGACCCTGGGAAAGTGAAAACCTCTGCCTCAATTTCGTCATCTATAAAATAAGGATAAAAACAGTACACTCCTCCCAGGGTTATTGCAAGGATCAGATGATTATAAAGTGCTTAGAACAGTACCTGGCACTAGAGAGTACTATGCAAATGTTAGCCATTTATTATTCAGCACTCAAGGGGGGTGTAGACTGCTTCAGAAGAATAAATACTGTTACCTTAAAGTTAGGGTTGATATCTCCCCCTAATATGCTCCCGTCTTTTTCTGCTCTATTTTTTGGCAGCTACTTTATAGACCTGAGTAAAAGGGTGTGGGTCAGAGCTAAAATAGCCATGACTCAAACATACCACAAAACTATGACTCAGTCATTCATCCTCTAAGGGCCAGTCACTCATTCAGTAAACTTTAAAAAAATTCTTACTTTGTACCAGAGTCTGTGTTAAGCACTGGAAAGACAAAGTCCTTGACCTTAGGTGCTTACATCCTAATGGAAAATGTGACACATGTTTTTGTTTTTCCTAATTCTTACTACCTTGCTTTCCAATGATAAGGGTCATGATCGTGGGTGATTTAATTCATGCCATTTCTTGAAGAAATTAATCCCTACTATCTATCTTTCTATTGCCTTTTGAGTTTTTGTAGTTGGATTGTTTGACATCATGGTATTCCATAGTTCACAAGTCAAAGAAAATTATTTGGAAAATACTAGTATTTAAAAGATGGTCTTTTTGTGGCACTGAGATGTTTGAGGATCTTTAAAAGAACTATGGAGTGGTACAGTGGATGGAAAGTCAGTCCTGGAGTCAGGAAGACTCATCTTCCTGAGTTCAAATCTAGCCCCAGATACTCACTAGCTCTGTGACCCTGGGCAAGTCACTTACTCCTGTTGTATTCCTTAGTTTCCTCATCTGTAAAAATGAACTAGAGAAGGAAATGGCAAGCCATTCCAGTATCTTTGCCAACAAAACACCAATGGGGTCACAAAGAGTTGGACATGCCTGAAAACTGCTGAACAACAACAAATTAATTGCCTGTCTTCCTAAGGAGGTAGCATGACATCATGGATAGAGAGCTGTGTGAGCAGAGAGAAGAGGATGGATTCCAGTGATGTCACAGAAGTAGAAATAACAAGGTTTGGCAATTGTCTGGAAATTCTGAGTGAGTAGAGAATCCTCCCTGGCACAGTTGCTGGCCCAATCACTTCATAAACTTGTTGATTTATTGATTGTCCCTTTGAGAATAAAGGAATGAGTCATCTCTATTTAATTGAATCATGGCTATTGAAGATTTTGAGCCTTTGGATTTGGACCTTTAAAAGGAAGTAAATAGATCTGCCAGAGAGGTGAGCACTAGGGAGAGACAAGAGAGCAGATTTCAACTGCAGACTTAGAGTATATATGAACAGGTAGATAGAGAGAATAGACAAGAAGCAACCAGGGTGGGGTAATTGTTCAAATAGTCAAAGAACTCTCATTATTCATCTCAACTTGGTATCCATGTATATATACATACCTTGCATAGGAAAATATCTTCAAGACCAGAAGAAAGAATTTTATCTTTTTTTTTTTTAGTATTTATATATATATTTGAAACATTTAATGTTACGACCTTGAATTTCAGATCCATTTCCTTCCTCCCTTGTCACCCATTCCTTCTTGGGATATAAGTAATTCAGTATATGTTGTACATATCTAGCTATGCAAAACATTATCATAGTAGATATATTGTGCAAGGCTGCTTATAATTCCCTCCCACTCATCCCACCCCCCACCTGGTCCATTCCCTACATGATCCTGTCCCTCTTCTATAGTGGGTACTTCCAACCTCCCCTCACCCCAAGGATGCCCTCCCATCCATCATCCCTCCTCTCATCCCCCTTCCCCCTATCCTGCTGCATGTTGAGATATCCCATTTAGTATGTATGTCATTTTCTCCCTGAACCAAATTCAATGTGAATGTGGTTTTGCCTTTTTAGCCTTCCTTATTCTCCCCTTCCTTTGCAACCACTTCCCCTACATGAGATAGTTTACCCTACCATGTCTCTCCCCATCTCCTCTTGCCACTTTCCTCTCTCACCTCATAATTTCATCCCTTGAGTATTCTCCCTTCCCAACAAATTCAACCTATGCCCTCTATCCATATATAACTGTAACCATATACACACACATTCACATATGTATTCATATGACCACACCCCTTCTTCCATTATTTTCATAGTGAGAAAGATATCATCAGTCTCAGTTATTGCTTTTCCATATAGGAATGTAAATAGTTCAACTTTGATAAGTTCCTTTTGATTTCTTTTCCCTGATTACCTTCTCAGGCATCTCTTGCTTCTTGTGTCTGGATGTCAAATTTTCTATTCAACTCTGGTTTTTTCCTCAAGAATGCTTGAAAGTCCTCTATTCCACTGAATGACCATATTTTCCCCTGAAACAAAATACTCAGTTTTGCTGGGTAGGTGACCCTTGGGTTCAGTCCCAGCTCTTTTGCCCTCTGGAATATCATATTCCATGCCCTTCGATCCCTCAGTGTGGAAGCTGCCAGGTCCTGGGCTATTCTGATTGTGTTTCCACAATATTGAAATTGTTTCTTCCTGGCTGCTTGTAGTATTTTCTCCTTGATCTGGGGATTCTGGAACCTGGCTATAATATTCCTGGGAGTTTTCTTTTTGGGATCTTTTTCAGGAGGTGATCAGTGGATTCTTTCAACCTCTATTTTGCCCTCTGGATCTAAAACATCAGGGCAGTTTTCCTTGAGAATTTCTTGAAGGGTGATTTCTAGGTTCTTTCTTTGATCATGGCTTTCAGGTAGTCCAATAATTTTTAAATTGTCTCTCCTGGATCTATTTTCCAGGTCAGTGGTTTTTCCCATGAGATATTTCACATTGCCTTCTAATCTTTCGTTTGTTTGGATCTGCTTAACAGCATCTTGATTTCTCATAAAGTCATTAGCTTCCATTTGCTCCAGTCTAACTCTGAAGGAATGAATCTCCTCAGTGAACTTTTGAGATTCTTTTTCCATCTGGCAAATTCGACTTTTTAAGGCATTCTTCTCCTCATTGCCCTTTTGGGCCTCCTTTGCCATTTGAGCTAGTCTATTTTTTAAGGTGTTGTTTTCCTCAGTCAGGCTGTTGACCCTCATTTCATACTTTTCCTGCATCCTTCTCATTTCTCTTTCTAATTTTTCCTCCACTTCTCTTATTTGATTTTTAAAGTCCTTCTTAAGGTCCTCTATGGCCTGCAACCCACTCATGCTTTCCCCTGGGGCTTTTGGAGCAGGACTTCTGACCTCACAGTCCTTTTCCCGCTCTATGCCCCCGAAATAGGAGTCTAGGGTTGCATTTTTCTGTTTCCTTTGCCTTGGCATGTTGCCACTTAATTGCTTGACTTTTGGGCTTGTTGCCACACTATGGCTTTAAGGCCAGCTAGAGGAATTTTCGTCCCGAACGTGTGGGGGGCAACTTCCGTTTCTGGCAAGCTGTAAACCCACCCACAACTTCCACCCTAGATCACAATCCAGATCCAGGGAGGTTAAAGCAAGAGCGATTACCCCCCAAGACTGATCGCTGGATCTCCCCACGATTTGTAGGCTGGGAGCCGGAAATGCCTCTGAAAACTACAAAATGGCGTGTCTCCTCAGCAGCTTCTAGCCCCCAGGGGAGGGAGCTGACGCATTCCCCAAATACAGGTCCCAAAGTCCATAGGACACTAACCTCTTACTTTGTCCTAGGCAAGTCTATGTTGATAATTCTGGAGTCTCCACAGTTCCTGGTGTTCTGGGGTTCCTCCAGCCGGCTGCTGGCCCTGC
The DNA here is from genome assembly GCA_011680675.1 of Gymnobelideus leadbeateri. Taxonomy (NCBI): domain Eukaryota; kingdom Metazoa; phylum Chordata; class Mammalia; order Diprotodontia; family Petauridae; genus Gymnobelideus; species Gymnobelideus leadbeateri. Next base: position 362,439 of record WOXC01009143.1, read on the forward strand.
CGCCCTGGGGCTAAAACCTCGGCTCACATGGACCTGGGCTCGGCTCGGCTCCTGCGCTCTGCGCGCTGCCGGCTCCCAGACCACTGCGCTGGTCCTTCCTGCAGGGTGCTGGGCTGTCCTCAGCGGGAGGTTAGCTTCTCTGTGTCGTTCTGTGGGTGCTGGGGCTCCAGAAGTTTTTCAGAGTCCTTTTTTACATAGTTTGTGGAGAATCTGGGGGCAGAGAGGCTTGGATGAGCTGTTTCTACTCCGCCATCTTGGCTCCGCCCCCCAGAATTTTATCTTTTAATCTTGCTAAGTTTTCCAACCCATTCATTCATAGTTAACAAGGAGATGACCTTAAACTTATAAATGGAGACTTTCATACCTTGTTTAGGAGAATATCTTTAAACTTCCCCCTTTTGGGGTGGCTAGGTGGCACAGTGAATAGAGCACCAGCCCTGGAGTCAGGAGGACCTGAGTTCAAATCCAACCTCAGACACTTAACACTTAGTAGTCCTGTGACCTTGGGCAAGCTGCTTAACCCCAATTGCCTTGCATTCCTCCCTCCAAAAAGGAAAAAAAAATTCCCCCCTTCCCAAAAGTCTCATTTTTAACTTCTTTTTAAAGGTGGATTAGGTTAGTTCTGGTCACATTCTCTGAAAAAATGTGTATCTTGGATTATGTGTTATAAAATAATAACAACCACAGTTATAACAAAAACAGTTGAAAGTGAAATTCAGAATTACAAAGAGTCAACATGGCTCCAGAGAAAATGTTTTAGAAGTCACTTCCCTCACCACCATCATCACCACCACCACCACTACAGCCACCCACCCACACTCACACCCATTATCCCCCTCCCCCCCAATACACACTTCTTTACCTTTAACTAGGTGGAAGGAATTCCTTGGGTTTGGAACATTTCATATATTTTCAGATTTTTTGATGTATTCACTAGCTTTGTTGATTACTTTTTCCTCTTCCTTCTTCTTTTCTTAATATTCTTTGTCATATGGGCTATCTCAGAGGCAAGGGAAAGAGAGATTCAGGTGGAAATTTAAGAAAGGTAAGAAAAAATACCAATAAAATTGTATTTAAAAAAGAATTGAACAGGGATCAAGCTACATAGAATTAAGGATTTTTTTTAGCCTATCCTATGATTCCATTGATGTAGGGAGTTCCCCAAAAAAGGAGACATCCTTTACCTAACGAGATCTACATGTCTTTTGAAATTTCATTTTTTTAAAAAAATATATTTTTGGGGTGGCCAAGTGGTACAATGAATAGAGCACCAGCCCTGGAGTCAGGAGGACCCGAGTTCAAATCCTGCCTCAGACATTTGACACACTTACTAGCTGTGTGACTTGGGGCAAGTAACTTAACCCCAATCGCCCTACAAAAAAAAAAAACAGATATATATATATATATATATATATATATATATATATATATGTCCAAATGTATGCAAAAACAATTTTTAACCTTCCCTTTTTTGGTTGGGATTATAACATTTATTCAGATAATGCTATGGATTATTAGAAAGAGCAAAGAACCAAAGAATCAAAATATAAGCTATGCAAAATCCCAACTAAAACCCTAATGTGTCTAATGTATTCATTCAATTCATTCAGTAGCTAACTACAAGCCCAAAAAAGACAACACTTTCAACATAATAAAATACTGAAATATAAGTGGCAATTTTCAGTAATCAAAGCTGTGTGTTTTCTCTTTTTTATCCTATTCTCAATCCTGGAAAATAAATATTTTTGAATGCTATGTAATATACACATAAAACAAAATAGAAAAATATATTATAAACTTGTAACAATGGCTATAAATATATGATCATATATGTTCCTCATAGACAATAGGTTGGTTGAAACTATTGGAACTATGGAAACAACATGAAACTACTAAGATAATAAAGAATAAACAAAATACATGCCAGCTGTATGGTAGCATGCAAGTGACATTCTGATCTACACACTCTAAAAAATTTACATAATACCATCAGAAAAAAGTCTTAAAACTACATATTTTAATATGAAATAAATTCAGTAAAGAATGATAATGCTGAGAACTAAGACATTCAGAGATTTCAAAAGTCATGCTTTTTTAAATTGAGCCAAATTATTTAACATTCCTTTTTTAAAATTTTGAGTTCCAAATTCTCTCCCTCCTTTTCTTCCCTCCCCCCCTCATTGAGAAGGCAAGCAATTTGATATAGGTTATACATGTGCAGTCATGCAAAACATATTTCCATAATATTCATGTTATAAAAGAAAACACAGACCAAAAAACAATTTAAAAGAAAAAAAGAAAAATAAAGCTAAAATAAAGTATGCTTCTGTTTGCTTTCAGACTCCATCATTTCTCAAGGAATAGATAGCATTTTTCACCATAAGTCCTTCAGAGTTGTCTTTGATTATTATATTGCTGAGAACAGCTAAGTCATGGACAGGATAAACAGGGGAAAATAGGATGGAGGGAAAATACACAGTGACTAATAACTGTGAGAAATAAATTTTCTCTGGTAAAGGCCCCATTTCTCAAATAATATAGAGAGCGGAGTCAAATTTATAAAAATATAAATTATTCATTCCCCAGTTGATAAATGGTCAAAGAATCTGAAACAGGCAGTTTTCAGATGAAGAAATCAAAGTTATACATATGAAAAAAATTCTCTAAATCACCATTCATTAGAAAAAATGCTAAGTAAAACAACTATAAGGACCACCTCATATCTATCAGATTGTCTAATATAACAGAAAAGGAAAATGACAACTACTGTAGGGAATGCAGGAAAATTGGAACACTAAAGCATTAGTGTTCTGGAGATCTATTTGAAACTATGTCTAGAGGGCTATAAAACTATGCACACTCTTTGGCTTATCAATATCACTGCTGTTTGGAGGTAAATTTTTGAGAGCTCAAGTAAGTCTCTGCTTTTATTTTACCATCTGCAATTTCATGTTCTTAGAGAGTTCCCCCAATTATTGAGAAGTTAAATAACTTACCAAAGGTTACATATCCAGTGTATTTTAGAGGTGGAAGATAAACCTAGATCTTCCTGACTCTAAGACCAGTCCTGTATCCACTCTGGTGTCTTGCCTCTTTAGGAAATTATACATTGCTTTTAAAAATCCCAAACTGTCCACTAATTATAAAAACTCATCTCTTTAATCTTAGGATTCTCAAAATGATGTCATTTATTTGAAAACCACGGAACACCATCATCTTAAATAACTATAAGGAACCAAAGGGCAATGGAAAGATGTATGGTCAGGGAAAGTGATATAAAATACATCATTAAAGATATGTACTACCAGAAATTGAGGAAACAAGAATGAGAGGCAACAGATGGAAAGTGTGAATGCCCTACTAGCACTTTAGATATAGTAAAAGAAATAGAGCACTGTCTCCAATATGCTGGTTAGAACCTCTATGGAGGACTGATGCAAAGCATGGACAAGTAACACATAGGATGAGATGATGGGGAAAGGGGTTAAGATTACCATTATGGGAAAGACCATCCACACTGTTGAAATCACTTTCTTTAAAGTGCTGGCTAGCAGAATTGAATGGCTTATTTGAAATATAGCATTCTGTATTGGTGTAAAGGTCATTGTACAAAACAGTCTCAAACATTGAATGGTAAAACTAAAAAAAAAAAAAAAACAAAACCATAATATGTGATGTTAAATGAATAGTTACACGATAGCCAAATTTAAATGTATCACTTAAACAGTCTCAATAGATGGGTATTCCAAGGGCACATTGGTTTCAAATATTAAAAGAATTTAAGGATTATATTCTCTGAACTAAATACCTCTCTAGGATATCTGTCTCCATTGGGAATTAAATATGAATCAAAGTTACCATGGTGCCTTTTATCAAAATCCATTAAAAGAAACTTGGCCCAAAGAGAGTCTCTTTTATCTGACTCTTTATTGCTTTTGAGTATTATTATCAGCTATCAAATGGATACTGTGCAATTAAGTATTAATTTGTCATTAAAAAGGTTATTTATGTGGATTTTTCTTTCATCTGGTATATTTTTTACTCTGTAAAAATCTTTCCGTAAAGATTCTGTGTTGAATGGTGTCTAATCTGCTATTGAATCAGTGGAAACCTGTAGTAGTTATAGCAAGCATAACACAATCATATATTGATACCACTTTGACTTTACATGTTAAAGACTTTTTCTTATATTTTGTCTCTAAAAATGGTAGATCTTTCAGCTAATTTTATGTTAGAATTTAACCACACTTTAGTAGAGAAATCTAAGTGAGACAGTGGATAGAACACTAGACCTAGCGTCAGGAAGCTTTTGGTGTTGTTCAGTCATTTCAGTCATACTGACTCTTCATGACTCCATTTTTGGGTTTTCTCGGCAAAGATACTGGAGTGATTTGCCATTTCCTTCTCCAGCTCATTTTACAGATGAAGAAACTGAGGTAAACAGGGTTAGGTGACTTACCTAGGACCACAGAGCTACCAAATTTCTGAGGCTGGATTTGAACTCATGAAGATGAGTCTTCCTGTTTTCAAACCCTCTGCTCTATCCATTTTACCACCTCGCTACCCCAGTCAGGAAGATCTGAGTTAAAATACAGCTTCAGAGACTTACTGTGTTTTCCTAGCAAGTCACTTAACTTTTATCTGCCTTAGTTTCCTAAAATGTAAAATGGGGATCATAATAGATCCTTGCCCCAGGGATAGAATGAAGGGATAGAATGTAGGGATATAATGAAATAACATATGTAAAGACACTGCTTGGCACACAGTAGGTGTGTAATAAATATTTATTCCTTCCCTTTCCCACTCTTGGCAGGCCCAAGGTTTAGTATCTGTATGACAAACAGAATAGGGTACAACCAATTTCTGAAAGGAACTTAGCAGCTATTATCAGAAAGCATGGATGTCTAAAATTTCTATTTTGGTGACAGATTTTCTCACTACTAGTACTAGACCTAAGGGAAGGAAAAGGGAAGACTATCAGTTCCTAAATTTTTCCTGGGTCCTTTCTAGGGAAGCCTCAGGTAAGAACCCCAGGCCTATGGCAGAGAGGGTAGCAGATAAGGCTTTAGAGTAACCATTAGCAATAACCTGACCTGCCTTCAAAGCATAGTCGGAAAGAGACCTGCTACCATATCTTCAGGTATATCTTTCACTTAAGGGTAATCCTGAGCTTCCTTCATGCCCAAGGAAATATACTTGTATGCACTTTGATCAGCCAAATTTTTGTTCCAATCTCCTCCTCTTCCCCCTCCAAATACAGAATCGAACTATTAGACTATATGACATGTATAGATCCCATCAGCTTGGCCAGTTACAGAATCTTTCCATGTAGAAGAGTGGGGAAATGGCTTTTGGGAGAATAGTGATGCAGTGTAATGGAGAGAGAGAGACAGACAGAGTAGTAGACAGAGACAGAAATATACAGTGGAGAGAAACAGAGGGAGATAGACAAAGAGGAAAGGAGAAAGAAAAAAGGCAGATGGGAGAGGAAGGGAGAAGAGAGATCAAGAAAAATCTCAGGGTCTTCTCTCCATATCTGCTTACTTACTACCAATGAAGGATTTTTCTTAGCCAGCAAAGTGTTTCCTTTCCAATTTTCAGCTAAAGGTGGGGCAGCACCTTTCCTCTAGTGATGTTTGAGAAAATAATAATGCTAGAGTTGCCAAGGTAAAAACTGGGCTGGCGAACAGCCTCTGGCACAAATATATTCAACAGATCAATGAAAACCAGAACATTTCTTTGTAATCAAACTATTTGAGGAATCTGGTTGTAACCTTAGAGCCCATAGCTACACTTTTCTCACACTTGGAAATTATTCTGGTCACTTTTCAAAAGTGGAATGGCCTGACTTACTTCTACTTAACATCCTACTGTGTAGACAAAGTTTACTGCCAGGGCTTCTGCTGTATAACCATATTTGGGTAAACACTGGGGTGAAAAGCAGAATGTCAACAAAGAAAGCTGCCTTGTAGAAATTTGGCTTGTGAAGAAGAATGATTTGATATATTTTAGATTCATTTGTATGCATATTTTACCCTCCTCTACAGATATGAAAAAAGCCAGATACTTTCTACTTCAGGGTATCTTTTCAACTCAATTAGGTTGCTATTGTTTTTCTGATTTTACTAATATTTTCAAGTAAGTTTAAGTCATTTTAATTATCTGTGTACTTTGAAAACTTATTAGTGAGTCCCAAAGGCTTTTGTGAAAAGACTTATTTCTTGAAAATAAATAAATAAATGAAACGTTTCCCCAATTACCACACTGAAAGGATATATCCCTAGGGGACTGCAAGTCGTTTTATTCTTGAAATGTTTTTATTCATCAAAGTTTAACACACAAAAAATTCCCTAAAGCTTTCAGAAATGTCTTTTTAAAATATAAAATTACAATAAAAATGTTAGAAATGTTCTCAAAAAGCAACATTTCCAAAATCAACAATAGAGAAATATAAAATCAAGCTTTAAGAGAGTTTTTTTTTAATCTGTTTACTTAGGAAAAATTCCTTTGGTCCCACTATATTTTCAGCAATCATTTCTCCACACAATATCAATTTTTTCCTGTCATGACCAATGATTCTTTCTACTACTCACTAGGTTGAAGAGTGCAAGTACCTGTAAAAATATAAATTATTATGTCCATTATATTCTAAGTCGCTCAGAACCTTCTCAGAATCCCAGAACAGAAGGGACTACAGTGGCCTTTTAGTGCAGTCAGTATCTGAAGAATTCCTTTTTCATCATAACTAAGAAATGGACCTCTACCTACAGACTGAAGACTTTCAAGGAAATTTGCTACTCATTATGTCTTAAGGCAGGCTATTCCATTTTGGAATACCTTTTTTCCTTGTAAAAAGCCTAAACTCCTCTCTTTGCAACTTCTGCTTATCATTCTTAGTTCTGGGACAAAGAAAAACAAGTCTTATCCTTTTGTTCACATGACAGCTTTCCTTGAACTTTCAGGCTACTATCATTTGCCTACTAAGCCTTCTTTTCCCTTGGTTAACCATCCCATTTTCTTAGGTTACTCATCGTATTGTATGAATTTGAGGCTGATTATCATTCAGGTTGCTCTCCTCTGGAAGCTCTTTGGCTTATCAATATCCTTCCTAAAATGAGACACCCAGAACTAAACAAAATTTTCCAGATGTGTTCTGTCCAAGTCTGACTTTTAGAGCTTTATTAATGTAGCGTAATACTGCATTAGCTTCCTTGGCTTCTGTATTAAGCACAGTATCATAGAAAGAGGATGAGATATAGATTCAATAAACTCCCTTGCCTTCTGGTGCTTAGTTCTCTTTGCCTAGAAGAGCCTTCCCTCTACTCATATATCTTTAATTCTTTGAACTCTAATAGGCCCAGTTCACTTAGCATTTCCTCTATGAAAGTCTCCCTTGATCCTTTCAAATGGATATATCCTTTCTTCCTCTGAACCAAGAAACTACTCTTTGAATCTTGCTCGTATTTAACCTTTCAGTGTGCTATGTATTTGTGCATGTCTTACTAGCCCTATTCAACTGTAAGTTCCATGAAGGCAAAGACCAAGTTTTATTTCTCTGTATATTTTTCTACATATCCCACATAGAACTTAGCACAGTGCTTTGCATATAATACATATTCAATAAATGTATGTTGTAACAGTGAGTGAATGACCAGGTTCTATAATCTAGTTTTGTCATGTACTTGATCACAAGAATCATGTGATCTATACATGATCCCTAAAGGGAACTTAAATCTTTAAAATTCTGATTCTGCGTTATTGAATTTAATTGGAAGCTTCAGAATTAAAGAGGCATATTAATAATTTACACATATGAAATTCTATAGATTTCAATGTATTTTTCAAATTGCCTTATCTCATTTGATTTTCATAGCAACTTTGTAACTTCAACCAGCATTCTCATATATACTATGAAAAAAGAGAGGATTATATATGAAACTAAAATGTTCTGTTATGTAGCACTTGCTTCCTTTAAAAGTATATAATAAATTCAATGTGTAACATTCAAATTTGTCATGCTTGTCTGTGTCTCCCTCCAGTCCTCTCTTCATCATTTTGGAGGGGAGGAAACACATCCCTTGCCTTCCTTTCTTTACTACTTACCCATTTGAGAGAGAGAAAGAGAGAGAGAGAGAGAGAGAGAGAGAGAGAGAGAGAGAGAGAGACAGAGACAGAGACAGAGACAGAGAGACAGAGAGAGACAGAGAGACAGAGAGAGAGAGAGAGAGACAGAGAGAGACAGACAGAGAGACAGAGAGAGACAGACAGAGAGAGAGACAGAGAGACAGACAGAGACAGACAGAGACAGAGACAGACAGACAGAGACAGAGACAGACAGAGACAGAGACAGACAGAGACAGAGAGACAGAGAGAGAAAGAAAAGAAAGAAATAATCAAAACCACAGTATTAAATGTGCATGATTAAGCAAAGCAAATTCACACCTTGGCCATGTCCAGTAATGTATGCTTCAATCTGCATCCTGACTTTATCATCTCTGTATCTGGAGGTATATTGCCTGTTTCATCAATGGTCTTCTGGAATCATTGGTGAGTCATCAAATTTATTAGAGTTCTTAAGTCTTTCAAACTTGTTCACCTTTACAATGTTATTAGCATATAAATTGTTCTCCTGTGTTTGCTCATTTCACTCTGCACCAATTCAATAAGTTTTCTCAAGTTTGTCTTTAATTTCCCCTTTCATCATTTCTTATGGCAAATACTATTCCATTAAATATTATCTATTATAATTGTTCAGCCATTCCTCAGTTGATGGGCACCATGTTAGTTTCAAATCTTTGGTACAGTCATATCCAACCCTTCTTCTTTGTAAAACTTCCACCCTTCCCTCAGGATATCTCTTGTATCATATGTAAAAACATGACCATTTGACATATGGACCAATTGATGGTGCCAGTAGTATTGGCCAATTTCTTTCTTTTCTTTTTTGATGAAATAAATGATAAGAGATTTTATTTATTTTTCTTTCATCCCAAAGGATCTCTTTGTATTCCACTTTGGAGACTGCTGGAATAGATGGTATTTTTAGAAAACTATTTGGTTTAAGATATCTAATTTTGGGATGATGAGATACAAGATCTTCTCTTGCCATTCCATAAAGGAAGCTACTTTGGTAAACAATATAGGTAATTGTGTTAATATTTACATAATCTCTTGTAACTCTGAGAAGCTTAAAATCGAATCATCAATACAGGAAGTTTAGTTAAAGTTAAGATTGTTTTGAAGTTGGGGAGTAGCATCAAAAGTTACCCTCCAAGGTATGGATGTTGTTACCATTTTCTTGTGACATTAAATAAAGCCTTTAAGTTTGCTAATAATTTTTCATTTGCAGTTTTTCCAGGGGAAAAACAAAAGAGAAAAAACACGACAAATTTTTCCAAATAAAAAATGAGTATTTGGTGCCTTCTTGTCTGAGCATAGCTTGAAAAGAAGAGTATTAGGAATCCTATTTTGTCTGATCTTGCATGAAGAAAATGTCTGCTGCTGTACAATTAATAGTTTCTTCTTCCTGGTAATTCTTGTTTAAAACAAATGAGTTGTTAACTCAACTTCAGATAATGATATCTTGTCTACAGAGTATTCTATTTTTGCATATTCTTAAGCACAATTCAATCTCTGCCTTTATAATTAAAGAGTAAAGTTTTAGAAAAGTTTTTTCCCCCTTTAGTTACAGAGGAGCCTAATTGATTTTGGGAAAGAAAGAAGGAAGGTAAGAATGAAGTGAACAAACAAGGAAAGGAGTTCTGAGTTGTTCTATTTAGGTAAAACTTGGATTATTTTTACCTTCTCATGTTTTTCATAATTTTAGTAATTAGTAATGAATTTTCACACATTAAACTACTCATTTCAGCAATGCTCTAAAGTCAGATGCTGGTTCAGCAGGCACTCAAATCTTCACAATTCTGCCAATGTTTTCCTTCTCCCTACCTCTCCCTTGTTTGTGTGCCCCAAGATTCTGGATGAGAATCAGTCTGCTTTGCCCCTCCCACTGTTATTTCTAGCACTTTCTTGAGGTTTAGGAAAGTCTATGTAATTTGCAAAGTCTAGCCTCATCTGCTGCGGTGGAAGGTAGGAAGCAGAAAAGGAAACAAGATACAAGCATCATTCCAAATCCCCAAAAGATTTAGTGGGAGGTGCTGACAAAGAAAAAGGAGCATGTTGACACTTGAGGGAAGGGAAGAGAGGAATGGGGATAATTTTCCTTAATTTGATTAGCAGTGGAAAAGGGAGAACATTGGTTCCACAGTATGAATAGAGTAGAATAACAAAACCAACTGAATGTTTTATGAGGAGGGGAAGGAAGGAAAGGAAGAATTTGTTAAGTACCTACTATGTACTAAGCATTGTGCTAAGCACTTTATAAATATTGTCATGTTTGATTCTTACAACAGCCCTGGGAGGTAGGTGCAATTCTTATCTCCATTCCATGATTGAGAAAACTGAAGCAGAGTCTGAATAATTTGCTGGTAAGTGTGGGAAACTGAATTTGAAGTCAGGTCTTCCTGTCTCTCGTCCCAATACTCTATTCCCTATGCAACCCAGCTAGATTATCAGACCCAAATCAAAGAACAGTAAGGCTTAAGTACTCCAAATATAGAAACCTTGGAACTGTTTGAAAACTGTTGAAAAAGTTTCAACTAGCCCACAGGATATTTTTGGTGTCAGTTCATTTTGAAAAAGCAGTAACATGTATCATTTTCCTATACTTCCAGAGAATCCTGTACAATTGAAGCCAAAGCAGTGAAATATTGGAGTAGTCACCAAAAGAAAGGCTAGTCAAGGGTCATTGTGGCTCAGGACACTTATATGGAAGAGCAAGTCTGGACTTTGCTCATCCTCAGGGCTCTAGATTTGGTAGGATTGCAAGTCACATGAATTGAGTAGTACTGGCTTACCAAGAGCAAAGGGATCTCTTCACTAGCAATTCCTAAGCTCTTTCTCCATTTGGGGAGAGAACACCCAGAATAGCACTATATACTGTGAGAGTTGGGAAAGACCTCATAGGATCTGTAGAGCTGGATGGGACCTCATGACCATGTCATTCAACCCTCATATTTCAGTGTTGAGAATTGTCTTGGATCAAATGGTTAGTGTCAGGGGTGGGAAACCCAGATATTTTGACTCTAGAGCTAGTGTTTTTTACATCGTACCATATAAGAAGCTCACCTTCTGAATGTTTTATGCTCAAGTATGTGTTCTTTCTATGTCTTTCATTACATATAATTACAAAACCTGTTCAGTGTTTGATGCTTTGGGATCTTGACTGCTTATATTTGGGGAGTTGATGGCCACATCTTAGATAAGTAATACATGAATTTTCTCAGTTTTCAACTGGATGAGGGCAGAATAAGTCAGAGGAACCACTCTATGGATAGTGTTAGAAATGAATTTTCCCAGTGTTCACATGGCTAGGGTGGATGGGGCAGAGAAAGGTGATTACCACTAGTAACTCCCACCAAGCAACTTGAGTATTTGTAGAAGGAAAAATCCTCTGAAACAAAAGGATTTTTCCATCAGAGAAGAAAAACAAATCAGTAACTTTGCCACAAGGGTAGCTAGGTGATGCAGTGGATACTGGGCTTGGAATCAGGGAGACTCATCTTCATGAATTCAAATCCAGCTCTAGATAGCTTGTGAGCTGTGGGACCTTAGAAGTTACTTAACCCTATTTGCCTCAGTTTCCTCATCTGTAAAATGAGCTGGAGAAGGAAATAGCAAACCACTCCAGCATCTGCCAATAAAACCTCAAAATGTGTTCACAAAGAGTTGGACATGACTGAAACAATTCAACAACAACAAACTTTCCCATAAGCAAAGTGACAAATATATGTTACTAAATCTTTGCACTAATTAGAGACAGAAAGTTCCTTGCTTTGATAGATATCTAAAGAGATATCTAGATAGATAGATAGACAGATAGTTAGATAGACACACACATATCTCCTCATAAATAGTTTAAATTGAAGCAAAAATGCATTTTCCATATTGTATAAAAGCTGGAAGAAACCTTGGGTATTACCTGAAATTTCCCCTACTTTTATTAATGAAAATAACTTGATACCCAGAAGGAATATATATTCAAGATCACACCACCTGTCGGAACCCATCTTTTCTGGCTCCCAGTCCAAAGCTCTTTTCAACGTACTATACTTTTTTCCTTTAAAAAACAAAACAAAAACAATTAAGTAATGACAAAGTTTTAAGATATGTTTAGAAATATTTAAGTTTAAAGTCATGTCAGTTATCATGTATAACCCAAAGCAGACCAAAATTTTTGGTTTGTCTTAATTTTTGCATTGCGTGACAAGGGTTGAGCAGCATTTGTCCCATATTTAACAATTTGGGCATCTTTGGAAAAAACCCAGAATTTGTCTTTGAATCAAATTTCTAAGCCAAACTCATGGATATGGGAGAGATGCTGGGGCATCCCATCTTGTTTCAAGAAAATTAGTAATGAGGTTTTCCCTCACAAAGGAAAGAAAAATTCTATGATACAAGTATGCCATTTTCAGTTTCTTCAAACATTATGTTTGTACTATTTATATTGTATTATGCAGCCAAGCCTCTTAAGCAAACCTTTGTTTGGTTTAATGGGCCATCCTGAATGAGTATTCCAAAGGGCAGTATCAACACAGAAGAATCAAATATTTTGACTACTTTTAGACTGGGATATGAGTAATACAGATTTAAGTAAAGTGAACCTTGCTGTTTTTGGAGCATGACACATATTATCCTGCCTGTGAGGAAACCCATACAATTTATAATCCAGACATCTATTCTGGTTTCCTCTGCCAAATGGGAAGATCACAGAGAACTGACATGGGTTTCTTCATTGTCATTTACAGGGAATGCCCGATTCATAGTGGGATCATAAGTGGTAAACCTTAGTCATGAAATGAACGAGAGAAACTTTTATTCAGTGAAATTTTTTTGTCTTGACATTTAAAGAAAAATTACTTTAAAAACAGTTTAGAGGAAAAAGTAACTAAGGAAAAAGGGTTGAGTCTTAAAATGTTTCTCTGGTAGAACATGCTATAATCAGAATTGAGGGCATATTTTCTTTGAGGAGAAATTTATCTACCAATCTATCTCTATATATTCACACATGCATTTGTGTGGATGTGTTCTCTCTGTGTGTGTATATAAATACACACACATAAAGTCACCTAGTAATCCTTCAGCCATTGATTATCTAAGCTTTATACAGAACAACAATAATCCTATAATGCAAATAGCATTAGTATTGGGAGTACTTAACTATAAACTCGAAGAGTTAAGGTGATCCCTACATAATAGACAAATATTTAAATTGCATTCACTCCTCCCAGGAGCCTAAAATATGGACTACCATTAATTTTTTAAAAATAAAGTATTGAGTTTAGTACATATTGTAAAACTGAGCTAAATGAACAAGGATCTACTTTGAGTAAAGTCAAGGGAAGTGTTTTATTTCATTTATGTTTATCTTAATTTATCTATATTCCTCTTTGTACCTCCTTATTTGATGGTAGAAGCTAGCATTAGGATTCTGAACCTACTTCCTATCTCATTTTGTTCAATTTTTGCTTTACTTCAATAATATCATTTCCTTAAAAATAAATTCAAAGTATGATTTGAATATTTAAGCAATAAAAACCAGTTTGTCATTTATATAGGTGAAAATCTGAAGATTATTTTATGCCTAAGTATTACAAAGGTCAAAAATACATTAAATTTAAAATGCGTTAGTTTTCAATGGCAGGAGCTCTTTTGGAGAATGATGTAAATGACTAAAGTCTTCATACCAAATGGAATGCTGACCAACTGGATCCCAGACTCAAACAAAAACCTGACATTTGAATCAGACCAAATATTAATTAAGAAAGCCAATTAGAAGCTACAGTAACTGACTTATTGTACCTCAGATTTGCTCACAGAGTCAGCCAAAAGTCTAAAGGAAGTAGCAAAAAGAGCTGCCAGCAAAGCATAGGGAAATAAGGTAGTATAACAAGAGAATGGCTAGAGTCAAATGTAGCCTTCAAAGATGTATACATGGAGAAAGCAGAGTGTGGGGCTCCCATGAGAAACCCCAGGGAGATCAGAAAGTCCCAAGGTGTTTTGAAAACTCATGGGTGGGAGCCGTAAAAGCCCCAAGGTTTCATAGTGACCAGAATGGAGCAGCAGTACACAGACCTGAACAATCAAGGTCAGCAGCTTATAAGTCCCTGGAACTCTGTCTTAAGAGGCCATACATAGATGGAACTGTAGGTTAAATATCTGAAAGTTAAATATCCAAGGGGCTGGAGCTGGGGCTATGAGTAGTGGGGCTATGAGTACTATGGGAAGTGGTGGCCACACAACTGTAATCCCTGATATTGGAGGAAGCTGAGGGTGGTAGACTGGATAAATACTGGAGTTCTGAGTTGTAGTAGGACTAAAATGATCATGTATCTACACCATGTCAAGCACCAAATCATTAACTCCCAGGATCATGGGATCACCAAGCTACCTGAGGAAGGGCAAAGTTGCACCAGTCAGAAACAGATCAGGTAAAACCTTCCCCACTGATTAGTAATGGGATTGGTCCCAGGAGTGACTACTACACTTTCAGCCTAGAAGAGTCTTTAAAAAAAGCAAAGCATATGAAATGGAGATGAACAGTTTCATGTACAATTCTTTTATATTCTGCTGTACATATGGAAATGCATTTTTCTGGTATTTAAATAAGATTAATATTAAGTGTATAATACCTAATAAAATAACTGTTTATACATAGGGAGTGGATTACCTTTCTCTCTCCCTCCCTCCCCTTCCCTCTGCCCCATAATAGCATATATAGCCATAAGTGAAAAACAAGGGAAATTGGGTGGAGGGGAAGGAACAGAATTCTGGCCATGTATATGACTATCCACTAAGAGTTTGCTAATTGATGACTTGTATTCAACTGTACTATATTGTATTATGAAGCCACTATTCCAGCTGACCACGAGTGAACTTTAAGGGTCATCTTCCAGCTATTTATGAATCATCTCTTGAGATTCTGTTGGGTAAGAATTGCTGATGACCCTTTGCCACATCTAGTACAGGAGAAATCTTCAGGATGTAAATCTCTTAGATTTATCCCTTGAAATGACAAGATATTATTTCATTAAGGGATGGAAAAGGTCAGTTCTTCTATACTCTGACATAATGAGCTGATGAAATGGGGAGGGGTATCATACTCCTTATACAGAGTGTTAACTCAATCAGCCCAACTGGTACCAGAGTACCTGAATGCCTTTACTTCTCATGTGTATTTCCTCCCTTGGCATCAGCTTTGTGGATGCTGAAAAGCAAGATGGCAACAGTAGTATCCTCCAGGCTAGGAGGGTCTGATGGCAGAGGGAAGCATTGATATTGGACATTTCAATCCCTACCAGAAGAGAAGTCTACAGAAAGGAGGCTAAATTAGCAGAACTGCCAAATTATGTTTTACCTTGCAGAAGGTTATATAACATCTCTCAGGTTGCAACAACAGTTGCTAATCACTTTGCTATCCATGCTATGATTCTTTTATTCTTATCATTACTTTTTCTGAATGTTTATAGGCTACATTTTCCATACTGATCTATGTTTGTACTTTGGATAACAATTTTTATTCCCCCACTCCTTTTCTGAGAAATCACTTAGATTTCAAACCCTATTTGCAACTGTCCCCAGTATAATTGGGCCAGAAAGACTAGCCAATAAATGTGAGAATGGGGAGCCTACTTCCTCTTTTTAAAGTCAAGCAATCCTAGATCAGATCCCAAGCAAATCAAAATGGCCAGATCAAACTGGTACAAGTTAAGTTCTCAGATTGCTTCGGGCTCTATGCTAGAAGCACATAGAGAGGTGTGTTGAAGCCAGTGAGAGCTGACTCCCTAGAGTGAACTGTTGAAGTTTTAGTATGAGCATTGATACCTAAGAAACAGTAAGTTAGAAAATAGGGCTTGATTTATTGCTGTGTTGATTTTTTTAACCTTGAGAAAATGACAGAGAAAATGTTACTAATGCAGATAGATTTAAAAGTATGTCATTAAATAAAAGATTTATAAATACACTGGCCACACAAAACACACACATCAAAAGTGTATTTGCATTAAAACTTTTACTGTTTCAGCTTCATAGATTCAATATTAACTTTAATTTTTAAACTATTATTACATAAATCTAGGAAGTAAAATGTGTTCTAAGACATAGCAGATCTGAAACTTGAGTTGTGAACCAGTAAAAATGCAATTGAGTAATAAAGATATGAGAGCAATTAAAGTTGTCATTCTATACATCACAAAAGGAGTGGAAATAAAGACTAACCAGGGCATCCTCCTCCTACCTCCAAACACACACACACACACACACACACACACACATACACACACACTTTTAAATATCCTAAAGTATGGTTTTCTGAATTATTGAAAAAGAAGAATAACTCACTATGATCTGACAATGTCTCAGATGTGGTACCTTTTGACAGCTCTATCTTTTATCTGTTAAGTGGAAGAGAGGAAAAATACTGTTAAAATCTGTTTAAGCTGGAAAAGGAGTAGAGAAAACCAGTAACTTTTTTAAGCTCTAGTAACTAACAAAGGAGGTACAACTATCAGTGCCTCCAAAGGAAATTTGACAAATATTGAAAATAGAGCTGCATATATGAATTTGATTGATTAAATTGAAAATTTACAAAGATATAACAGTTGGAAAGTGAAAGATGCAATAGAGTTGAAAAGGTGTCATTTTCTTTTCTGTAGGGTGGGAGCTAGAGTAAGTTGATGATAGTAGGAATTACAGTGAGTTCAATTAACTGTGACCCTCAACTAACTTAGTAAACCGCGGATATAATACAATAATTAGAGACCTTTCTAAGTGAGTCTGAGGGGAAATCCATGGATAATTTGAGCTATGCCTATCCTTTCTGAGAACTGAGAAGGATTCTGGGAATTCCTTTCCTGAAGATCCCCCAGCATTGAAATTTTGTGAGGATAAAGACAACCCTAGATTCTGCTCTTAAATTTTGAAGTTCCAGTTGGCATTAATAAGACCCATGAGGCATGTTCTGTGGCTTCATAAATTGACTTGTTCTCTAGAAAGACTATATATAAACTATCTAAATGTTCAAAGTATCCTTTTGGCAAGGTTATTCCTTTGATTGCCCACACAGCTGAGAAAAATGTTTCGATAAATTCATTTAAAGGGGAAAAAATGATGATCCTAGCAGTGTACGGACTATTTGTTGTCATTTCTTCCATTAGAAGTTTATTCAGGGGTGGCTAGGTGGTGCAGTGAATAGAACACCCTTGAGTCAGGAGGTCCTGAGTTCAAATTCGGCCTCAGCCACTTAATACAAAAACTAGCCCTGTGACCTTGGGCAAGTCACCCAACCCCAATTGCCTTCTAAAAAGCAAAAAAATTAAAAAAAAAAGAAGTTTATTCAGCAGGTGACCAGGTGATTGCCTATTTATGTGACTGATGTTTATAGGTACAGGTAGTGCATTGTCTTAATTTATATCCCTATGACTGTGTTTTATATACATATTTTAGAAAAATTGTGCGGTCACAAATCATACCTATGTTATTAATACACCGATGTTATCTTCATCAAAGTTAAAAGGCAGCTCAGTTCACTTTTCATAGAAAACCATACCCTTTGCATTTTTTTAGCAAGTTATTGTGCAAATACTCAGTAGTTTACATTTATTTCCATATTCCCTTTCTACCACACTGCATCTAATAGTCTGTTATAATACATAATACTGGGCACAAGACTTAAATATTTGTTGACAAATAGTGTACCTATACTAAAATTTGATCTGGTCCATGTGTTCTCACAAAAGTATGTTCTTTTCTGTGTGAGGCAGCTCAGAAGACCTGGTTATTAGAATAAATACTAGTTAAATTAAGTCCCAACTAGAACATAATTCATTTGTCAACTCAGCTACACTTTTGGATGAGGCTAGCATCACTGGCTACAGGAGAAGTTTGAACCCTGCTACTTTGTTTTGTATTTTTGTAAATTTTTTATAAATATATTTGTAAATTTAGTAATGGTTGCTTCAGGTATCCAAGCCAATGTCTCCCGCAAAAGTGCTTCATTAAGAAGACAAAATACTGCTGAGCCCTTGCTTCACTATTGCATGCTTAATAACTGCCGGAGGATTCCCTTTTTATATGCAATAAAGAAAATCTAGGTGAGAAATATAAAATTTAATTACCTTACTATTTCACCTGAATTTTGTCAATAGCTTATGTATTTTAAAGTAGTCTGATAATTTATTGAATTTCCTAATTTAATTCTTTTAAAAAAGTCTAGTTTCGATACTGGAATGAAATGAAACAAACTTGGGCATGACAGAAATTTAACCTTCAAGTCACTTTGTCAGTAAATATTTATTCAGCTCCTACTATGTGCGAGGTACAGTGCTAAGCACTATGGGTATAATGTCTCTTTGAGGAAGAAACTTCAAGATCTCATGATTTTATCAGGGTGAGTATTCTATGAATTGCAGGCCTTTGATAGCCTTTGAGAGACCCTGGGCCAACAGGATCCCCCCCACAACTACCACCCCAAAAAAGAAAAGAAATACTCCACTACTTTGTAGTAAAAATGATTTAGTTTAGCTGTTCCTCAGATGACAGACATGTGATCCTTTCACAGACCACACTTATAGAAGTCAAAGCCATTGCCACACTTATAGAAGTCAAAGCCATTGCAGATTGTTAGGAGCTGCCAGATTTTGTATATTGTTGGGATTTTAGTGAATATTTGAGCAAAATGAATTAAAAACAACAACTGTGGTTAGCAAACAACATGCTATAGTTCTAGGTTATCTCCTGCTTTTGCATTTATAGGAGAAAACTACATCCAAAAGGTTATAAACCTTCAGATCTCTTAGCCCTGAAGGTGATACGATTTCATTTTGAAACATGGTTTGATTTTTTTTTCTTCCTTGAAGGTTAAAAACTGGGCCTATTTTCTTTATTTACTAGAGGAAATATTTCAAAAGGTAGATTTTGAACTATGTAAATACATATTTAGGCTAAAGTTAGTTGAATGGACATTTTCTAAAATTCTTGAAAATGCCCTTTTTCATATTATATTAATTCAGGATTCTTGGGTAAGCTAATTAATTGTTGCTGCCACAGGCAAAATTCTACCTCTATTAGAAATTGCTACTGTAGTTAGAGTTGACTACGTGTAATTTTTGTTCAGAGAGAATGTTCTTAGTTGTTCAGCAACTGTGGCAAAAATTTATGTCAAAACTAGATTAGGAACAGATTCTAGTCCCTACAGACTACATCAGTTTGGATTCACGATCTTTATATATTATGATTTCATTCTAATTAGTGTTTTGGAATTATAGTTTCCCTCTTGACAGATAGAGTACAATAGTTCTTTCACAAAGCCTACTCATTATGTCTTACTAGAATCTGCCAAGACAACATAAAACTTACTCCTCAGGAGATTTAATAGATCTCACTGGGTTACATGCTTGTGTGTGTGTGTGTGTGTGTGTGTGTGTGTGTGTGTGTGTGTGTATGTGTGTGTATGTGTTACTAGACATATAAATGATCCATGATCTCTACTCTATCAGCTTATTGATTGAAAATTTATATATTATATTTAATCATATATCAATATAAAGAAACACATAATAAAACAGAATCTCATCTTATCTTACCATGTGAATGGCCCCTACTTTGAGGCAATTAGATAGATAGATAGACAGATAGATAGATATACACAGATAGATATATACTATATATGTATCTATATACATACACATCTACATATGTGTTATATATGTATATATATGTATTTATTATACTGATAGGCAAATGTGTGTATATATTGTATATGTATATATAAGCATATGTATGTATATAATGCTATAGAATGGTATAGTAGAAAAAAAAGACAGGTAGAAAATCAGAAGACTTGGGTTCTTAGTGCCAGACATCCTATTTACATGTTTATTCAGCTTCATTTAACTTGTATATGAAAACAGGGAGTTCAACTAGTGTTTTCTAAGATGATTTCCACCTCTAACATTTTATAATGCTTCATTTAAACATCAGAATCAGACACTGTGCTAGATATTAAAGATACACCAACAAAAATGGAATCGTCCCTGTACTAGAGAAGCTTTAATTTTATGAAAGTTGAGAAAAATGTATGTTTTTTCCAAATGCATCATTTTCCAGGGTTTATATCTTAAGTAGATTTAAAAATCATTGGTACATGTGGTAAAGCATAAAGGGGGTTGAATTTTTGTCAAAGGTATGATTTCAAATCTTGATTCTGTCACTTATTACCAGTATGATTTGGACAAACTACTGAGATATTAGACCTTGGTTTGCCCAACTGTAAAATGAGAGGATTGGACAACTGATCTCAAAGGCATTTTCATTTCTAAACCTACAATCCCTAATCATAGGGGACTGCTCCAATGATCCAAAGTGATTTTTCCCCCTTTGGTACTGCCTTTAAAGAATACTATAGTAATTTAAACAACTATTATGACTGGTCAATTACTTCTCCTCTAAGTGATCAAATACATCCCTTGGAAAAGTTTGTTGTTTGGTTTGGTTTTTGGGTGAGTTGTCTGAGCATAAAAAAAAAAAAATTCACTCTCTCTGAAAATAAACACAGTCTCCTTTCCCTAAAGATACAAATTACAAATGCCACCCTGAATATTTGGAAATTCCTTCTCTAGCCCTAGGCTACACAACAATTGTGATGACTATAATCCATTTCAACATGCTATCATTCCATAACACTAATTTGCAATATAATGTAGGAACTTCTCAGAAATCTAGCCAATTGCATTATTATTATCTTGGGATTTAGTGCTGAAAGGCACCTTAGATATTTATCTTGTCCAACCCCCTCATTTTGCAGATGAAGAAACAAAGGCCAGAGAATAAACTTGAATGATAGCAATATTAACGAAAGATGATACACTGTCATTTTAAACCTAAGTTGTGTGAAGATGGCTTTTAATTATAATTCCTTAAAATACATAATAATAATAATAATGATATAATGATAGTGTTTCTAGTACAGACTTTTTTTTGGGTGCCTCATCATGCAGGGAATTGACCAGACCTGAGTTCTCAAAAACTAGGCCAGATTCATGCAAGTTATAGCAAGTCTTATCAAAATGCAACGTATTTGAGTATAGCCCTGGCCATGGATCATATGAAAACATGGATCTGTTTTTTTAGGACCAGACTTGATAAGCTTGGAGATGTTTATTATAGGAAGATTATTTTCCAATTGAGGAATTTTTGGGGGGAGGGGGATTTCCATAAGTCATGAGATATTACTCACTAAACTCTGTAAAAGCTGATGATTTGAGTCAGTGGAGTTAACACAATGATTAAATTATTGATTTTTTGAAGTTCCTTTGGTATGTTTCTTGGTCTCTGTCTTATCATCATTAGAGGGATCAAATCCTTTGAATATTGGTGCCTTGATCAGGAAGCTATGCACAGTCAGTGAGATAATAAAAATCATAATGGGTTGCTACTTAATCTTTCATATTTGTAAAATGTGCTTGAACTATTGCAAAAGCTTTGTTGTTGGTGTCTGCCTCAAATTTCCACCCTCTCCTATTCATCTTCCACTCACATATCAAAGTAATTTTCTTAAAACTCAAGTATCACTGTTACTCTCTTATTCAATAAATTCTAGTGACTCCCTATTACCTCTAGGATCAGATATATGATTTCTCATTTCATTTTTCAAGCTCTTCGTAACCTAGCCTCCTTCTAACCTCACTCTGACATATAATATACTCCAAAATCCAGTGATATCTCCCTCCATTTAGTTCCTTGAACAAATTGCCCCATTTATTTACTCATTAAATTTCCATCGCCTACTCCCAGTCACTGGATTTCTCTCCCTCCTTGCCTCTGCCCCCTTGGCTTTCCTGGTGTCTTTCAAAACTTAGGTAAAATCCTATTATCTCTTCTCATCTCCCTTAAAGCTAGTGCCTTCCCGCTGTAGTTATCTCCAATTTATTCTCTCTATATTGTCTACGTACATAGTTGCTTACATGTTGTCACTTTCATTAGACCATAAGCTCTGCAAAAGCAGGGACTTTTTTGACCTTTTTTGTAGACAAATCTCTAACATCCTCTAAGTACCCTCTTCAAGTTTGATGTTTGGATGAAATGAGGCATTTGCGAATCACTGAACATTTAACAAAGAAGGAAGCTAACATTTACCTAATACAGCAGGAATATACAAAAAAGATACAGTGGCACCTAGCTTCTCCGGACACAGCACCCTCTCACCTCTATCTTGAAAAGCATTTGGTCAGAAAGTCAATGGGACAAGGAGACTTACATCATCTCAGGTACCCTCCAAGTCTGAGAGGCTTCAAAGACATATATATGGCTGGGACCTTTTATGGCCCCAGAACAGGAAGCTGCATCACGGCAGCTGGGGCTGTCAGGGAAGTCATGTTAGGAAAACACTGGTCCTATCATATCCTTTCTTTGTATCATCAATGCTTAGCATGGTGCCTGATATAGACCAGGAACTTGTTTGTTTACTCAACTTATAAAATACTGGTAATTAAATTTTATTGAAAGGAAAACATTAATTGATCTCATAGACATATTGAATTTAATTGTGAGCAGAATAACTTTAGTATAAATGATACTGTATCATTTTCCCATTCTCTATGATGGAATGTTACACACTGTATAGAGCTGTGGAGAAGAGAAAACTTTCCCTTCAACTTACAGTTCTAATGTAAAAATTAAATTGAAACCACTGGGCAAAAGCTAGACCAGGGGTGGAGAATCTGCATGCTCAAAGTCATATGTGACCCTCTAGGTCCTCAAGTGTGGCCTTTTGACTGAATCCAAACTTCACAGAAGAAATCTCCTTAATAAAAGGATTTGTTCTGTAAAACTTGGACACAGTCAAAAGGCTGCACCCAAGGCCCTAGAAGGTCACACATGGCCCTGAGGCTGCAGGTTCCCCCTCTCCCTGAGCTAGACCTTTTTATGTTATATTTTATGCTCTGTTCCTACTATGTTTGCTGAATAAGGAGGATAAAAGGAATTGAGGGAAAAGACCTCGTGCATTTACTGCCAGCTTTAGTTTCAGGCTTTGCCTTTTTTTCTCCTAATATTAGCCACTTTCTCTATTTCTCTTCTTCTTCCTCTTCTTCTTCTCCCTCTTCTTTCTTCTACTTCTTTCTCACTTTTTCTTCTTTCTTCTTTCCTTCTCCTCTTCCTCCTCCTCCTCCTCCTCCTTCTTTTTCTTCTTCTTCACTTTATTTTATTAAATTTGTTTATCTACTTTTAGTTTACAACATTCAGTTCCACAATCCCTTGAGTTCCAAATTTTCTCCCCATCCCTCTCCAACCCCCCTCACCCTGCCATAGTGGCATGCAATCCAATATAGGCTCTAGAAATACCTTCACATAAGCATTAGTCAGGTTATAAAAAAGAATTATAAGCAATGAAGTGAACAACAAGAAAGAATATTTCTCTTCTTAATAGTGTACAGCAGCTTTGAGCTCTAGTCCCAGGAAATGTCTCTCTCTGCCTCTATGTAACCTCTAACACTTCCATCTTTAAAGTTACTCTTTTAGTATTAATATTTTTAACTACTAGGTTGCCTTGTGGGAGAATGCAACCTGCCTCCTATGAGAAGCCTTTCCTTAACTCCTCCCTTCAGGAAATAACACTCACTCACTCAATAAAAACTTATTAAGGGCCTACTCTGTACTAGGCCCTTCCCTGCCTATTAAATTGCATTTACTCTCTCTGTCTCTCTCTTTCTCTTCCTTTGCCTCTGTCTTTGTTGCTGTCTCTCTTTTCCTCTCTCTCTCTCTCTCTCTCTCTCTCTCTCTCTCTCTCTCTCCCTCACCCTCTCTCTCTCTCTTTCTGTCTCTCATCTGCCTTTGCTTCTCTATGTATATATGCATATATATGTACACATATGTATATACCTATATGTAAATAGATATTGTATTCATTTATTTTTGTACATGATGTTGTACTCCATCTCAATGTAATTTGCTTGAGGACAGGGGTTATACCACAAGTTACTCTCACAATTCTATGGACATTACCGTAACTTAGTCCTCACGTGGCTTGTGGAACTGTATACATGGTTATTCTTTCTTTTTCTTTTTCTTTTTTAGCTTTGTATCCAAGCACTCGGCAAAGTTCTTGGAGCATAGCAGGCCCTTAAAAAGTGCTTGGTGAATTGAAATTAATATTAACACTTTCCTTTAAAAACAACAAATGCCTGTTTTATATTTCTTATAGGAACATGCTGCCATCTTGGCCCAGGAGAATACATTTACCATTTCATCTATTCTCACTTTATTTATAAAAAGCCATTCTGTGCTTTCATGACAAAAGGAAAAAGTATTTTGTATTTTGCTTGTATGTTTCATATTATGCATCTGGATGGAAAACCATTAGAGTTTTGCCATCACAATTTATATCTTAAAAACCCTCATTTGATCCTTCCATCCTTACTATCATCCTATATGTCTTCTGCCCTTTGTAGCTAAACTCCTTAAAAAGACCATTTACAATTGTTGCCTCCATTTTTCTCTCCTTTCACTCTCTTCTTAACCTCTTATAATCTAGCTTCTGGCCTTATCATTCCACCAAAAATGTTCTCTTTAAAGTTGCTAATGATCTCTTACTTACCAAAAGCAATGGCCTTTTCTCAATCCTTATTCTTGACTTCTCTCTAGCTCTTGACAGTCTTTATCATTCTCTCATCCTTGATATGCTCTCCTTTCTAAGTTTTCAAAACAGCACTCTCTCCTATTTCTCCTCCTGCTTATCTGAGCATTTCTTCTCTGTCTCTTTTTCCAGACTCTGATCCAGATCATGCCCTATAAACATAGATCCCCTCAAGGTTTTGTGCCAGGCGCTTTTCTCGTTTTCTTCCCACATTTCACTTGGTGACATTGTTAGCTCCCATGGATTTAATTACCATTTCTCTGCTGATGATTCTAAAATCTACTCATCCTACCCCAAATTCTCTGCTGACCTCTAATCCCATATCTCCAACAACCTTTCAGACATCTTGAATTGGATAACCAATAGATATCTTAATCTCAATATAGCAAAACTGAACTCACCATCTTTCCCTTTAACTCCTCCCCATACCTTCCCTTCCATACCTACTATAAAAGGCAATACTCAACAACAAGCCCCAGCCCAAGCCTCACTGGGTCATTGTTTGGGTTCTGATGGCTCAGAGTGAGTGTAAATAGCATTTGATTCTGTTTTGGTCAGAAAGCCTGAGATTCTTCCCAGATTAATTTTTTTTTTGACTAGGTAAAAGAGGTCTTTCTTGGTCTCATTTTTACCTAGCCTTAATCACTGAATGAGCATTACCTCAGAGAAACTGAGACCTGGGAAAGACCTTAGCTTAAAAAGGTTAAGGACTTCCACTGCCTCTGGGGATCTCTAGTCTTTTTGATCTGTATATTATCACTTGACCCAGCTGGTTCTGTAGCAGAGGGTGAAGCTGATGACTTTACACAGCCCTGGCTCACTTAAATTCAATTTATTAACAAGCAATGACTTCACCTTCCTGATGTCATGATCCTCCTTGAGAACTAAGGACAGACCACAATAATGACAAACAACAGAGGGCAACACTATACTCCCAGTCCCTTAGGCACACAACATAGGACTCATCCTCTACTTCACACAATCTCTCACACCCCTTATCTAAGCTATTGTCAAGACCTGTTGAATTCACTTCTTAAATATCTCTCATACATGCCCTCTTCTCTCCTCTGATATTGATACTACTCTAGTGTAGGCCCTTATTATCTCCTGCCTGAATTATTGCAATAACCAGTCTCTCTCCACTCTATTCTATCCTTCATTCAGCCACCAAAGGGATGTTCCTAAAGCACAGGTTTGATCATGTCCCCTCCATACTCAATAAAATCCAGTGATTCCCTATTGCCTTCCACACCAAATACAAAATGCTGTCTTTGGCATTCAGTATTCTCCATTACTCAGCCCTTTCCTACATTTTCAGTCTTCTCACACCTTATTCCCCACCACATACTCTTCAATGCAGGGATACTGGATTCCTGTCTGTTCCACAAATAAGACATTCCATTTCTTGACTGGGCATTTTCTCTGGCTGGGTCCTTCCTCCTCCCTACCATGCCTGGAATGCTCTCCCAGCTCTTTTCTAATTACTGACCTCTCTGGATTCCTTTCAGTTTCAATCCCATCTTTTACAGGAAACTTTTCCCAACCCCTCTTAATTCTGGGACTTCCCCTCTGTTAATTATTTCTTTTTAAAAATATGTACATAACTTACTTTGTATACATTTGTTTGCATGTTCTCTGCCCTACTATATTATAAGCTCCTTGAGGGAAAAGGTTGTCTTTTGCCTTTTTTTGTATCCTCATTACTCAGAACAGGGCCTGACACATAGTTGGTGCTTAACAAATGTTTATTGATTGAAATACGAGACAAAATATTTAGATTAACAATGAGTTAGACCCAGAGTTGACCAGGAGGAGAATAAGGTGAATTGTCTTTGGGATACCAAAAGGGGCTTTTAATGATACCCAAAATTCCCTTGGGAATATATAATACCAATAATAAAATGAAAATTAATGCCAACATTCAATTGTTGCTCCTATATGATAGCAATACATACAGTATAACCACCTCTGAAGAATTAAAAATGAATACAACACAGAAGGTAGTGGAGAAGAATAAAGATAGAGGTATAAGCAGACTGTAACATACAACCAACAATGAGCATCAGAGAAAAATGGAAGTAAAATACATCATTAAAGAAATGTGTAATGTGAAGAAGAGATAAGACTAGTTGTGTTGCAAGAGTGAGGGATGACAGATCAACAGTCAGAGTGTTCCATCAGTATCTTCACAATGTCAGGAGAGAATGAAAAAGGCCTTCAGCATTTTGAGTGCTGTCCCACCTTGCCACAGCAGCAAATTTCCAGACTATGGACAGGCATGGATAGGCTGCAATCTGTTTCACTAGAAGGAATTCCCAAATCAGTAATCACAGATCCATTTGTGTATCTGAGAGAGGATTTCCTTAACAGAACAAGACTCCACACCCTTGGGATTATAACCTTACTGGTTGGTCTATATTAATTTTTCATAGTCCTTTATCATGACTCTTACTACTCTCAGTTATAAAAGGACAACTGAGGTAAAGAGGAACAAGCCAATGCAAAAAACTCTCATCAGATGATGGCACACTCTCTGGAAGAGGTACGTCATAGCTTACCTTCACCCTTCTACAGCTCTCACCTTATCTTTGGACTCATGTGGTCCATGGAATCGATCATCTGCATTGACTTTAGTCTTTCTTGGCCAAGAGTACAAATAAAATTCTGGGAAAATCTGAGTAAAATAACAAAAAAGTACTTTGAATTGTAATCTTTTAGTTCCTATGTCACTATTCTAAAATTTGTGAATTTTCTCTAAAATAAATTAAAGACACTCTTTCTCTATAAAAGAAATTGCCCAGCAGCAGAGTTTAGTGATCTGAAGACAGAATTAGGGCAAATGTTGAGGAATTTCTGATTGTAGGATTCTGTCAAGTTTGAGCAAGAAATCCAAAGGTTACATTTCATATCTCTGATCATAACAAATAATGTTTCATCAATTTCTAAATTGGAAAACCTTGTATATGATCTTTAAAAAAAACAAGTCTTAATGGATAACAGTTCAAAAATGTATTTTTAGTTATGAGACAACTATATATTCTTGCAGATAAAAAGAACATTGAAAATGAGGATGTTTAGATGTCGTAGATTAATAAATAAGAATAGTTAGTATTTATATAGTATCATAAGGATTGTATACCCTTGCAACAACTCTGGGGAAAAGGTGTCATTATTTTCCA
Source organism: Gymnobelideus leadbeateri (assembly GCA_011680675.1). NCBI lineage: Eukaryota > Metazoa > Chordata > Mammalia > Diprotodontia > Petauridae > Gymnobelideus > Gymnobelideus leadbeateri. Next base: position 390,363 of record WOXC01009143.1, read on the forward strand.
GATTTTAAAGAGTTTACTGAACTGGGGGGTGGCATGATCAGATCTATGCTTTAAGAAAATCCCTTTTATGGCTGAATGAAAAAGGATGGATTAGAGAGAGGAGAAAATTGAGGCAAACAGAAGTTAGGTGACTCAGAGAAACACAGCTAGCCAGTAAGTATGGGAGGCCAAATTTGAATTCAGGTTTTCCTAACTCTGAGGCCAGTACTACACAGCCAACATAGGGCCATACACTGCACCACCCAGCTGCCTCTTGGATATTGTTAGTTATATAAACAACTCCACTGAGTTATATTATTAGTAATGGATGAAGTTTGGATTATTGTATGAGAGCTATGGATCTGCAAAGAAGGATCTCATTAGTAGTATTTTAGAAAATGTCTGTCTATTTTAATGAAGAAACCTTGGTGGAATACAGAAAAGATACAATTTAATTTCTTTTTAGCAACTCAAGTCAAATCTGTTACCTTTTGCAAATTAGTAAGCATCCACTAGACATTTCTGAGAAATTAGAAATTCCTGGAAATGCATTGCAAATTGTGAAAATGTATTTAAAAATAAAATTCAGTGGGTACAAGGAATAAATGTTAATTGTAGAAAATATAAATTATGATGATCTAAATAAAATATTTCACTATAACTACCCTGAAATACTAATTTTAGTCTTCATATGCCAAAAGTAAAAAGAAAAAGAAATTACCACAGGGCATGAGAAACACAGCTTATGAATAGACAGCTTTTGAAGTAGAATATGAGAGTAAATGTCTTTTTTTCATCTTTTCAGAAAGTAAGTACTTTATGCCAAATTCTAGTTTCAATCTTAAAACTGGAAGCATGATGCTCTAAGATGTGTCCAGATTGACTGTATTGGAAACCAAATGGAAATCATGGAAACTGACAAACTGACCTTTTTATAATGAAGCCTTTCTCGGGGAACATTTACAAATTAAAGATATTCAGTCATGTTTTCTATTTTACCTCCTTCTACCTCATAATGCTTTCAGTGAGCCTTACCATTCATCTATGTGCTAATTTTGTGCCTTGAAATAAATTTTTATAACCAACTGGCTAGTGCCAGAGTGCAGATTAACATTTCTTGTGAATACTCAGCATCATAAACTTTTCCCCCTATAGTTTACACAGAAAGGTTTATTAATGGCATCAACCCTACTTAAAAAGAAAAACAAAAGCCATTAAGTTGTGGGTGGAAAGTAGTTCCATAGATTGCATAACTCACCAAAAAACAAACAAAAAATGGCCATTGATATAATGCATGTGGAAGTTGCAGGAAAAAAATAAGTAGGATGGATTGTTTGTCTGTAGACACAAATTAATATGGGGTGCTTTAAATGATAGCAAGATCATTATCTCAGGCTTCTGATAAGAAATAGAAAGATATCATTTCCCACTTCCATAACACTTTAAAATTAATAAAAAAGAATCCTGGTCCTTGATGAATTGTTGTCTACACAGTGTTATTTTTCTAGTAATGTGATATGATTGAACTATAGAGCATCATAGCCTCAGAACACTAAATACTACATGGACTCAAAGAGCAGGAAAAGATGTGGATTGGTAAAACAAAAACCAAAACAAAAAACAAAACAGGTTTCCTGGTATGTACTACCAGAGATGGCTTGTGTACAAGTAGTTGAAAAGGCATCAACAAAGATTATATGACTAGAGAATGAATGATTATGTAATAAGAATGAAAGACAAAAGATGGAGACCTTGAATCCTTTATTGATAGGTTGAAGATACTGAGAGAACAGAAGAAAGGCATCCAGAGCATTTGATTTATACATATATATGCATATATATATGTACATATATATGCATATATATATATACATATATATATATATATATATATATTTCTGGTCTTCTCCCATTAGAACATAACAACTTGTGAGCAGAGATGATCTTTTTTATCTTTGTCTTTATACTTGTATCTCTAATATCTATCACAGTGAGTGCCTAGTACATATTGTAGGTATCTAATAAACAATTGTTGATTGATTCATACTATGACTTGCCTAAAGTTACAAAGATAGTAAGCACTGGTGATATAACTTGAACTCAGATCCTTTAACTACAAGTCAGTGCTCTTTCTACCTACAGGTAACATTTACATTTGGAATCATAACTCTTTGTTACCAATGCTCATAGGACCATAGATTTACAACTGGAAGAGACTTCAGTTCCCATCTAATCTAATCCTGTCCTCTTACATGAGAAAAAACTAAGAATCAGGGAAATTCAGAGACTTGTCCAATGTCACAAAGTTAATGATAGATTCAGCATTTGAACCCTGATCCTCTGACTCCATAGTCAAAGCTCTTCTTTAGGATTTTTTTTAAGAAGCTCAAGTTGCTGTAATTAATTATAGAGAGTGAAAAGCAGGTGCAAAAAGATCATAAGACTTTGATCTCTGGTATTCCAACACTTCCTTTGACTAAGCATAAATGGAGTAGACTTCTTATGTACACAATCAATATGGAGAAGAGGCTTGATAATAAAATTTCATTGATTCTCTATTGCACATTACTATCACTTCCCTATGATTCCCCCTTTCCCACCACATCAAATTAAAACAAAACAAACAACAACAACAACAAAACCCTTTCATTGAGGACAGACCAAGGCAGCCATGCACAAGGAAAGGCACACCTTTCCATGATATGCCACTGATTCCACTGGATTTTGACACTAAGACTCCATAGCCTTCTGACCCTGGAACAATCCTCTGCCTTGCTAGAGTAGGGACTAGGTGGAACTGGCTCCTATAAATTGATTGTTGAAATTTCAGCTAAAGCATTTATATCCTGCAATTGCTACAAATAAGGGGGGCAGAGCCAAGATGGAGGAGTAGAAGCACAAACTTGGCATGAGCTCCCACTCCAATCACTTCCAATACATGTTAAAAAATGACTCTAAATAAACTTTAGAGCTACAGAACCCACAAAATGACAGAAAGAAACATCTCCCGCTGAAGGAAGCCTGGCAGTCAGACAGGAAGGGTCTATTGTACAGACCTGGGAGCCCAGCACAGTCCCACCTGATCTGCTCAGTTCCAGCCCCAGGGTGGCCCTGACCAGCAGCTGCCTAAGCAGACTTCAGGAAAGTGAATCACCAGTTGTTGTAGTGGTTTCCAGACTTCTCAACCCCTAAACGCCAAAGACAAAGTAAAAGGTCAGTGTGGAACTCTGTTGGAAGAGAGGAGACAGAAGAGTGTGGTCTGGTCCCTGCTGCTGGGGTGAGAAGCAGCAGAGATGTGGTGGCTGTGCAGCCACTGCTGCACGGCTGCCTCAGGAGCTCCTGTCCTGCAGATCGTAGGGGGAACAAGTGACCATTCAGAGGGTAATAGCTCTTGCTTTAACCTGCTTGGTTCTGGATCTTGGTCTTTGGTGGTGGTCCTCAAGTGTGTGGCCAGTGAGCCAGAGCTTGTGGGGGCTATAGAGAGGACACCCTCCTAATAGTTCCAGCAGCTGCAAAAAGCAATTTGGGATAAATTTCTCTCCATCCTAGAAGCAGAGTTCTACCATGGTAAAGAACTCAAAAGTCAAATAATTGGCTGGGAAGATGATCAAGCAAAGAAAGCACAAACAGATGATAGAATCCTTTTTTGGGAACAAAAAAGATCAAAGGGGGGGGCAGGAGGAAGAGAGTGAAGTCAGAACTCATGCATCAAAAGCCTCCAAGAAAAAGAGGAATTGGTCGAAGGCCATGGAGGAACTCAAGAAGGATGAAAATCAAGTAAGATAAGTGGAGAAAAAATTGGGAAGAGAAATGAGAATGATGCAAGAAAATCATAAAAAGCAAGTCAACAGCCTGCTAAAGGAGACCCCAAAATGCACTGAAGAAAATAACACCTTAAAAAATAGACTAACTCAAGTGGCAAAAGAGGCCTAAAAAGTCAATGAAGAGAAGAATGCCTTAAAAAGCCAAATTTGCCAGATGGTAAAGGAATTTCAAAGAGTCACTGAAGAGAATAACTCCTTCAAAATTAGTTTAGAGCAACTGGAAGCTAATGACTTTATGAGAAATCAAGACACTATAAAACAGGTCCAAGCAAATGAAAAAATAGAAGGCAAAGTGAAATATCTCATTGGAAAAACCACTGACCTGGAAAATAGATCCAGGAGAGATAATTTAAAAATTATTGGACTACCTGAAAGCCATGATCACAAAAAAGCCTAGACACCATCTTTAAAAAAATTATCAAGCAAAATTACTCTGATATTCTAGAACCAGAGGACAATATGGAAATGGAAAGAATTTACAAATCGCCTCTTGAAAGAGATTCCAAAAAGAAAACTCCTACGAATATTATAGCCAAATTCCAGAGTTCCAAGGTCAAGGAGAAAATGCTACAAGCAGTCAGGAAGATACAATTTGGGTATTGTGGTAACACAATCAGGATAACAAAAGACCTAGCAGCTTCGACCTTAAGGGATAGAAGGGCTTGGGATATGATATTCTGGAGGTCAAAGGAGCTAGGACTAAAACCAAGAATCACCTACCCAGAAAAACTGAGTATAAGGCTACAGGGGAAAATATGGTCATTCAATGAAATAAAGGATTTTCAAGCATTCTTGATGAAAAAGTCAGAGCAGAATATAAAATTTGACTTTCAAATACAAGAAGCAAGAGAAGCATGAGAAGGTAAACAGGAAAAAGAAATAAGGAACTTATTAAAGTTGAACTATTTTATATTCCTACATGGAAAAACAATAATTGCAACTCATAAGACTTTTCCCAGTAGTAGGAGGATAGTTGAATACACACACACACACACACACACACACACACACACATATACACATATATATGTGTGTATGTATAAGAGGCTGTGTGTGTATATAGATATATATGCGTGTATAGGCATATATGTATGTTCATGTATACATAGACAGAGGGCACAGGATGAGTTGAATATGAAGAGATTATATCTAAAAATTTAAATTAAGAGGTGAGAGAGGAATTTATTGGGAGAAGGTGAAAGGGAGAGATAGATTAGGGTAAATTATCTCATATAAAAGAGGGAAGAGAAAACTGTTACAATGGAAGGGAAGAGCAGGAAGGTGAAATGGAATGAGACAACCTCATTCTCATTGAATTTGGCTTAAGGAGGGAATAACATACACACTCAATTGGGTATCTTACCGTACAGGAAATCAGGGGGGTAGAGGATAAAAGGGGTGATGATAGAAGGGAGGGAAGATTGGGGGAGAGGGTAGTTAGAAACAAACATTTGAAAAGGGATAGGGTCAAAAGGAGAAAATAGAATAAGTGGGGGGTGGGATAGGATGGAGGAAAATATAGTTAGTCTTTCACCATATAACTACTATGGCAATGATTTAGGTAACTACTCATGTACAACAAGAATTACTTATCTTTCCAGTGGGGGTGGGTGAGGAGGGAAGATTGGAAAAAATCTGGAACTCAAAGTTTTAAAAACAAATGTTTTGCATTGATCCACTACTCTATTCCTCAGCCAGTACCAAGTAGTTTTGATGACTGCTGCTGTATAATACAGATTAAAATCTGGTATAGCTAGTCCACCTTCCCTAGCATTTCTTTTCATTAATTCCCTTGATATTCTAGACCATTTGTTCTTCCAAATAAATTTTGTTACTATTTTGTCTAACTCTATAAAGTAATTTTTTGGTAAACTGATTGATATGGCACTAAATACATAATTTAGTTTGGGTAAAATTGTCATTTTTATTATATTAGCTTGGCCCAGCCACGAGCAATTGATATTTTTCCAATGTTAGATCTGATTTTATTTGTGTGAGAAGTGTTTTGTAGTTGTGATCATATAGGTCCTGGGTTTGTTTTGGCAGGTAGATTCAAGTATTTTATAATGTCTACAGTAACTTTAAATGGGATTTCTCTTTCTATCTCTTGCTGTTGAATTTCATTAGACATATACAGGAATGCCGAGGATTTATGTGGGTTTATTTTATATCCTGCACAGCAGCGGTCATCAAAACTACTTGCTACTGGCTAAGGAATCAATGGAATAGATTGGGCACATGAGATCCAGCAATTAATGAGTATAGTAATCTATTGTTTGATAAACCCATAGACCCCAGTTTTCAGGATAAGAACACACTATTTGACAAAAACTGCTGGGAAAGCTGAAATATTGTATGGCAGAAACTGGGCATAGACCGTTATCTAACACCATATACTAAAATCAAGGGTGCATGATCTAGGTATAAAGGATGATACTGTAAGCAATCTGGGAAAGCAAGGAATAGTTTACCTGTCAGATTTGTGGAGAGGGAAAGACTTTATGACCAAACAAGAATTAGAGAACATTATAAAATGCAAAATGAATAATTATGATTACATTAAAATGAAAAGCTTCTGTACAAAGAAAGCCAATGTAACCAAGATCAAGAGGGAGGTGGGAAATTGGGAAAGAATTTTTAAAACCTATGTCTCTGATAAAGGACTCATTTCTAAAATATACAGAGGATTGAGTCAAATTTATAAGAATACAAGTCATTCCCCAATTGCTAAATGGTCAAAGGATATGAACAGGCAGTTTTCAGAGAAAGAAATTAAAGATATCTATAAGCATACGAAGAAATGCTCTACATCACTATTGATTAGAGAAATGCAAATTGAAACAACTCAGAGATACCACATTTCTCCAGTCAGACTGGCTAAGATGACAAAACAAGAAAATGACAAATGCTAGAGAGGATGTGGACAAATTGGAACACTAATGCATTGGTGGTGGAGTTGTGAACTGATCCAACCATTCTGGAGAGCAATCTGGAATTATGCCCAAAGGGCTATAAATAATTTCATACCCTTTTTACCCAGCAATACCACTTCTAGGGTTATATCCTAAAGAGATCACAGAAGTGGGAGGAAGACCCATGTGTAAAAAATATTTATAGCGGCTCTTTTTGTGGTTGCAAAGAATTGGAAATTAAGGGGGTGTTCATCAATTGGGGAATGGCTGAACAAGTTGTGGTATATACATGTAATGGAATACTATTGTGCTATCAGAAATGGGGAGCAGATGGACTTCATATTTCCCTGGAGAGGCTTATACGAACTGATGCTGAGTGAGAAGAGTAGAACCAGGAGAAATTAGTATACAATCACAGACACAACATATGTGTGATGACCAGCTATGACAGACTGGACTCTTCTCAGCAATGCAGTTATATAAGTCAATCCCAAAAGACTCATGATCGAGAGAGATGTCTACATTCAGAGAAAGAACTAGAAAGAACTGAGTTTGAATCCTGATTGAAGCAAGCTACTTGATTTTTTTTTCTTTTCATTGGTTTTATTTCCTCTTTACCATTTTTCATTCCATCTAGTACAATCGGCTTTTGTAACCTGACTAACGTCTAATATTAAAGTATTTGTAGATCCTATACTGGATTATATGCCATCGTGGGGGGTGGAGGGAGGGAGGGAAGGAAAATTTGAAACTCAAGGAACTATGGAATTGAATCTTGTAAACTAAAAATAAGTAAGCAAATTAAATTTTAAAAATGTTTTTAAAAAATGTTTTTTACATGGAACTGGAAAATAAAGTATATAGGCACTGGGGTATAGAAATCCATATTACACTCTTGCCGTGTGGCCTTGGAACCAGCTAGTCTTGCGGCTGGTAAAGACGCTAAGGCCCAAAAGGGTACAGTGACTTAGCCAAATGCACACAGCATATAAGTAGATAGAGCCTCTGATGCTACAGCTGAGTAAAGTTCCCATTTTATCTCAGGTTCAATGTAACCATGACTCATGGTCCCAAGAAGCATTTGAAGCATGTAGCAGCTCCAAAGCATTGGATGCTGGATAAGTTAACAGGAGTTTTTGCTCCAAGACTATCAACAGGTCCCCACAAGCTCAGGGAGTGTCTCCCACTCATTATCCTCTTGAGAAACAGACTCAAGTATGCTCTGACTGAAGATGAAGTAAAGAAGATCTACATGCAGTGATTCATCAAGATTTATGGCAAGGTCTGAGCTGATATTACATATCCTGCTGGCTTTATGGATGTCATTAGCATTGAGAAACAGGGTGAATATTTCTGTTTGGTTTATGATACAAAGGGACACTTTGCCATTCGTCGTATTAGAGCTGAGGAAGCTAAATATAAATTGTGTACAATGAGAAAAATTTTTGTGGGTACAAAAGGTATTACCCATCTGGTGACCCATGATGCCCGTACTATCCGTTACCCAGTTCCTCTGATCAAAGTGAATGACACAGTTCAGAATGACTTAGAAGCTGGTGAGATCACTGATTTTATCAAGTTTGATACTGGTAACCTATGTACGCTGACCGGTGCAGCTAATTTGGGTTGAATTGGTGTGATCACAAACAGGGAGAAACATCCTGGCTCTTTTGATGTTGTGCATGTCAAAAAGGCCAATGGCAATAGTTTTTGCCACCAGGCTCTCCAACATTTTTGTTGTTGGCAAAGGTAATAAGCCTTGGATTTCTCTTCCCCGAGGAAAGGGTATCCACCTTACAATTGCTGAAGAGAGAGAGAAGAGATTGGCAGCTAAGCAGAGCAGTGGCTAAATGAGTGCAGATAAGGATTTGTAGGGTTTCAATCGAATTGAGATGTTACGGTTATTGACAAAAAATGTGATTACCCTACAAAATACAAAATACACAAAATAAGAAATAGCTTAAACAACACAGTCTTATCAAGTGCAATTGAACAAGTCATAAATGCCTTTCTCTTCTTTCCTTAGATTAGGGTACTGTGGGTATGAATGTTGCACAAAATGTTAGAAGATGTAGTTATATTGGTTTTGTTTAACTGCTTTTCTTTGTTACATGGGACGGCTCACTGACTGGAGGATGGGGGAGAGGACATATCCCAAAATGGCTGATGTGAAAACAAAAGATATCAATAAAACTTCAAGAATAAAAAAAAGAAATCCATGTTGCCCCACTAGAAAGTAAGGGAAGTGACGGGGGAGGATATAAGAGAGAACAGATTGGAGGAAGGGGTATTCAGGAGGCTTACTATTTTGGGGTGGGGGATAGGGGAAAGACAGGGAGGAAAACTCTAACTCAAAATCTTGTGGAAATGAATGTTAAAAACTAAAAATAAATAAATTTTAAAAATTAAAAATGCTACAAATAAGGTCTTGATTTATTGTTTTGTTGATTGTTTAAATTCAAGAACAAGATGGATAAAACATTAGTCATACAGATTAAATTTAATATTATGTAATTCATTCATTTTTATTTTCTTCAGAACACCAGTTATTAATCATTTACTAGCACACCACTATTCCAAGGGTTTCCACTTTGGAGCAGACTCAGGTTGACTATTCATGTCCTGTATGTGTTTCTGATTCTCCAGTGAGTTCTCCATGACCTTACTTTCCAATGTTCTGTTCCCTTTTATGTATTATCTTCTGGCATAATATAAGCTACTTGAGGGCAAGGTCTCTATTATTATTGTTATGTTTACTTGGATTTGTGTCTACTAGCACTTAACCCAGCACCTGGCACATAGTAAACCTTAATAAATGTTACCTGTTTACAAAAATGTACAGGTAAGGGAAACAAATAATACCTAGATCATGGATAAAAATGTCTGACTTGTTCTGCACCTCTCTGACAAATGGTGGGAGTCTTGTGCTGCTATTAGTCCTCTGAAGTCATGGATAGTAGATATACTGCACTGATCGGAATTCATCTTTAAATGTTGCCTTCATTCAAATTATTGTGGTAAATTGTTCTGCTGGTACTAATTGATTTTTTTCTGCATCAGTTCATAAACATCTTCCTAAATATCTCTATATTCTTCATATTCATTATTTATTGACTAGTAATATTCTATTATATTCATATACCACAATTTTTCAGCCATTTTTCAATCAAAGGGTAGTTTGCTTTCTTTCATTCCTTTACTCTAAAGAAAGCGTTGCTATAAATATTTTTGTGTATTTTGGACCTACTTCCCTCTTCCTTTGACCTTCCAACATATGTCTAGAAGCAGCTACATCTAAGTGTATGTATAGGTTAATGATTTTTTAAAATAAACTTCTAATTTATTCTCCAGAATAGTTAAGCCATTTCACAACTCTAATGGCACACTGAATGCAAATGTGGCTTCTGATACTTAAAAGTTCTGTGACCTTGGACAAGTTGCTTAAGCTTTGTCTGCCTCAGTTTACCCAAATGTAGAATGGGAATAATATTAGCACATATGTCGAAGGGTTGTTGTGAGGGTCAAATGAGATAATAATTTTAAAGCACTCAACACACTGGCACATAGTAGGTATTATATGATGATGTTGATGATGGCACTTAGTCAATAAACATTTATTAAGCACTGTGCTAACTGGAGATACAAAGAAAGGTAAAAGATATCCCTTGCACTCAAGGAGCTTTAATCTGGTCAGAGACAACATGCAAATGAATGTGGACAAGCAAGATATACACAGGGTTAACTGGAAATAATCAATAGAGGGAAGGCACTAGTTTCTCATAACACTTTGGACATTTACCATTTTCATTTTTAGATTTGCACGAGGTACAAACCTTGGAGTTGTCTTTGTTCTATTTCCCTTATCACTAGTAAATTGGAATAATCTTTCATATGATAGATTACATCCTTTCTTTTGAAAAAATGCCTATTCATACCCCTTGTCCATTTATCTACTGGGGAATAGTTTCTTGTACATTGATAGTTCTTGTACATTGATAGTAAATTCCTATGTATCTTGGGTAGTAGACCTTTATGAGAGAAAAGAGTACTCTAAGCATTCTCTTGGACATCCCAACATACTGGGATTCCCACTTCTTTTTAAAGAGTTTGGGAACTTTAACAGAGAAATGAGATATACTTTATATAGAAAAATGCTGATTTTTTTGAGTGGATATATATTTAGGTGGGGGAGGGGAATTCATACAGTTGTAATGTATTAGTTAACATTTATAATGTCGTCATTTCATCTAGAGTGAGATTCCTATCCTTATTCTCACATGTGTAATAAATGTTTTATTTCAGTTAAAATAAATAAATTACTTGCTTGAAAAGTTCATTTTATTGTCTTTCTCTTGGTAACATTGTTCACACTGACACTCTCTCACCTTCATACTTACAATGCCTCCTGTATCCAACTTGTTTTTGACTAATTAATATACACCTTCCTGGAAGATCCATCTCTTTACACAGGTGTATATTTGTGCCATATTTGGGCAAGAAACCAACCTCCCCTGAACTCAGAAAAGTGTGGTATAATAACAGAAAAAAGCACTGACTTTTTAGTTTGAATCTCATCTATATGTGACCTTGAACAAACCTCTTTACCTCTCCTGGCCTCAGGTTCCTCATCTGTAAAATTAGGGCATTAGGCTAGCTGCTAGATGGTATCTAAAGATCCTTAATAGCTTTAGATCTATGAACTTTAAGCCATGATTTTTTGTCCCCACTCATATGACATGTATACTTCCTTTTCTTGTATCATTCACAGCAGGGATGGCAATACTGGGCAAGTGGTTTTTTTTTTTTTAATTGAGAAATTGATTAGTTGATTATTATCCCTATAAGAAGCATAGGGTGCATAGAGTGTGGGTTTGTAGAGGATGCACCCAGTGGGAGAATACCTGTCCCAGGGAGTGCCAGCATACTCAACCCATACCTATGATAGGAAAAGAATATATTGACCTGGCAACCTTCAGTAGGATTTATCTTTGAAGTTGTTGCTTTTTCCTCTAGTAGTCACACCTTGTGCCTCAGCGATCCAAGGAGCTAATGATGAATAAATATTTGATAGTCTCTTAGGTACAGTAGGGTGCTCAGTAACCATGAAACTTCTCTGTCTTTGTGTAAAACTGAATTTTTCAAACAAAATTTGTGACCAAATGAGTACCATGTTCAATCCCAGTGTCTTTATACTAATCCAATCTATATTAATTAGTTTAGGCAAAAGTACTTTTAAAATAGCTTTCATATTTCTGTACGTCCTGGAAAAGGTTTTTCAAGTCTGTTTGGATTTTAATTTTACTTGGGGTTTGTGATCTCTAGAGATTCTTTGGGTTCACAGCTATTTTTTTATATTTCAGGCTGCTTATCTGTCAATCATAAAATTATTAAAAAATCTCAGTGTTTAAAGATTAATAACTTTAATTTAAAATGAAATCTTACATTGCATAAAGTGAATCATTTTCACCCAGAAAAAAAGTATCTTGACAAGGGCTATTGAATAACATGTCAGGAAAGACTGACAGATGATGAATAAAAGAATTTATTTCTATTGAAATGTGGTCACTATTATCTTCAAAAGCTACTCCTAAAGTCAGAAAATAGGTGGTTTTTTTTTTTTTTAAACTCATGTGTGGCAGACTAATATGCAGAAGGAGAAATATTTTATTGATAGTGGTCAATGTTGGAATTTGTTTTGATTATCTCACCAAAGAGAGATGATGGACTCAGGGTATATATGCTTTTATGTGTATGCATAAATATATATGTATATATAATATATGTATGTGCACACACATATAAAAACACATATGTGTATGTATGTGTATAGATGCATATGTATGTATCACAATGTGGGAATTAATTTTGCTTGATTATGTATATTTGTTACAAAGGTTATGGTTTTCATTCTTTTTAGTGTATAGTGGGAGAAAAATAAATACATTTTTAATGGAAAAAATTAATTGCACTGACCAATCAAAGAAAACTACTTCAGCTTTTTAAGGTTGTACTATTGTAAATTTCATTAGTATAGGTACTCCCACTGCTACTGCTAATGAAAAAATGCAAAATGTAAAATTTAGAATCAACAAGTATTCAGTGCCTGTTATATACCTACCTACTATCCTTTGTCCATCTAGAACTGAGTTCCCTGATTTGTCTTCTGTAGAAGATGATCAATCCTTATTTATGGAAGATTAGCTGTCAGTTATGAAGTACTTATATGCTTCTTTGCACAAAAACTGATTTTTCAACCAAGGCAATTTGCCTATGTATATAAACAAGTATCTCTTTGTCCACTCTGGATTAAACATCTATGGTGATAAATACATATGTGACCTTGAACAAACCTCTTTACCTCTCCTGGCCTCAGTTTCCTCATCTGTAAAATGAGGGCATTGTGCTATCCGCTAGATGGTATCTAAACCATATGTTCTGATTCGATATTCCATTTCTTATCACCCATTTTAAAAGTCATCCCCAAAACTTTAACTTTATAGCCAAAACATCTCCACAGTAACTGCCCACTTACACAGAAATACTGAGCAGGGCTTCTGACCTTGAGCAGAGCACCAGACGCTCCTGTAAATTGGAGGGCAGCTGCGCAGGGAGGGAAGGGGAAGAAGCCCTCACTGGGTCGCTGCTTTCCATAGTGGGTGTCAGCTGCACAGGCGCGTGACTGCCCAGGCTTTGTCCCCATTCAACCCCAGTAGCTACTGAAAACACAGTGCAAAAGATTTGACTCCTTTTCTCAGACTAGAGACAGACTGTCAATGGTTGGTTGTCGTGGGTCACGTGACAAACAGGAGCGCGTGCCTAGTGGCAACCCACTCGCCCATTGCATTATGGGCACAAGGGTGACTAGAGGAAGGTTGTTTAATCCTGGTACAGAAAAAGCGCTTGTTACATCTTTACTTTCTTTTACATTCCCAACATTTTTCACGGGCTGCCCAAAATCCTTTGGAGGGCCACAAGTACCCCACGGGACGTATGTTATGCAGGCCTGTGCTAAGGCATGGGTTAGTCTCTTTTTGGTTGATCAGCTTCTGGTGATTCGGCATCCACCTTCAGAACTCCTTAGCTCTAGTATCGTGAGTTCACTACCCAGCATGGAAAAATATGTATCAGGATTTTTAATTGCTGGCCTCTACTCAGGGATGAAAACATCAAAGCCAAAGAATGTTTCTGGGGAGTCAGGAACAATATATGGATAAGCACACTTTCCCCCGTCTTGTGTTTGCAGCTGCCATTGCTGCCTTAGAAGAGGGAGAGGCAAGGGTGGGGAGAAAAATTCCCTCCTTTACTCTTGTTAAAAGTCCAATGAGACAGAGAGCTGAGAGTCCCAGACAAGAAGATCTGGAAAAGAGAGAAGGAAAGAGCCATTTCCACAGCTTTATAATGTACTCTTGCTTCTCAGTATCCAGTCATCTTCAGCAAAACTTCCTCATGCATGGAGACTTTAAGGAATCAATAAGGAATTGTGCCATTCCACAGACAGAAGTCAATCAGCAAAGAGACAGCAGGTGGTAAGGTTCATGTCTAAGGTCTGCTTAAAAGTAGGTCACAAAGGTCTCAGCTAGAAATGTTGCTCAGTTTTCACCATGGATATCAGCTATGTATTTTTCTTCACTGTATAAAACAAAATAAAAGATATTTGAGAGGTGCAGTGGTCTAAAACAAAAGGTCCACTCTCTAGAATTTCATCTAGCAGATTCAGTGACTCAGCTGAACAGGAATCCACTGATTAACCCCCTGCTAGATTGGATATAGAGACATATTATTATTGTCTTGTTCTACTCTTCATGACCCCATCTGGGGTTTTCTTAGCAAAGATAATGGAGTATTGTGTCATTTCATTTTCCAGCTCATTTTACAAATTTACAAACAAGGAAACTGAGGTAAACAGGATTAAGTGATTTATCCAGGGTCACACAGCTGGTAAAGGTCAGAGATTGGATCTGAACTCACATCTTCCTGATTCCTGGCCTTGTGATCTATCCACTAAGCCACCTCACTGTTCTATATAGACATATCTAGTCCTTCATCCATATAAGTTGGTTTTTTATTTCTGCTCACTTCACTATATAGACATATGTATACAAAATCTAGTTTCCAAATTTTTTTTTTTTGGTCATAGATCCTCTTGGTTTTATGACGAAACTTATGTAAAGAACCCCCCTTAGAACAACGTTTTTAAAAGCATAACATTAAAGACAGGATTACAAAGGAAAACATTTGAAATATAGTAATCAAACTATTAAAAACGTACACCTAAGTTCAAAGATGTCAGAATTAGAATCCCTGCTCTAGATAGACTAAAGAGAGAGCGTGGTAATATGGCAGTTAGCCTTCAAATCAAGAAGACCTGGGTTTAGGCCTTGCCTCTAATACATATTGGCTATATGATCCCCACGAAATCACTGAACTACTCAGTGCTCTAGGCAACTCTCTGACTGTACATTGCAAAGAAGGTGCTGACTCACATTAGTAGATAGCAATTTCCTGATCTGGACATTCCCTATATCAATGAAATCATAGATATCATCTCTATCTCTGTCTCTGTCTCTGAAAGCAATCCAGTTAAAGTCTTCTTATTGTTAGCTTTTTAGGTAAGGATAGTCCTCCCACAATCAGTTATCCACTGTGTCTTAAGAGTATTAGTCTGGTTTCTAGCATACCACCTTCCAATTACATTCTCGCACCCCCTAACACAACATGCAAAATCAGGACCAATAGTATCTCCGCGCAAATCAGTAGTGACAATAGTTTTATACTGGACACTGTACTTGATCTATCCAGGGGTATGTTGGAGCAAGCTCAAACAGTCTCAGGAGTAGTGATTGCCAAATTTGCGGTATGAACTTTTACATCTCAGAAATCAGCAAATGCTACAAAACCGAGATTACTTTATTGTTTTGTTTGTCTAGACATAAGAAAATGATAGGAACAATGTTATTAACTTAGATTTTATTTAAAAATGTGATGTACTTTTTTTGGGGGGGTGAGAGGAAGCAATGTCTTAGTTCTTCTGTTTAAGAATGCTGCTATCCATGCAAAAAAAAAAATGCATTTACTACTTAATACTTTCTCATGCAACTGATTTCGCTATCATTAATCAATAAGTACTTATTAAATACAAGGTACTAAAAGAGGTTCTGAGGCTAAAAAAACAAAAACAAAACAGCTCCTGCCCTCTAGCTTATATTACATGAGTTTGCTATGTATCCTCACCAACCTATAGCAGCAGCAGCAGCAGCAAATGTAGCAACAAAGGGTACATATTGACTCTCTATTACTATTTCCATAGGCAAGGCTGCTGTGAAATCAAGTCCATTTTCAGACTGTCTTCTGGAATTTGGCATTCTGTTTTGTAAAAAGGAGATTTAACATTTTCAGCAAAAACTATATTTAAGGAAATGAATCTGTCATCAAAACCCAATGTAATATATGAAAAAGTGCAGCTTAGCCTCCAAATGTCCACATGTAGTCTTAATATCTATATCATTAGAAAAGGTGTTTTTAGAATGGCTGACTTGTCTGTATGTTGAATTCCCTAAAGGAACCTGTATGAATTATTTCATGAGGGGAAAAAAACATCCCTAAAAAGACATAGAGAGATTGCATGATTGATTGAAGGAAAGTCCTACATGAGGAAATTCCCTCTTCCAAATGCAGGTTGGAACTTATTTTGCAATTAACAGACTTAGGGCATTGCCTAGAGAACTGAGAAGTTCAATAGTTCCTCATTGCCTTTATTTTTTAATTGTGTTTAAATTTATTTTAAACTTAAATACAAAACAAGAAAAAAAAGATTGCCATGTATACAACAGAACATAAGAGAGCATTCAATATAAGGCAATAAATTTCTATTTCAGGAAAACCTATATAATAAATACTACTCATTATTTTCAAAACTGTCCATCTTTTCTTGGCTTCTTTGTATATTTTCTTTTGTCCTCTGCTGTGCAATTTTTACTTTATTTTCCCTTCTCTTCCCACCCTCTCTCCCAGAAGGTTACAATCAAGTGTGGACATGTGTGTGTATGTGTGTGTGTGTATATATATATATATATATATATATATATATATATATATATATACACACACATATACACATATACATACACATACATATATACATACACATATATATGTGTGTTTATATATATACACATATATACATAGATAGCCATAAACATATACATGCACACACACACATATATACACACTAAAATGCATATATGTAAGACTCTACTATGCTTATTTCTACTTGTCATCTCTTTCTCTGCAGATGGATAGCATTTTTCTTCACAAGTCCAAGTCTTTCCATATTTTTCTAAATCTATCAACTCATCTTTTCCTACATCACAATAATATTCTGACCCAATCACATTCTACCTGAGAGATTGTCTATAAGAGTTCCCAACCTCAATTTTTCTGCATTCCCTCTATTCTTTGATACATAGGTTTTATTTATACAGTACATTTTAATTTAAAATAATCAAAATCATCAATTTTATGCTTCAACACTGCTCTCACTTTATAAGAATAGTTTAAGATCTGATATTACTGAATCTAGTTCCTTCACATCTTTTTCCCTTGGTTTCTCTGAAGTTCTTGACCCTCTTCTCTTCTAAGAGCACCCTGTTATTATTTTATTCCTGATTCAATAAGTTAAGTTTTTAGTAATTTAAATGGGAAGGTTAGATAGGTTAGGTAAAATTGTCTTTTTTTTTTTTTAAGCAATTGGGGTTAAGTAACTTGCTCAAGGTTACACTGCCAGTCATTATTTGTGTGTGGGTGCTCATTTTCTGAGGCCAGATTCGATCTCCGGTCATCCCAACTCCGAGGCCAGTGCTCTTACTGCGCCACCTAGCCACCCCTAAAATTGTCATTTTTTAGTATATTAACTTTACCTACCCATGCATAATAAATCTTACTTTATTTAGATCTTTGTTTATATAAAAGGTAATTTGTGTTTAAATTTGTAAGGTTACAGTGTCTGTTTCAGCAGGTATACTTATATTTTTTATACTGTCTAGTTTTTTCTCTGGTCTAAAACTATTGAATAATATGACTGACACATAATGTAGTTTATTTTTCTCTTTTGATTAAATCTTATTTTAAATTTTAAATTAAATCTTATTTTAGTTTTAGTTTTGTATAAGATTATGATTACTATCCCTGCTTTTTTTACATAACAGATTCTACTCCAGACCCTTATTTTGTTTGTATCAATTTTTTATGGCATTTCCTAAAATCAGCATATTGTTAAATTCAAATTTTTAATCTACTATCGGTTTCCATTTTATTAATAAATTCATCCCATTCACATTCTAAACTATAATTTCTTGTATATTTTCCTCCTTCCTATTTTCCTCACTATCCTCATCTTATTCCTATCCCTCTTCACTTTACTTTTACCCACTACCTTACCCTCCTATTCCTTAACCTACACCCCTCTAAGAATCCCTCCCTTATTCTCTCCTTCTTCCCTATCCTCATACCTTCTTATTTCTAAATATATGTGTTGTTTCCTCTTTATCCCATTCCCATTAATCTACATACCTTTCTACATGCTCCCTTATCCTATTCACTCCCCCTCACTTATCTTCCCTCTTCTGTATCCTCTTGCCCTCTTACTTCTTCTGAATTTAGAAGACTTTTATACAGACATACATATACATATATACACATACATATATGTTATCTCATATATATGATTATATATATATATGTATATATATGCATATATATATACATGGTATTGTTCCCTCTTTAACCCATTCCTGATGAGAGTAGGTTTCCAGAATCACCCACCTTCCTCCCCCTCCAATTTCTCTGTACCAGTTCCTCCTCACACACCTCATTTTTATGAGATAATTACTTTCCTTTTTACCTTTTCCTATATCATTTTGCTTTTAAGAATCACATCATACTGGAGCAGCTAGGTGGCACAGTGAATAGAGCATGGCCCTGGAGTCAGGAGAATCTGAGTTCAAATCCGGCCTCAGACACTTAACACAAAAACTAGCCATGTGACCTTCGGGAAGTCAGTTAACCCCAATTTCCCTCCAAAATGCAAAAGGAAAAAAAAAAGAATCACATCATACTCAACTCTACCCTACTCCTTCTCTTGAACTTCCCAATTACTAATGACAGTCTTAGACATCTAGCTTACATTTCCATTTATAACAAGTAAACAATTTGTCTTTGTTAAGTCCCCTGTAATTACTCTTTAATGTTTACCTTATATTTTTCTTAGATCTTGTATGTCAGATTTTGTATGTAGTTCTGGTCTTTTTGCAATGATATCCTGAAAGTCTGTCAATTCGTTGAATATCCATTTTTTTGTTGTTGTTCAGAATTATACTTAAGTTTGCTGAGTATGATATTTTTCAGCTGCAACCTCAGTTCTTTTGCTCTTTTATACACAGTATCCTAAGACTTACAGTGTTTTAGTGTAGCTACAGTTAGGTAATTGTGGCTATTCCATATTGGATTTTTTTTCTTGTTGTTTATAATATTTTCTCTTTATAATATTCTCTTTAATATTTTCTCTTTATAATATTTTCTTTCTTCTCTGCTGGTTTCAGGATTTGGCTATAATATTCCTGTAGGCTTTCCTTGTAGGATCTCTTTCAGGTGGTGATCACTGGATTTTTTCAATTTCTACTTTACCCTCTGTAACAGCAAGCACCCTAGCATACCCAGGAAGACTGCTAGCACAGGTTCTTTGATCTGCTTTTCTAAAAGAAAGCAACTCAAAAGGCATTAACAATCTTACTTTAATCAAAATTATAATTCAATTAATTCAGGGGAAAAGTCAACACCCCGAATTTCAGAAAATACAAACAGAAATTACAAGCGGACAAAAAGTACAGACAGAGAAAATAACACAATTCAACAGACCAGCAGACAGTGCTTCTAGCTATCTGACCATTACATACATACCTTGCTAGTTACCAGAGCAAGAAGTATGAACATCTAGGTTTTCAATACCAGGGGGCTCAGTAGCTACCCAGAGTCTCATCTGGCCAAATCACACAACTTTTCCCGTAAGTGAGCCCCAAAGCAAAACCTCACCTCATAGTATATGTAGCCTTCTCCAGGGTCAGAGGACATCATATTCTTTATGACCCACTGCCTAATTACAAAGTTAACAGAAGGTGTGTGCCTTCCTGAAAAACAAGCCTCCCCTAAGCTAGCTTCTTTTGTTGGGCTCCAAATGAGGCCCACTAAGGTGCAGGGAAAAATTTCAAAATCCTTTACCATTATAACCTCTTTCTCTAATACTTCAGAACAATTTTCTTTAATTATTTCTTGGTATTATTGTCTCAAGATTCTTTTTGTGATCATAGGTTTCAGGTAGTTCAATTATTCTTACATTTTCTCTTCTGATCTGTTCTCCAGATCAATTGTTTTCCTTATGAGATGTTTCACATTTTCTTCTATTTTTTATTTTTTAAATTTTTGTTTATTATTTCTTGGTCACATAACTTCACTGGCTTTCCCTTGCCCAATTCTAATTTTCAAGGAATTATTTTCTTCCTTTTAGATTCTGGATATCCCTTTCCAGTTGGTTGACTTTCTTTTCACAATCTTCTTGTTTGTGTTGGATTGTTCTTACTTTAAAATTTTTTCCCTTCAAGTTCTCTTATTTGATTTTTGACATATTTTTTGAGTTCTATGAATTCTTTTTGGGCAGGTGACCATTTTGCGTTTTACTCATTGGGGTAGGAGAGGGTTTTGTTTTTTGTTTTTTTGCTTCAGTATCCTCCTCTGAAGATGAACCCTGATCTTCTGTATTTCCATAGTAACCGTCTATTCTTTCCCTTTGTTTATTCATTTTCTAAAATTTTTAGTTTTAGCAGCTTTAATTTATTATCACCTTTAATCCCAGGGTATGAGGGATGGTGCCTCTGGCATCAGGTTCTTACTGTTATTTTTTTAACTTCATCCTGGGTCCATCCTTTACACTCCATTCCCCCTCCAACCCACAAGTTGCTCCCACCTCTCCCTCCTTCTTGCCCAGTGACACACACTATTCTGGAAATGCTTTTGCTCCCTGAGGACTCTTCAGTTCTCCCCTCTGGCCCGCAAACTGAGACTAAGAACTCAGCCCTCCTATAAGTGCTCACAGCCAACAGCATCCCTGCCCCACTGCATTTGCATTCACCAGATGTGTGCCAATTCCTTCTCACCCAGAACTGTGTCTTAGCAATACAGCTAGGCCTGGCATTCTTTGTCAGCAGAGGCTCCCTCAATCTTCCCTTCTTAGATGCCAACTCCCCACATTGTCTAGCAGAGGTGTGGGTCAAAATTTCTCTTACTGAGATCAAGGCTACCTCCCAACCCAGCTTCCCCCAGTGTTCCCTGCTTTCTTTTCTAGTGGAACTACCCTGGAGGTGTTTATACTTCACTCTGGACAAACCTCAGTCCTGGGATCTTTCTTCAGATCTTCTCTGGTTGTCCCAGGAAGATCACTGTTCTGCCCCAACTCTTGTTTATTTATGCTACCCTATGTTGACCCTGAGACACTATTTTATCTTGTTTGTGGAGGAAATCTGGAGAACTTAGAATTTTCTTATGTACTCAGTCATCTTCGCAGAAGCCCCTCTCTGTCTCATTGCCTTTAGTATAAGATATGAATTACTTAGTTTGAATTCTTCAGTTTGTCATTTAAAACCCTTCACTCCCATGTACCTTTCTTGCTTTGTTTTGCATGACTCACCTCCATTAACATGACTTTTCAGTCACATTGGACTTTTATGTATTCCTTAAACTTGATACTTCATCTCCTGCCTCAATGTACTGGTAAAAGCCCCTCCCTGTGCATTCTTTCCTGATTTGAAGCATATAAACTAAAAGAGTAAGAACTATTGAAAAGGGGAAAGACATGATAAGACCTCTGGCTAAAATAGAATACTTTGGCAGCTGAATGAAGTATTGGGAAGGGTAGCGATCAGAAGTAGGAAGACCAATTAGGAGATAATGACAGTAAGCCATGCAAAAAGTGATAAATACTTGAACAAAAGAGGTGGCTATCTGAGTGGAGAAAAGGAAATGGATGAAAGAGATGTTTTAGAGAGAAAATCAACATCATTCCACTGTTGGATATGGGAGATGAAGAGAGGGAAAAATCAAAGATGACTTTAACAAAAGAGTAACTTAAAATCTCAGTGATTGTTAGGATGATTGTTTCTCTCAACAGAAACTGGTAAATTTGGAGGAGAAACACTCTTAAAAGGGAGAGTATAATAAGTTCCAAAAATCATTCAATTATTAATATTAAACAAAGCTTAAAATAGACCTAGTAAGTTTCCCAAGAGCATGACTAGATTAAGCAAGTAAGCATAAAAATAAATGCTGACTATATACCAGGCTCTAGGCTATGTAGAAAGATGATAGTTAGGTGATAGATAGATAAATAAATAGAATATTTATTAATCACTTATCATGTGCCAAGCATGGTGTTAATAGGTGCTAGATAACAGTTTCCATGAAAAAATCTGGAGCATTTACATTTTGCCAGGTCTCTTGGTATTCAGACATATGAGCCAAGAGAGTAAGAAAATCTCCCAAAGTATGCTTAGGCTCTTAGAGTCAGAAAAATTTCTGACATAATAGTTATATATTAATTCCCAGGTTTATGAATATGCTAAATAACTTAGGGAATTTGAAGTCACCTGATCATTGTACTTTAAATTAGGTAAAATATAACTAGGGGTTTTCAGACATTAAAAAAAATGTATGGGGGATTGGAAAGAGGATGCTTATAGAAGGGAAAATAAGACTTGCAAAGAAAAAGGGTTTTTTACCTGTAGGAGAGTGGGTTTATTATATAGGTGTACTGTATTTATAAGAACCAGTGGAGAATATAATATTTTCATGATTCGCAATAGTATTTAAGATAGTATGTTTATTCTGCATTCTGTATTTTGAAACATTTAGGGTTAATAATTAATTAGTTATTGATTAATGATAATCATAATGATAATGATAAGTGATAATTAATCATTGTTAAAGTGACCTGACAGCATCAAAGAAATTACGATGGCATAATATCCACTAAAAGTTTTAAGGTTTTGATAATAGAACATCATTTGAGTTGTTAAATCCTTTAAATTTATATTTTTAAAGGAACTCTCCTTTGCGTGAAACTGGATCAATTTTTTTCAATTTTTAAAACATTTTTATTTAAAGTTTTGAATTTCAAATTCTGTTTATTTTCATATTTTCATTTTCATTTCATTCCTTAAAAATGCAATTTAAAAAATTAAAATATTTGTTCAATGGATAAATTAATGTGTAAATCTGTTAATTTTCAGGGTAGTAGTTGTTTTTTCTTAATTCAGAGACTGTATTGTTCTCTAGTGTAATGTCTATATTTCATTAGCACATATCCAAATAATATTTATGTGGAATTCTATACTAGATTTGTTATTGTGATATTTTATTAGTTATCTAATCATTCTATAAAGCATATTATCAATTTAATTATATTTGTATTTCAACATACTACAAAGAATTGTGGTCTAGGGGCTTTGAATATATTATGCTATAGATAATATATGTATTACATTATATAATCCATGTGTTTCATTAAATCACATACTATTTCAGTATTTTCTATGCCAGAACATGAATTATATTCCCAATAGCACCTCATAAATTTATAAGGCAGAAAAATGTTATATTACACAGATGCTTTCTCAGAATATAAGCACTCCATTAACAAAACATCTACTTTAGTGAGAATCTTAAAATGTTTAAGAAACAATATGGCTATTCTCAGAGTAAATTAAAATTAGTTACCTACTAAAATGTGTACATTTTTGCACATGGGGGTGAGGAAGTAAACACCTTTTGTGAAATAACTTGCCTAAGCATCTAAATTGAAAGTGAAAATAACCTTTTCTAAATTGGCATTTATCAGGAAGTATTCAAAATTTTGAGTTCTGCTAAAAACAGGAACTTGTTCCAAGATGGATTGATATATTAGGAGACAATTAGAACTTAACCAGATTTTGGGTTTGTTAATACATGATGTCATACCTGAGAAATACTGAGAAAGAAGAAAACTGTACCGCTTCACAATAACTCACAAGTCACAACTCTTTCTGGAACCCACTTTCACAAGCAAACTTCAGGTCTTTTTCAAGGTAAAATGTAAAATTTATTGTATAGCTTATGGTGCAGTAGGTGTTGTGGGTGGAGGAAGCCTAAGCTGCCCCCCTACATTCCACCCCAAACCTTTAACCTTCCCTTGCTACCCCCACCCACTCTCTCCACCTCTCCTGCTCTTTTACCTGGGTCCATCAATTTTGTCAACCTTGACCCTGTGGAAATCCAACCCAGGTCAAGCAGCAGCCCAGGCTGAAGAGGTAGCCACTATTTATTGTAGCATTGATGAATTTCTAAAGCATTAAACATGTATAAAATTGCTACTGTTTTTTATTAGATTCTTATCTTTTTTCTTTAACGTGTCACTGAGGAAGCTTTGGTGTATTATGATCCAAGCCTATTTCCCACATAATCCCTGTGGTTTTTATTACTTGGTTTCACACAGAACAGTGATCTTTTAGGAACACATATGGTTATAGCAAAAATGACTGTACTTTGGTGCAACCATGATTTATTTCATTGGCATGAATACTCCAGCTATAAAGGCATCATTTCCTTCTCATCTTGAGTAATAATTATTCATGTTTCTTTAAAAATCTTTATAGTAGAGAATCTATTCAGCACACTGGGAGTTCCTTGTCCTAGTTTCTAAAGGATTCCAAAGTACCACTCAGGCTAACCAGTTTACCTCCTGAGCCATCAACAGTTGTCCTGATTTATATATCTGGCCACTAGACCCAGATGGCTCCAGAGGAGAAAATGAAGTTGGTGACTTTGCACAGCCCTATTTCATTTAAATCCAATTCAACTGGAAGTTATTGCATCATATTCCTGATGTCATGGTCCTCTTCAAGAAAGAAAGACAAACCCCCACTGGGGACTCAACTGGTCAATTCCAGTCAGGCAACTCAACTCCTCTCCTTACTTTTCTTCTCCTCTCTCCACATGGGGTATTATAATACCCTTACCTGAGGGTGCTGTGCCCAAAAGAAGGTACATTTTGGTGGCTGAAACCTACCCTGATATCTTGGAATTTACCAGCTAGATTTCTGTCTTAAAAACCATCCCTTAAACACAATTCACTCTGACTCTCATTGATTGGCCAACAATAGGTCCCAGCTTGGCCACCTCCAGTCATCCTGATCTATCTCTGGCCACTGGACACAGATGGCTCTGGAGGAGAAAGTGAGGCTGGTGACTTCGTACAGCCCTCCCACACTTAAATCCAATTCCCTTTTAAGTCAAGGCATCATCTTTCTGTGTGGCCCAGGGCAGGCCATTTAACCTGTTTGCCTAAGTTTCCTCATCTGTAAAATGGCATTAAATAATAGTGCTTTACTCAGAGTTGTGAGGATCAAATGAAATAATTGTAAAGTACTTAGCATAGTGCCTGGTACATAGTTAAGTGCTATATTAATGTTAATAACTACTATTACTGATACTATTATAATAATTATTATTTAATTCTACTTCTCTAAAGTAAGTTATACTTGGAAATAGGTTATAGCCATTTGTTTTCCTTTGTCTTGTCCATAATATTAATTCTACTGTGATTTGTAGTCATGCAACATCACTGAAGAAATGCTAGACTGAAAAAGAAGGATTTTTGACTCAATAAGAAGTTTGGTGTCATGGAAAGAACAGTGAAATTTCCCAGATAAAGACAATCACTTCTTCCACTTCATTCTAGGTTCAGGTCTTTGTCTCACTGTAGCATCTTTCTAAGATAATATGTTGATATATTAAGTCCCTGGACTATTAATCCTGCTGTATTCCATTGTTTTAGCCACGTGGGTTTTTTATCTTTTTTTTAAACTATGGATAGTTGTATAAACGTATTTCACATCGATATGTATTTCATGGAGACTTTGTATGATTTTAATCAAAATAATGAGATTCTATGACTAAGATAACTTTATTTAGTGGCCCACATGTTCACTATTGATCTTTGTCTGGAGCACAAAAGATATCTTGAGTGAATTCCAAAAAAGGAAGTATTTTCTACTGATGGCAAAGTTCTATAAATGTTATTATTCTCAATTTACATTGATTGCACTTACTGCATTGAGTAGGAAAATACTACAAAAGCTTAGTGAATTCACAGGCAAAACTTAAGATACAGACTTAAAATCTTGTATTAGAACAATAGTTTTATATAAAGGAAATAAAGCTTATGATACAGATCAATTTGCTGTAGTCATTTATAGCAGTTTCAATTTTACAAATTAAATCTTTTAAAGAGGCAACATGATAAAGTGTGGATAAAGAGCTTGAGTCAGTCAGGATGTCTTGGATCCAACTTAATTTCTTACACCTACTGGCTATACTACTCCTAGAAGTCATTAAACCTCCCAGTGCCTCAGGCAACATCCTTATACTGTAAATTGCAAAACAGTTGCCAATCTATATTGGTAGATGGACTTTTCTCACTAACATTTTTCTATACCACTGAATTGCAAGTACAGATTACATTTCTCTTTCTCATCTTCCCTACCCCCCAACCACCCACTTCTGACTTTATTCTCTTAGATTGTATTTATGCATCAAGCATCACCTGTAGCAAATGACCTTTCCTGGTCTCCCAGGCTGCTGCTACCTTCCCTTTCAAAGTTACGACATATTTGATTTGTACATTTCTTATATAAATGTTTTCTCTATCTTGAGAATATAAGCTCTTTGAGGATGGTGCAATTTTATCTATTTAGTCCCAGATAATAGTACAGGACCTGGCACATAATAGGAGATTTTAAAAAGTTGACTGAATGACATAAATTACTTTTACATGAATTTTTGTTTTGACTTTTAAAAATAATAGTAACTTGGGGGTGGAGCCAAGATGGCAGAGTAGAAACAGCACTTCCACTGAGCTACAGCCCACACCACTTCAAGGGGACTCTGAACAAACAACATCTAGAGCTCGAGAATGCACAAAACGACACAGAGAAGCTAACCTCCCACTGAGGACAGCCTGGCAGCCTAACAGGGAGCAGCCAGCACAGCACTCAGGGAGCCCAGCCCAGGACCACATGAGTTGGAGGTTTTAGCCCCAGGGTGGCCAGAGCAGCAGCCGGCTGCAGGGACCCCAGAACACCAGCAGCTATGTTGATTCCAGAATTATCAACACAGATATGCCTGGGACAAAGTGAGAAGTCAGTGCTCTATGGAGTTGGGGACCAGTATTTGGGAGCATGTCAGCTTCTTCCCCTGGGAGCAAGAAGCCACTGAGGAGCCATGGCACAGCTGCCATTTTGCAGCTTAAGTTGCAGCTTTAGCTCCAGGCTTGTGAACTGTAGGGGGATCCGGCAATCAGTCTTAGGGATAATCGCTCTTGCTTTACCTGTCTTGGATCTGGATTGCAGTCTGGGGTGGAAGTCTTGGGATGTGTGATCAGCTTGCCAGAGTATGTGGAGACTTCAGAGAGGCCACCCAACTAATACCTCTAGCAGCTGAGAAAACCCCAGTATTTGGGACAGAAGCTCCCATGGCTGGTGGCAGAGTCTTACTGTGGTAACAAGCACAAAAGTCAAGTAATTAAGTGGCAACATGCCTAGGCAAAGAAAACAAAATAAACAGAAAAATTCAACATTAGACTCCTATTTTGGGGGCAAAGAGGATGGAATCATGGAACAGGATGAGGACTGGGAGGTCAGAACTCCTGCACCAAAAGCCCCAAATGAAAATATGAGCTGGTTATGGGCCATAGAGGACCTTAAGAAGCAGATAAGAGAAGTGGGGGAAAATTGGGAAGAAAAATGAGAAAGATGCAAGAAAAGTATGAAATGAGAGTGAACAGTCTGACTGAGGAAAATAACATCTTAAAAAATAGACTAATTCAAATGGCAAAAGAGGCTCAAAAAGGCAATGAGGAAAAGAATGCCTTAAAAAGCCAAATTTGCCAGATGGAAAAAGAATCTCAAAAGCTCACTGAGGAGATTCATTCCTTCAGAATTAGACTGGAGCAAATGGAAGCTAGTGACTTTATGTGAGATCAAGATGCTGTTAAGCAGATCCAAACAAATGAAAGAATAGAAGGCAATGTGAAATATCTCATGGGAAAAACCACTGACCTAGAAAATAGATCCAGGAGAGATAATTTAAAAATGATCGGACTACCTGAAAGCCATGATCAAAGAAAGAACCTAGAAATCATTCTTCAAGAAATTCTCAAGGAAAATGGCCCTAATGTTTTAGAACAAGAGGGCAAAATAGAGGTTGAAAGAATCTACCAATCATCTCCTGAAAAAGATCCCCAAAAGAAAACTCCTAGGAATATTATAGCCAGGTTCCACAATTACCAGATGAAGGGGAAAATATTAAAAGCAGCCAGGAAGAAACAATTTGAATATTGTTGAAACACAATCAGGATAGTGCAGGATCTGGCAGCTTCTACACTGAGGGATGGAAGGGCATGGAATATGATATTCCAGAGGGCAAAGGACCTGGGATTAAAACCAAGAATCACATACCCAGCAAAACTGAGTATCTTGTTTCAGTGGAAAACATGGTCATTCAGTGGAATAGAGGACTTTCAAGCATTCTTGATTAAAAAACCAGAGTTGAATAGAAAATTTGACATTCAGACATAAGAAGCAAGAGATGCTTGAGAAGGTAAACAGGGAAAAGAAATCAAAAGGAACTTATCAAAGTTGAACTATTTACATTCCCACATGGAAAAACAATAACTGTAACTGATGAAACCTTTCTCAGTATGAAAATGCTTGAAGAAGGGTATATGGTCATATGAATACATATGTGAATGTGCTTATATATGTTTACAGGTATATATAGATAGAGGGCAGAGGTCGAATTTAATAGGAAGGGATGATACTTAAAAGGTCAAATTAAGAGGTCAGAGAGGAATATAACAGGAGGAGATGGGGAGACAGAATGGGATAAACTATCTCATATAGAACAGGCAAGGGGAAGTGGTTGCATGGGAGGGGAAGAACAGGAAGTCAAAAAGGCAAAACCATATTCTCATTGAATTTGGCTCTGGGAGAGAATGACATATGTACTAAATGGGATATCTTGCCCTACAGGAGATAGGGAGAGGGGGATTAGAGAGGGGATGATAGAAGGGAGGGCATGCTGTGGGGGAGGGAGATTGGAAGTACCCACTTTTGAAAAGGGACAGGATCAAAATAGGGAATGGACCAAGTGGAGGGTGGGATAGGTGGGAGGGAAATATAGCCAGTCTTTTACAATATATCTACTAAGGTAATGTTTTGCATAGCTATACATGTACAACATATACTGAAAGGCTTATCTTCCCAGCAAGAGTGGGAGACAAGGGAGGAAGGGAATGAATTTGAAATTTGAAGATTTAAAATAAAATGTTTTAAATATGTATGTATGTATATATATATATATATATATATATATATATATATATATATATATATATACTATTATTAATACTATTTTACATATAATTGGGGAATAAGATATATAGGCATTGGGGTACAGATATTCACCTTTCCCTAATGGAAAAGTCGAAAGGGGTATGGGAGAAGATATGGGAGAGAGCAGATTGGATGAGGGGATATCCTGTAGGACTGCTATTCTGGGGTGGTGTGTAGGGGGGAAATGGGGGGAAAATTGTAACTCAAAATCTGGCGGAAATGAATAATATAATGATGAATTTAATAAACCATTTGGAAAAAATAGACTAACTCAAAACGGCAAAAGAGGCTAACCAAGGCAATGAGGAGAAGAATGCCTTAAAAAGCTGAAATTGCCAGATGGAAAAAGAATATCAAAAGCTCGCTGAGGAGAATCATTCCTTCAGAATTAGACTGGAGCAAATGGAAGCTAGTGACTTTATGAGAAATCAAGATGCTGTTAAACAGATCCAAACAAATGAAAGAATAGAAGGCAAGTGAAATACCTCATGAAAAAAACCACTGACCTGGAAAATATATCCAGGAGGGATAATTTAAAAATTATTGGACTACCTGAAAAACATGATCAAAGAAAGAATGTAGAAACCATCCTTCAAGAAATTCTCAAGGAAAATTGCCCTGATATTTTAGAACCAGAGGGCAAAATCGAGGTTGAAAGAATCCACCAATCACCTCATGAAAAAGATCCCAAAAAGAAAACTCCTAGAAATATTATAGCCAGGTTCCAGAACTCCCAGATCAAGGAGAAAATATTTAAAGCAGTCAGGAAGAAACAATTTGAATCAGGATAGCGCAGGATCTGGCAGCTTCTACACTGAGGGATTGAAGGGCTTGGAATATGATATTCCAAAGGGCAAAAGAGCTGGGATTAAAATCAAGAATCACCTACCCAGCAAAACTGAGTATCTTGTTTCAGGGGGAAAATATGTTCATTCAGTGGAATAGAGGACTTTCAAGCATTCTTTTTTTTTTTGGAGGGCAGTTGGGATTAAGTAACTTGCCCAAGGTCACACGGCTAGGTTTTTGTTTGTGTGTGCATTAAGTGTCTGAGGATGGATCCGAACTCAGGTCCTTCTGACTCCAGGGCCAGCGCTCTACCCACTGCGCCACCTAGCCGCCCCATTTTCAAGCATTCTTGATGAAAAAAACAGAGTTGAATAGAAAATTTGACGTTTAGATACAAGAAACAAGAGATGCTTGATAAGGTAAATAGGGAAAAGAAATCATTACGAACTTATCAAAGTTGAACTATTACATTCCTACATGGAAAAACGATAAATGTAACTGATAAGACTGTTCTCAGTATGAAAATAGTTGAAGAAGGGTATATGGGCATATGAATACATATGTGAATGTGTTTATATATGTTTACATAGAGGCCATACATAGATAGAGGGCACACATCAAATTTTAAAGGATGGGATGATACTTAAAAGGTGAAATTAAGAGGTGAGAGAGGAATATAACAAGAGGAGATGGGGAGAGATAGAATGGAGTAAACTAATTCATATAGAAGAGGCAAGGGAAAATGGTTACAATGGAGGGGAAGAATAGGAAGGCAAAAAGGAAAAACTTTATTCTCATTGAATTTGGATCAGGAAGAGAATGACATACATACTAAATAGGATATCTCACCCTACAGGAGAGTAGGGGGGAAGCGGATTAGAAGGGGGTTAAGGGAAGGGAGGGTGGGAGGGAAGTTGGAAGCACCCACTTTTGAAAAAGGACAGGATCAGAGTAGGGAATAGACCAAGGGAAGTGGGATAGGAGGGAGAGAAATATAGTCAGTATATTTCAATATATCTACTATGGTAATGTTTAGCATAGCTACACATGTACAACATATACTGAATTCTTTATTTTCCCAGTAAGAGTGGGTGACAAGGGAGGAAGGGAATGAATCTGGAATTCAAAGTTTTAAAATCAAATGTTTAAAAATATATTAATACTATTTTAATACTATTTTACATATAATTGGGAAATAAGGTCTATAGGCATTGGGGCACAGAGATTTACCTTGCCCTACTGAAAAAGTTGAAAGGGGTATGGGAGAAGATATGGGAGAGAACAGATGGGGTGAGGGGATATCCCATGGGACTGATATTCTGGGGTGGGGAGTAGGGGAAAATGGGGAAAAAACTGTAACTCAATATTTGATGGAAACGAATGATGTAAACCAGAAGTTAATAAAGCATTTGGGAAAAAAAAGAATGTAAGATCATTGAGGGCAAGGATTCTTTCTGTTTTGTAATATCTACTACTTTGTGTAGCACATGGTATATAGCAGGTGCTAAATATGTACTTCCTGACTGTAGGCAACAATACAATGCACACCAAATAATTAGCAGCATATGGCAGACAGTACATGTAATACTGTCATATATTGGGCTAAGAACACGAATCCTATGCAATATAAATCCCACTGCTTCACATAATTCATTTGTCAGTCAGTCAATAAATATTCATTAAGTACCTACTATGTGTCAGGCACTGTCCTAGGCAATTAAAATACAAAAAGGGGCAAAAGACAGTCCCTACCCTCAAGGAACTCACATTTAATACAGTATCCCAGAGTACAGATCACATTTAGAAGACTACCCACACATATAACACTTAGAATTCCAAAATCTATCCTTTCCTGCCAATTTAGTCTTTTATGATTTCCTCCCATAAATTCACCAAGGCAAATAGATACCAGTGGGAGCATGTGACTATCTACCTATTATTCCCCACTCTTGTTAGGTCACTGTTCTTCTTTTTCAGTTATAACTTTTTTGTTAATATCCTTTACACAAATTCTTTGTTATTCCTTTTATGAAATATGTTACAATTTGCTCATATTCAACATATTATTCTTTTTCTCTCATTGGGTGATTAACTCTACTTATTCAGACATTGTAATATTCTATGACAGAGTCATACAACAAAGGAAGAATATCGGTATAAAAAGTTGAACTTTTGTTTAAAGGAGAAGCTTTGGAAGATTAGATCTTTGCCTGCTTTCCTCTTTCCCTTCAATTCTGAGCCTATGTCAAAATTTTCCATTTGCAGTGTCCAAGTAAGATACTGATACCATTGAAGGAATGCCATAGATTGTCATCCAACTGTACCCCATTGCTTAGACAATAGATATTGTTTCTGTGTGGATTGTAGGCCCATCTCTTCAGACTGATTATGATTCTCATTAAGGAGAATCTACAATGTTTTAGGCTTTAATGCATTCAACATAATGTCATCCATAAGCAAGGACATCTGGGAGAGATTTCAGCATCTTTAAGGAATCTCTAGTAGCCTTGGATTCTTCTCTAGAATTCCTCCTTGAAAGTGGTGAATACCTAAGACAGTTGGCATGACACAGAAAAAAGAGAAGGGGATTTACAATCAGAGGACCTGAGTTCAATTCTTACCTCTGTCATTTGCTGTTCCTTGACCTTGTATACATCATTTATCCTTTCTATGCCTCAGTTTCCTCACCTGTAAAATAAGGGGGTGGGAGTAGGTCTTGATGGCTTATAAGGTCCTTTCCAGCTCTAAATCAATGATCCAGTGATCTTTGGAGAGCATATATCCTGTTTTGGGTTTTACTTGATTATAATGATCAGATTGTTCCCAAATAAGATGCTGCCCATACCAAAATCATGCAAGATTCATTGAAAGATGAAACCTTGACTTACTGATAATTGAAGTAGAAAGAAACGGGATGGAAATTCACTTGAATTTAAATTATATGAATAATGCATCACAATATAAAACGGTGGTTAAGCTTTTAGTTGTTATTGCTTTACCAAAGGTCACAAAGTAAAAACCATCTTAATCTTGTTCCCTGAAAAGCAATTCTCTATTATATTTAAAAAAAGAAAACTAGTTTTAAATTAGTTTCAAAATCTATTCTAACAGTTAACATCACTTGTTTGCACATTTTAAAATGTATAAATAATATTATCCTAAAATATATTTGACAAAAATTAATATTTTTCAAACCAACATCATCTTTAGATATATTCAGAAGTTGCCTTCCCAATTGTGGGAAAACACTATTTAATAGGGATGGAAATGGGTTTATCATTCTGACTCCCATATGGCCTATATTGCTGAGTGTGATTTTTTTCACATTTCACATTTTAAATACAGCATAGAGGTGCCAATTTAGTTTTATTCGTGAAACTTATTCTGCATTTTTAAAAAATCTAGTGTGTTAACTTTAAGAGGTTTGTATGTTTCCAGGATAGGCTGACACAATTGATTCTATGTCCCACTTTTGAAAGGAAGGAAAAGGAGAGAAAGTTAAGGTATAATAATAAATATGTGATGTTAATTGAAAAGGACAACAAGATAAATATGACAGCATAATAAAACCATTTGAAATCTTGCTAACAGTTTCTTTTGCAATAGACAAAATTTAAATGACTATTAAATAAATATACTACCTGGAAATGATGGGGATTAAGGGCAAGGGAGAAATTTATAAAGTATGAAGCCTTGAAATAAAAACACTCTATTCCAGTTACCCATATTTGACAAGCTTAGAAATTACCAATGAAAGTGATGTTAAGATTGATATTAAGCGTTTTGAAAATGTGCTGTGAGAGAATAAATATACTTAGGTTACAGAAATAAAACAACTTGCCCCATATACATGCCATTACATAGCAAGAAATCCACAACGTTGTAAAATTATATCTTAATTATGACTAATAAAGTAGTCTATTTTGTGAATTTTAAATTGAGGTGATCTCAAGAGATAGATGTATATAATGGTCCATGTATCATAATTTTTCCAAAAGTAGGTAATGCCACACAGATTAGATCTCAATTCTAACAAGATACCAAAGGATTGTTTAAAAGCAGATATATAGGATACTTGAGAACATAGATGAACATATTTACCATTTTTCAGTCACCAAATATGGAAATTTATATTAAAAGTTTGAATTAAAGAAGCATTAAGTCAAAACAGGACTAAGTTATAACCACTAACATAACATAGGTGATCAGTCTTTTTAACCACAGCTTTATAGTAGAAAGTGTTTTCAATAGCATCTTATTTATATTATTGAAATATTATTATAATACTGTTATGAAAATATAACAACCCTCCATTTTATACTATAATTGTTAATATGAGAGATAGAGATAAAAGAATCATAATTAACCTAATTATCATGTTTTTAGTATGACTTTGTTTTTATTTTAGTTATTTTAATATTGTTTTTAGTCATTCAGTTCTAAATTCTTATCACAACTTCATGGTCTCAAAAAGCAATTCTGTAAAGCATAATTATTCCCTGATATCTAATTTCTTACAGACCTGCATTCTGCCTACTAAATTCACATACTTTTAACTCATGAAAACATATGTCCCTGAATACTAAAAGGGCAAAATTGCTTCTCATAGGTTTTTCTTAATAAGAAATTTTATATGCCATTGTTTATACACACAAACATGTGTCATTATATTTACTGACATTGGAAACTGTCACAGACCAGTCATATTGAGAATATTAATAATTATATACAACCATCTAATAAATACACTAAAGTTTTACATTTTCAGCATATTCAGGAATACCTTAGGAGATAGTATAAATCTTATATAAATTCTCTCTTTCTCCATATATATGCATAGTGTGTATGTATTTGCATGGGGAGATTTGGGGACCTAGGGATTAGTCAGGGGATCCTTGATTAATTGATTTTCCCTAACTCACTTGATGAAATTATAGAACTGAAGGGGTAGGTCATAAAGAGATGATCCTAGAAAATCTTGATTTTTCTTAAACCAACCTTTTCTATAATATACCTAACCATCATTGAAGTGTGCTCTTCAACTTTTCCATATTTCCTTGGCATTGTATCCACTCTTTTTAAAATTTATTTTCTTTTATTTTATTGCTTTTTGGAGGGGGGAGGGAAGGGCAATTGGGGTTAAGTGACTTGACCAAGGTCAGATGGCTAGTGAATGTTAAGTGTCTGAGGTCAGATCCGAACTCAGGTCCTCCTGACTCCAGGGCTGGTGCTCTCTTCACTGCACCACCTAGCCACCCCCATTATATCCACTCTTAAAAAACAAAACAAAACAAAAGAGAGCAAGGAAATGCATATGGAATGAAATATAGACTCAATTGAGAGGGAACCAACTAAAGATGTATCAAACAGATCAATTCATTTGATCTGACCAAGTAAAGTGTGATGTTTTGGGTTGCCCCAATGTCAAGTAAATGCATGTCTGTCACTAAATGAAACCAGATAAGAACAATGGGTGCAAAAATCCTACACAAAACACTAGCTAAAAGATTAAAACAATATTACAAAAATTATACGTTATGATCAAGTGAAATTTATATTAGGAATGCAGGGATGGTTTAATATAAGGAAACTATTAACATAATTTATTACAGTAAAAAAAGTAAAAATATGATTTTATCAATAGATGCCGTATTAGAAACACTTGAAAGTATAAGTAAAAATATTTTTCCCTTAAATTGATAAAAAGCATTTATCTAAAATCACTAGCAAACATTATTTGTAATAGGGGATAAGCTAGAAGTTTTTCGAGTAAGATCAGGTATGAAGGAAGGATGCCTACCATCACTAATATTATCCAATAGTGTACTGGAAATTCTAGCAATAGCAGTAAGAGAAGAAAAAGAAATACAAAGAATCAGAATAGGGAATGAGGTAATAAAACTATCTCTTTTTGCAGATGATATGATGATATACTTCAAATATCCAAACACTCAGCTAAAAAGTTAGTTGAATGAATAGAGCACTGGCCCTGGAGTCAAGAGAACCTGAGTTCAAATTCAGCCTCACACACTTAACACAAAGCTAGCCATTTGACCTTGGGCAAGTCACTTAATTCCAATTGCTCTGCCTTCCCCCTTTGAAAAGAAAAAAAAAGTTAGTTGAAACAATTAATATTTTTAGCAAAGGAGCAGTATATAACATAAGTCCACGTAAATCATAAGCATTCCTATATATCACAAACAAAACTCTGCAAGAAGAGATAGTAAAAGATACCCCATTTAAAATAACTCTACACAGTATAAAGTACTCGGTAGTATACCTTCCAAAACAAACCCAGGAACTATATAAACAAAATTATTATAAAAAACTTTTTATAACAATAAAATCAGACAAATAATTGGGGAAATATTAATTATTTGTGGGCAGAAAGGACCAATATAAGAAAAATGTCAACTTTACCTCAACTAATTTGTGTGTTCAATGCTTTCCAAATTAAATTACCAAGCGTATTTTACTGAATTAGAAAAATAACAACAAAATACATTTGGAAGAATAAAAAGTCAAGAAAATGAAAGGAAATAATGAAAAAAAATAAAGGAAGAAAGCTTAGTAGTATCATATCTTACACTATAAGATAGTAATTATCAAAATTATCTGGTACTAGCTAAGAAATAGAAAGGTAGATCAATGGAAGAGGGTAGATCCACAATTTGTAGCAACAAATAAATATAGTAACCCTGTATTTGACAAATGTAAAGAATTAAGATTTTGTGATGAGAATTTATTGTTTGTTAAAAATTGTCAGGAAAGCAGTATGACAGAAACTGGGCATAGACCAATATGTTACACAATTTACCAAGATAAGGTCAAAATTGATATATAACCTAGATATAAAGTGAGACATTAAAAAGAAATTTGAAAAATGTGGAATATATTACTTATCAGACTTATGGATAGATAAGCAATTTATAGATAAACAAGAGATAGAAAGCAGAGTGAAGTATAAAATGAACAATTTCTATTACATTAAATTAAAAAGGTTTTGTACAAATAAAACAAATATAACCAAGATAAGAAAGAAAGCAGTAAATTGAGGGGGAAAAACTTTATTGACAGTTTTTCAGAAAAAATCTCATATCTCAAATAGGTAAAGAACTTTGTCAATTATATAAGAATATGAGTCATTCCCTAATTAATAAATGGTCGAAGGATAGGAACATGTAATTTTCCAATGAAGAAAAATCAAAAAGGGTTGTAGTCATATAAAAAATGTTCTAAATCATTATTGTTTAGAGAAATGCAGTTTGAAACAATCTTGAGATATCATTTTATACCTGTCAGATTGGCAAAAGTGATTGAAGGGAAAAAAATCACCAATGCTGGAAGGGATGTGGAAAAATTGGGACACTAATTCACTGTTGCTGGAACTGTGAACTGATACAATCATTTTGGAGTGCAGTATGGACTTATGCTCAAAGAATTATTAAACTGCCTATGCCCTTTGACACAATATCATTACGAGGTCTATTTCCAAAGATAATTAAGGATAAAGGAAAAGAGCCTTATATATTCTGAAATGTTTATAATAACTCTCTTTGTGGAGGCAAAGAACTGGAAATTGTGGGGATGCCTATCAGAGAATGGCTGAACAAGTTGATGGAATACTATTGTGCTCTAAGAAATGATAAGCTTGATGATGTTAGAAAAGCATGGATGAACTAGCATGATATAATGAAGAGTGAAATGAGCAGAATCAACTTTGTTGTTTTCTTCCAAGTTTGTGTTTGGATCTTTGGTGTTCCCTGTTACCACAGTAACTTTCTATGGTCAGGTATTTTTTGTTGTTTGCTCATTGTTCAACCTATTTCTTGACTTTTAACTATGTTAAAATGGGGCTCTGCTTCTGGGGTGGGGGGCACCATGCTAAGCTTCAGGCCTTTCTTGTTGCTACTCTCAGAGCTAGTTCTGAGAGTCAGTAAATTTTCAGTTCCTCCAAGGTAGCATGATCTAAGTTCATACTCTGGACTATGAGTGACCACAAGCACTCTTCTCTATCTTGGATCTGTGACCAGATCCCCATTCTCCTGCAGACACAAACTCTGCTGTATTGGCGCTCCTCCTTACTGTGGGACTGCAACCCAATACTTTGACCCAGGATTGTGACCCAGATCTACATATGGGCAATGCAATGAAGTCCTGTACCCAGTGCCAGCAAAGGGACCTCTGTAATCTCCTTCTGACCATTTGTCTGACCCCCTTATTATCATCTGTGGGCTAAAAGCTTCCTAAGTTGCCAGTACCACTGGAGCTGATTCAGTCACCCCCAAGGTCTCCTGCTAGGGCATGGCCTGTA
Source organism: Gymnobelideus leadbeateri (assembly GCA_011680675.1). Taxonomy (NCBI): domain Eukaryota; kingdom Metazoa; phylum Chordata; class Mammalia; order Diprotodontia; family Petauridae; genus Gymnobelideus; species Gymnobelideus leadbeateri. Next base: position 428,707 of record WOXC01009143.1, read on the forward strand.
CAGGCACCTATGTTGGTACCTGCTATGAACGGTGCTCAGCTCTCACCCAGGTGCTGGAGGACTTTTTCTGCTGACCTTCTAAGTTGTCTTGGATTGGAAAATTGTTTCACCCCATCCTGTTGTGGGTTCTGCTGCTCCAGAATTCATTTTGTAATGCCATGTAAAGTTTTTTGGAGGGAAATTTGGTATAGCTCAGGCAAGTCCCTATCTTTTTCTCCTATCTTGACTTTACCCTCCCTTTCCCCCTATTTCCTTATCCTATACTTATCTACCTCTCCCTTACCAAATTTTGCTGGGAACTCCTAAGAGCAGGTTGTTTTTAAAGCCACCAGCAGCATGATTGATCTTTCGACTACCTAATGAATACATGCTCTATAATTTCATCTAGTTTAATTGAAAATTTTCTTCCTCCTTGAAACAAAGTATGAATACTTAAAAAAAAATACTTCAATGGCTCTTTGTAACCTCTGTTTGGTGGTATAGTAGATAGAGACACTGAACTGAGTTCAAATCATATCACACTTACTAGCTATAATAACCTCTCTGAGCCTGTTTTCTTCAAATATAAAATGGAGATGATAATAGCAACTATTTCTTAGATTGAAGATAAAATGACTCTATATAGAGTCGAAAACTTTAAAGTGCTACATAAATTTTAGTTTCTATTCTAATTTCTATTATTCTTAAGTTTCATCAGCACATTAATATTTTTCTTTTTTGCTTATTATATCCTTTTTTTTAAAGTATCTTGGGGTTAAGTGACTTGTCTGGGGTCACATGGCTAATAAGCATCTGAGGGTGAATTTGAACTCAGGTTCTCCTGACTCTAGGGTGAGTGCTCTTTCAATCGCACTGCCTATTGGCCTCTTGATCATTTTATTCTGTAATTTCATCAAGTAGGCTGGGAATAAATCAGTTGATCAAGAGTTCCCTGATCAAGCTTGCTTACTTCTTCCTTAGTTAAAATTTTACTGTCCCCAGCAAATCATTGGGGATACTTTGGGCATATTTGTTTATTTTCCCAATTCTGAATATTTTTCTAGTGATTTGTGGAGATTCATGAAATTGTCCTTTCGAGCTCCTTTATCTGGCATCTTGAAGTAAAGATTCTCATCAAATTACCATGTGGCATATCTCTTGGTTAAATGAAAACTTTAATGAATTTAATGAGTCTTTAATGAGGTATCAGACCTAAAAATTATACTCATGCATTCATATATGATTATACAATTTAGCAAACCATTTTACAGACTTTTCATAAATTTCCACCTGTCTTAGTGCTTGGAAAGGGTGGTTTCAATACTCAAATAATAAATAAATAAAAGTCAAAAGGAAAATTGACCTTCCTTTCTTAAATGCAAAAACTTGTCCCTAAGGAGATACTATCAGGAAAAGACATTAGGGGAAAGAGGGATTTTCATTATTTGAGATAATTGATGAGATCAACATAATGATTTTCTAAGGAAAATTTTAAGATAACAGAAAACTTAAAATATACTCTAATATAACCTCTACTAGCAATTCAGTTAGACAGCTAGGTGGCACAATGGAGGTCTGGAGTCAGGAAAACCTGAGCTGCAATTTGACCTCAGACACTTATCTTGGCTATTTGATCCTGGGCAAATCACTTAATATCTGCTTACCTCAATTTCCTCAATTGTAAAATAGGAATAATAACAGCATCTACTTTGCAGCATGTTTTGAGGATCATTCAAGATAATATTTGCATAGTCTTTAGTATGTTTAGTAGTTCCTGGAACAGGAGAAGGCACTTAAAAAATTCTTCCTTCTTAATTTGAATACCAAAAGGCTAAGACATCAGTGTGCTGGAAATAGCACTGAATCCGGAGTTAGAGCACCTGGGTTCAAAACCTTACTCTTGGAGCAGCTAGGTGGTATAGTGAATAGATCACCAGCCCTGGAGTCAAGAGTACTTGAGTTCAAATTTGACCTCAGACACTTGACACTTAGCTAGCTGTGTGACTTTGGGCAAGTCACTTAACCCCAATCACTTTGCCTCTCCTCTCCAAAACAAACAAACCTTATCCCTTCTCTTCACTCTACCCTATATACATTGCTTATGAATAGAATTTTAATGACTTCAAAATTTAGAACTTTTAAAATATTCTAATTCCTAGAAAACACTTTTAATATCCAGTATTCCAATGAATGTGACCAGCAGAAATCTATAGCATATACTGAAAATAATTCTAAAGTAAATTTAATATTGACAAAAAGTTTTGTCCTTCCTTTTTGTTGTTAGGGTATTTTTTGTTGTTGTTGTTTATTTGTTTTTCTGAGAAAAGTCAGGGAAAAATACACACTGCCTTTGTATAGGACTTTTAACCTGGGAAGGATCTTCATATCATCTCAGTGAATCCTCACAGAACCCCAGAGGATCAGTGTTATGATCTCTACTTGACAGTTAGGAAATTGAGTAATATCTGGCACTGGGATTAGATTCCAGGTGTCTTAGATGCCAGCCTTAGGTACTTTCCAGAGGATCAGCCTTTGAAGGAACCTGAAACATTGAAGACCAATCAGAAGGCAGCTGTGAGATTGGAAGACTCATCTCAGTTATTTTGAAATGAAAGATGAAGCAATTTTGATGTTAAAACATTCATGTTCATATCATATGAACTGATTCACTGCCAAAACATATGTTTATAGTCATGCATATAAGTCAAAATAGTTTTATGGTCTATTTATACATTTTGAACAAGGCTTTATTTTAATTTCAATAATAACTTTAATTTAATATTTAATTATAATAATTATATAATTTAATTAATAACTTAATTTTAATAATAATTTTAATTTAAAAATAATAAATTCTAAACAGCTAATTAAATGCTGCAATATGGTTGCTATTTTTGAACACATAAGGCATCAAATCCAAAGTTATGATCTCAGAATGACAGTACTGAAGTCATATTCATCTTTGCATGAGATCTCATGCATTTATTATTTTCACTCCTCAAGTGTATGTACTGCCAAATGTCTTTGAATATTTACTGATAACATTTAATATTGAAAAATAAGATTAGATAAACAGCAGCTGGACTCAAAATCAATATTCTCTAAAATGGAGTATATGAACATATGACAAAGAGAAAGCAAGAAAGATAATTTTGCATATGTTTATAATTTCTATAGGCATTCTGAATATTGAACACTTCAGAAGATTAATTAAAGACCAGTATGTAAAAAAACCCAAAATATTAATTATCCATATTTTTATTATATAGAACCTGGCATAGTTGATAGAGAACTAGCCTTAGAGTCAGGAAGATGATGTGGGCCCAAGTTCTTTCCATAACACATACTGGTTCTACAACCCTGGGTGAGTCACATAACTGCTCAATGGCTCAGGGAACTCTGACACTTTAAGTCACAGGGCAGGTGACAATCTACACTGATAAAAAGAGTTCTCTTTTTAGGGGTTCCAGCAAGCCAATCTAAAAAAAAATCATATTTACATAGTAGTCTAGAGTTTATAAAGCTGTTTCTTCAAATATAATAGGATTGGTCAATTCGATTTCACTTTTTTCCCTTAAGTTAATTTACTTATTTTTACTTTTCAACATTCACTTCCATAAATTTAAAATTTTCTCCCTCTCCCTCCTCTCTCCCCTCCCCAAGACAGCAATGCAAAATACATATACATTCCTATTAAACATATTTTCACATTGCTCATATTGTATATGAGTTAAAATGAATTAGAGGAACCATGAGAAAGAAAACAAAAAGAAAATAGTCTGCTTTGCTCTGCATTTAGACTTTATAGTTCTTTCTATGGATGTGGATGGCATTTTCCATCACGAGTCCTTTGGAATTGTTTTAGAATCTTGCATTGCTGAGAAGGGCTAAGTCTGTCAAAGTCAGTCATTGTACAATGTGGCTGTGACTCTATATAATGTTTTCCTGGTCCTGCTCACTTCACTCAGCATTAGATCATATAAATCTTTCCAGGTTTTTCTTAAGTCTGCTTGTTCATAATTTCTTATAGTACAATAGTATTCCATTACATTTATATACCACAACTTGTTCAGTCATTCCCCAATTGATGAGCATCCCTTTGATCTCAAGTTCTTGACCACCACAAAAAGAGTTGCCATAAATACTTTTGTACATGTGGTTCCTTTTCTCATATTTATAATCTCTTTGGGAGAAGTGGTATTGCAGGGTCAAAGAATATGTACATTTTTATAGCCCTTTGGATATGTTTCCAAATTGCTATCTGGAATAGCTGGATCAGCTCACAACTCCAACAATGAATCAGTGTTCCAATTTTCCCACATCTTCTCTAAAATTTATCATCTTTCTGTTTTGTCATATTAGTCTATCTGATAGGTGTGATATGGTACCTCAGAGTAGTTTTGATTTGCATCTCTCTAATCAATAGTGGTTTAGAACATATTTTCATATGACTATAAATAGCCTTAATTTCTTCCTCTGAAGACTGCCTGTTCATATCCTTTGACCATTTATCAATTTAGGATTGACTTGTATTCTTGTAAATTTGTCTCAGTTCTCTATCTATTTCAGAAATGAGGCCTTTGTAAGAGACACTAGTTGTAAAAATTCTTTCCCATTTTTCTGCTTCCCTCCTGATCTTGGTGGCACTGGCTTTGTTTATACAAAAACTTCAATTTAATGTAATCAAAATTATCCATTTTGCATTTCATAATGTTCTCTATCTCTTCTTTGGTCATAAATTCCTCCATAAATCTGACAGGTAAACTATTCCTTGCTCCTCTAATATGTTTATAGTATTAATCTTTGTATTTAAATTGTATACCTATTTGGACTTTATTTTGGCATAAAGTGTCAGATGTTTGTCTATGCCTAGTTTCTGCCATACTATTTTCCAGTTTTCCCAGCAGCTTTTGTCAAATAGTGAGTTCTTTTCCTAGAAGCTTGGGTTTGGGGGTTTATCATACAGTAGATTGCAATAATCATAGACTACTATTTCTTTTGTACCTAACCTATTCCACTGATCTATTTCTTAGCCAGTACCAAATAGTTTTGATGATTGATACTTTACAATACAATTTAAGGTCTAGGATGGCTAGGTTATCTTCCCTAGCATTTCTTTTCATTAATTCCCTTGATATTTTGGACCTTTTGTTCTTCCAGATGAATTTTGATGTTATTTTTTCTAACTTTATAAAATTATTTTTGGTAGTTTGATTGGTATGGCACTGAATAAATAAATTAATGTAGGTAGAATTGTCATTTTTATTATATTACCTTGGTCCACCCACAAGCAACTGATACTTTTCTAATTATTTAGATCTGACCTTATTTGTGTGAAAAGTGCTTTGTAATCATGTTCATACAATTCCTGGGTTTGTTTTGGCAGGTAGACTCTCAAATATTTTATAATATCTCCAGTGACTTTACATAGAATTTCTCTTTCTATCTCTTGCTTTTGGACTTTGTTAGTAAT